>BMAU01013842.1:0-239597 GCA_019973935.1 Trichonephila clavipes
TCATATACCTTTTAAAATTTCTGAAAATCGATTTTTTTATTATTATTTTATTTTATAGAGTAAACCTTTCTGAGTGTTCTAAAGAAACCGCATGCAGATATTCCCAATAGAACGGATGTTATTAAGAAAATAAAAAGAGTAGAAAAGGCGATTTACATATTGTTTACATTTGGGCTCCAGGGTGACAGCTGTCATGTCGCTGGTGACAGCTGCGTTTCTCTGTTTCTAATATTTTCATTCTAATTATTATCAAATGCTTGAATCTAAGCCTCAAAATATTATTATTTTGTTGTTCTGAATATTAACTACAACTTCTACTAACTTTATAAACTTCTACTTCTACTTTGTTTTGATAAAGTGAATCTTGAATTTATACTCGCTCGTTTTTGATTTTCATACCGTATCTTATTCTAAGATAAGTTTTAGGAAAAGTATTTTTTTTTATAAACTATTGAAGGATGATTTCGACTGAATCTGCTAAAAGACGTCTAAGAAAAGGAAGTTTACTGGTAATATGCATACGAGATGCAAGCTGTACACAGTGTGGATGAATCACTAAACAACAGTGCATCTGGAAAAAGATTCGGCTGCAAGATGTTCATTCATCTTTTATTGAACATGATGACTGTTTTGATGGCTATAGAGTGTTTGATAAAACTATCATGTTTACAAACATTCAAAACTTTGCTTCTTGCAAAAAATGTGGTCCTGATATTAAACTATCAGAAAAATGTGTTAGAAGTTTGTCTAGTGTTTTTCGATTGAATGCAAGAACTGTAAAGACTTGTGTTCGTTTAGAAATTCAAAAATGCTGGGTAAAAGAAAAAATATTCAGAAATAAACAGACGTTTTGTATACGCAATGAGGACAATTGGACAGGGTCATGCAGCAATGACAACTTTCTGTGGTGTCATGGACTTTCCTCCTCAGTTGCTGAAAAATCCTATAATAACATTATAAACAAACTACAATTGTGTAGTAAAGAAGTCGCAGAAGCTTCAATGCAAAGTGCAGCTTTGGAAGAGGTAACTTTGACAAATTCTTCCGATATAATAATTAGTGGAGATGGAACATGGAAAACCCGTGGCTTTTCTTCTCGTGTTGGTGTGTGTGCTGTTATAGGAGACAAAACAGGAAAGTGTATTGATGCGGAAGTGATGTCTTCTTCCTGTAAAGGATATGATTCTTGGAAAACGGACGAAAGGGGTCACCTGCTTACAAAAGTGGAAAATTCTTCACGTTAAAGAATGTTTGAAGAACCACAATGGTTCAGCTGGCATGATGGAGACTGTGGGGAATGGTTCGTATATTTCAGCGTTCATTAAGTCATCGTTCTGTGAGATATACATCTTACATCGGGGATGGCGATTCCAAAACATTCTCATCTATTACTGCATCCAATCCGTATGGAGAAGATATCACAGTTTCAAAAATTGAATGTGTTGGACATGTTCAAAAAAGAATGGGAACTCGTTTACGAAAATTAAAACAAATGAGCTCCAAACTCAGTGATGGGAAGTCGATTGGGGGAAAGGGAAGGTTGACCGACAGAATGATCGACTTAATTACAACGTACTATGGAAATGCAATCCGACAAAATAAAACATGCCTGTCAGATATGCGAAAAGCTGTTTGGGCTGTATATTTCCATATACGTTCAAGCGACGAAGAACCATTGCACAGTTTTGTCCCGTAGGTCCTAATTCTTGGTGTAAATATCAAAATCAAGTAGTAGAGGGCAGTGTGGAAACTTTTTAGACACAGTAACAAATTGCCAGTGGCAGTAATGGATGCCATAAAACCTGTGTTTAATGATCTATCACAACCTAAACTTCTACAAAAATGTCTAGGGGTAAATCCCAAAATAATAATGAATCCATTAACTCATTAATATGGGAATTATGCCCAAAAACTTTAGGTTGTGGTAGAAAGATTGTTGACATATCTACAAATGAGGCAATTGTCATTTTTAATGATGGCAATCAAGGCAGACTAAAAATTATGCAATCGCTTGGTCTAACTGTTGGTCAATTTGCACATAAATTTGTTACACATGTAGATATAAAAAGAATTCAGACTGCAGAAGTACATTTTAATCTCCGCACAAAGAAGTACGACAGGCTAAAAGAATGCAATTTAAAACTACTTGTAAGAAATTAACTGAAAAGAGGGAACATCATATGCATGTGGCGAATTTTAGCATTTTAGAATCATAGTAATACACTGCATTCATATCACAAATTGTTTAATATTTATAATAAGTAGTTGTTAATTAAGGTATTGATTGTTTTAATATTTATAAATTTTTAACTTTATTTTGGAGAAATGTGAATCACTTTGTTGCATTTTGATTATTTTGTAGCTTTTGATATCGTTTCGATGCTTGTACTGCATTGGTATAATATGTTTTTAGTTATAATAATTTTTAATAAATTGAAGTTTATTGACTAAAAAAACTTCACATTAGTTTTAATTTAAATTTAGTTGTTGTTTGAGTAACCAGAATAATATATATATAAAACTGTGGTAAATTTTACGTTTGATGTCAATTTTCTCAGAACGTCATTTTTACTCATTACGCGCATGATATTTTCAAAACCGTGCCATGGAAAATGATAAAATTTTTTTTACTGTAGATTCTGATCATATCTGTACTTAAAATAACGAACCAGTTTGAATTTTTAATGAAAAAATTTAAAATTACAAATATAAAATAGCAAAAAATTTTTTAAAATTTTATAGTTAAATTTTAAATTGTTATAGTTTACTAAAAATTTTAAATCAGTGTTTCATGCTTCGTCATTTTAAAGATAACACAATTTCCAACACTTAGCAAAAATTTCATCAAAAAATATTAGTAACTTTTTTTATAAAGCTGCGCGTAATGCATATCACTTGCGAAAAGAAAACAAAAATTTCTTTTTGTAATTATCTAATTAAAAATTTATCCTAATTAGCACTGTGTTTGTTGGTTATGTTTTAAGTAAAGTAATATTTATTTGTTTAATCCTCCAAAATTTACATTCCAGGAAACAATAATAAAAAAATTATAGAGCTTTAAAGAGCTCACTATTTTTAACCATTTTCCACTTTTTAAAAGGTATGTGACCCCTTAAGGAAAAGGTGCAAATGGAACAGGACAATTATTGGAAATCAATAGTGGCGGATTTGAAGATGGAACGCGACGTATTTAAAAACGAATTTAAATTAAAAGAAAATGAATGGAAATCTGAAAGAGATGTTCTTAAATCTGAAAGAGATACTTTCAAAGCCGAAAGATATTCCTTCAAAGCCGAAAGAAATGAGTTTAAAACCGAAAGGGATACCTTCAAAGCCGAAAGAGATGTTCTTAAATCTGAAAGAGATGTTCTTAAATTTGAAAGAGATATCTTCAAAGCCGAAAGAGATATCTTTAAAGCCGATAGAAATGTGTTAAAAACCGAAAGGGATAATTTGTTGTTAGAAAATTGTGGACTGAAGAGAATGCTCACCAATGTGACTCAAATGTTTTCAGATTCATTGCAAAAATAAATATACTGGAAAAATACATGTGTAGTATGAGTTTATTACAAAAGAAATTTTTTTTTCTTTTTAATTATAGCCTTAAATGTCTGTTGCCTTTCAACTTTTTCTGTGGCTTTTAAATGGTGATTTTCGTGTGATTAGAAATTTCCCGGTACCCTGGAATATTTACAATTTATTTTCTGTAGCTTTTAAACTTTGCCTTTCAAGTGAATAATTTCAGAAATTCTCAGTACCCTGGAATATTCACAATTTTATCATTAGCCTATGGTAATTACTGCAATAAAAGTGTCCCAAAAGTGTAAACCCTTTTTTAGAGTGTACAGTCTCCTTTTTACAGTCCTTGCCGTTTAAGTGTGTTTCAAAACCCTCTCACCTGTTTTTACAGTCCTTGCCGTTCAATGTTTCAAAACCCTCTCACCTGTTTTTAAAGTCCTTGCCGTTCAATGCGTCTCTCTCCTAATCTTTGTTGCAAAGTGTCCCAAAACCGTACACCTTATGGGCATCCTTTTTACAGTCCTTCCAGGTATCGTGCACCCTTTGAATGAAATCCTACAGAAATTTCCGTTTCCCTTCAATAGCTCCTCCCGTGGGTCGTCCATGGTTGACGAGGCCATCAGCTAGCTGAATCATTCATTTGTTACCCTTCTCTTTACGCTCGTTTCGTTTAAATCCCTCCTTTTGATTGTTTTCTCCAAAAAAGTTTGCACATCCCTCTGCAAGGAGGACTTTTGATCCCATGAAATTCTTCATTGCATGCTTCCATTTGTGAAGGTCTCCTTGGACCTCACTTTGAGAACGAGAATAAATAGGAGTCATGTAAGAACCAGAAGCCATTTCTATAAACAACTTTCTTTATTTGGTTATCTTATCCAAATAGAATCAAAGACTTATTAACAAATATGTTTAACTAGTATTATGAGGTTTTAAAGGTAATATCCTTTAAATTAACTTAATTAATGATCAAATTAATTAACAATTAAATAACGATCACGCAGAGATTACCACAATAAGAGATCCCAGAATTATATTTAATAATGTTCCTATTGAACATTTATCTTTAATCTCACTCTTAAAACTTTAATGAGACTTTAATTATAAATCAATAATTACCAATGGAATTTCAACTCTTCTTGAGAGTAAATTATCTCCAACAAGAAATCTTCAATTTAACTTCACAATAGCTTTCTGCTTCAATCTCTATCTCCTACTGCTCCTACTTTACTATTCCGTTTGACTTAAATACTTTATCTAATCTGCATAACAAGGAATCCTGCCCGCTTTTTGGAGTGGATTGGAAATAGGTAGGGAATTAAATTTCCCTAAAAAGTACGACTCAGAAGGTTAGTGATAAAGTTCCGTATAGATTTGTCACACATTTGCGTCGCCTCTACATGTACCATTAGAGTATGTCGCTCATTGTGGGCCCCGGTATTGTGGAAACTGCAAAATGCTGCGGTATTTCCAAGGCCCCAGTGTTATTATCACTATACCTTTAGCTTATGGCAATAACTGTAAATCAAGTTACATTTCTCATTTTACAGTACTTACCATAGGTTGCATACAGTCGGTCGAAAAAATAGCTGAGCACCGTGACCCTTTCAAAAAATGATTGGAAATGGAAAACGACCTTTTTTGAAACGACCTTTGATAAAACCCTCTCACTTGAAATTTATCATGAACACCATCTCATTTGAATAGAAAATTATCTCATTTGAAACGAAAACCATCTCATTTGAAATGAAAACCATCTAATTTGAAACCATCTAATTTGAATTGAAAATCATCTCATTTGAATTGAAAATCATCTCATTTGAAACGAAAATCGTCTCATTTGAAACGAAAATCGTCTCATTTGAAACCATTTCACTTGAAATTAATCATGAAAACTGTCTCATTTGAAACCATCTCATTTGAAACGAAAGCCATCTCATTTGAAATGAAAACCATTTCATTTAAAACCCTTTCATTTGAATCGAAAACCCTCTCATTTAAAATCATCTCATTTGAATTTTAAACCATCTCCTTTGAAACCATTTCACTTGAAATCATCTCATTTGAATCGATCTCAACACCGTATTTTGGTTCCCTCCTTTTCGTTTCAAACGACTCTTTTTACATGACTCTTGTCCCCTTTTCCCCTCCTTTTTATTCAACACTTGCCTTTCAGATTTCCATCCCAAAGGAACGTTCAAAGGGCTCTTTTTGTATATCTCTTGTCTACTTTCACCCGTTTTTATACCCCAACGTTGTGTTTAGGGCCTCGATCCATGTATGAAGCAAAGTATGCAGGAGAACAATCATGTATGAACAAAACAAAATTTTTCAAATTTCCCACCAAAAGATTTTTCAGGGCCGAGAGAAAATTTTTTATTCCACCCCAGAGCGACAATTTAGACAGGGGTCATCCACAAATGAAATGCTGGACAGGTCCAAAGAAACAGAGATCTCCCAAAAATAGTTTTAACACGGGGGTCCAATGACATGCTGGACAGGTCCAATGAAACAAAGGTCTCCCAAAAAAAGTTTTAACACGGAGGTCCAATGACATGCTGGACAGGTAAAATGAAATGCTGGACAGGTCCAATGACATATTTGGTGAGAGGGCCACCTCATTCCAATCTAGGTGACGATTCACAGGTAATTTCATGCATCTATGGAGACCACCTCATTTCAATCTAGGTGACGATTCACAGATAATTTGATGCATCTAGGGGGACCACCTCATTCCAATCTAGGTGACGATTTACAGGTTATTTGATGCATCTAGGGGGACCACCTTATTCCAATCTAGGTGAAGATTCACAGTGATGCATCTAGATGAGAAGGGGCGATTCACAGGTTCCAATCTTGGTGTATGACTGACCCGAAATAGAGGGGGGAACTGCCCCCTATTTTCGGTCTTGAAGATTTTTGCTAAAAACATTTACTGTTAAGACTGCCAGAATTTGAGATGGAAACAAGACTCCAAATCCTGACAGTCTTAACAAAAAACATTTAACCATTCAAAAGCACTCCGAAGGTGCTGGCCTTTTATACTCTAATGAGGTCACGTGAAACAATTTCTATTGGCTGGTCCTTCCAAAGTTGTCTTGAAACACCGAGTCGACTCGATTGGCCCAGAAAGATTATTCAGCCTAAATGAGCGCACATTAGCTGAGCGATCCAAACTTGGTATACCCAAAAAAAGGGGGGCCGAGTCAACTCGACTCGATCCCCCTTTTCAATTTTTTTTACAAAATTAAAACGCCAAAGTTGGGTTCAAAAAAAGGGTGTAAGGATACTCTGACTCGATCCGACCCAGATTTCCAAATACGATAGTGGTGATCCAACAAGTGTTGTACCGAAATCATTCTGACAAAAAAAGAGACTTATTCACTATTTATTGAAAAAATATATAAAATGAGCTACAGGCAACTATTGACAGACATGGGTTGGATGGCTCCGATAGATTATTGACCGATAGAACTATTGACAGACAGATCCATGGGTTGGATGGGTTTAAATCCGATATTTTTGACACAAGAGTTTAGTCTGGGCATGGTCAAGTCCACAGACTCCCTTTAGAATTAATCCAGGAAAGAGAAGAGTTCTCCATCAAAAATAGACGGTACACCGTGTGAAGCAGCTGGAGTTCTTGGGGTCCAAATACAAACGACATGAGCTGGTCGAATGCATCTGTCGACCCCAAAGGGTCCAAAATGTCGAGCTCTGGGAGAAGCTGCATAGGTTCTGGGAGACTGCACAGGTGGAATCTGCACAGGTGACTGTGGGACTTGTGACACTGGAATCTGCACAGGTTCTCATACATGTAGAATCTGCATAGGTGGCTGTGGAACTTGTGACACTGGAATCTGCACAGGTTCTGATACATGTAGAATGTTCATAGGTTATGGGAGAATCTGCATAGGTGGCTGTGGGACATGAGACAATGGAATCTGCGCATATTCTGGAACATCTGGAATCTGCACAAGTGGAATCTGCACAGGTGGTTCAGGGACTTGTGACACTGGAATCTGCACAGGTGGATCTGAGACATGGGACACTGGAATCTGCACATGTTCTGGAACATCTGGAATCTGCACAAGTGAAATCTGCACAGGTGGTTCTGGGACTTGTGACACTGGAATCTACACAGGTGGTTCTGGGACTTGTGACACTGGAATCTGCACAGGTTCTAGGACATCTGGAATCTGCACAGGTGGTTGTGGAATATGCACAGGTGGCTCTAGGACATCTGGAATCTGCACAGGTGGTTGTGGAATATGCACAGGTGATGTTGGGAGATCTGGAATCGGCACAGGTTCTAGGACATCTGGAATCAGGTTCACATCTGGAATCGGCACAGGTGATTGTGGGACAAGTGGAATCTGCACAGGTGATTGTGGGACATCTGGAATCTGCACAGGTTCTAGGACATCTATAATCTGCACAGGCGATTGTGGAATCTGCACAGGGGCCATCGGTAGCTCAAATCGTCTGGACACACGTTTCATGACGGGAGTGATGCGCACTCGTTTCTTGGGTAGAGATTTATCTTCCAAAGGTCGCTTTGCGGCCGGTACATGAATCGGGGTAGGTGGATGTAGCTTGTAAGGAGTTTGATTAAACGTTTTCATTTTCCGGAAATCTCCCACGTGGAATCCCTTCTGAATGAGCTGGGGCAGAAGGGATTCGGGGATAATGTCCAAACCAAAGGCGGTTTTTTGAACCGTCAACACAATGTAGGGTGTTCCAGTCGGGATCGGATATGCCGTGTGGGGCTCCAAGATGGTTCGATGGTTGAGCATTTGGTCATGGGGCTCAAAACTTCTCCGAATCACATTGGGTTGGGCTCGGCACTTGAGACTGGAGGCTGGCAATTCATAGATCAACATGGGTACATGCGTCGTTTGAATCAAGTGAATCTCTCCGGATTTCACCGTTCGCAAGCCAAAGATAAAGTCTTTTTTGGCAAAAAATATGTTGTTGTAAATGTAAACCCTTCTCTTGTCGGTATTTTTGAGCAGTCTGTCTGGATTTCTCAACAGGCCTTTGGATGTTTTTTCCCACATCACGTCGTTGGGTCTAAATTCATTGACATGCTTTGCCTCCATGACGGCCCGTTTGAAATTGTCCAACCACGTCTTTTTTTTATGCCAATGGTCTTTACAAAAAAGAACAAACACCCGTTTGGCGGTGGTCTCTTGGTAGATGATACCAGCTTGGACTTGGCCCCGCCGAGCAGCATATTCTAATGCATCGGGTTTATCGGGCAGCGTCACGGGCACCACCGTGGTAGAAAGGTGCTCGGGGAAGGCATCAATCGGGTCCATGACGAATGAAAAGTGTTTAAAGCACCTCTTGCTTTTATACGTTTCAAACAGAATGCGATTCAACAAGGATTGCAAAAGGAAGCCGTGGCGTCTTTAAATGCGTCCGTCACAGTACCAACATGGAGGGACGTTCACCAGGGAGGAGAGGTCAAACCCTGAGTGTGGAAAAAACTCTTAAGGTATCCGACTACTTGCGACAACTTTTTTTTGAAAAAAAGGAAATATGGAGATTTTTTTGTGATTTTTATATTTATATAGTATATTTTAAGGTAAAAATCCTGAAATTGGTAAAAAAAAAATTATTATTAAAATGGGAAAAAACTAGTAAAAATGTACGAAAAATTACATAAACGGGGCCCACTCTCTACAAACATTTTATGAACAAATTCTCAATTTTTCAATTTTGATGTGTTACTTTTGTTATTCCTGTTTGAAGTGATCTTCACGATAAGAAATATTTTAATTTTTACAAAAACTAGAGCACTTTATCTATTTCATTATACGAAATTGCTTAAAAAAAAACATTGACTATATTCACATAAAGAGCTGCAAATTTTGAAATAAAACATTTTTTTTTGATAAATTTGAAGATCAAAACACTTCTACTGTTATGCAGAACATAAGCAAAAATTTCAGCTAATTATTTTCAAAACATTTTGAGTAATCGCGGTCCCCGTTTGAGTTTTTCGAAAAAAACACATTTCGCGTAAAACGCATTTCAAAGTTTGACATCTTGTGTAAAGTTATGGCATTTGCTTTTACTAAAACGCTTGTAGTTTTTGTTCTAGTGGAGGAAAATAAAGCACTTGGTATTGTTATTAAGTTAATACAATGGTCTATAAAATAAAATCATAAAAAAATTTTGCCGATTTTTGAAAAAAATCATGGTTTTAGGGTAGTCGGATACCTTAAGACAATCGTAACGAGTAGAACGTTTTAAACTATACTACGTCACAGTACCAACATGGTTGGACGATCACCATGGATGAGCGGTTAAACCTTGAGTGTGGAAAAAACTCTTAAGACAATCGTGAAGAGTAAAAGTTTTAAACTATACTACGTCACAGTACCAACATGGATGGACGATCACCATGGATGAGCGGTTAAACCTGAGTGTGGAAAAAACTCTTAAGACAATCGTGAAGAGTAAAACGTTTTAAACTATACTACGTCACAGTACCAACATGGATGGACGATCACCATGGATGAGCGGTTAAACCTTGAGTGTGGAAAAACTCTTAAGGTATCCGACTACATTTTTGCGACAACTATTTTTGAAAAAAAGGAAATATGGAGATCTTTTTGTGATTTTTATATTTATATAGTATATTTTAAGGAAAAAAATCCTAAAATTGTAAAAGAAAAAAATTATTATTATTAAAAAAAAAAAACTAGTAAAAATGTACGAAAAAAAATTACATAAACGGGGCCCACTCTCTACAAAGATTTTATGAACAAATTCTCAATTTTTCAATTTTGATGTGTTATTTTGTTATTCCTGTTTGAAGTGATCTTCACGATAAGAAATATTTTAATTTTTACAAAAACTAGAGCACTTTATCTATTTTCATTATACGAAATTGCTTAAAAAACATTGACTATATTCACATAAAGAGCTGCAAATTTTGAAATAAAACATTTTTTGATAAATTTGAAGATCAAAACACTTCTACTGTTATGCAGAACATAAGCTTAAAAAAAAATTTCAGCTAATTATTTTCAAAACATTTTGAGTAATCGCGGTCCCCGTTTGAGTTTTTCGAAAAAACACATTTCATGGGCGTAAACGCATTTCAAAGTTTGACATCTTGTGTAAAGTTATGGCATTTGCTTTTACTAAAACGCTTGTAGTTTTTGTTCTAGTGGAGGGAAAATAAAAGCACTTGGTATTGTTATTAAGTTAATACAATGGTCTATAAAATAAAATCATAAAATTTTGCCGATTTTTTGAAAAAATCATGGTTTTAGGGTAGTCGGATACCTTAAGACAATCGTAACGAGTAGAACGTTTTAAACTATACTACGTCACAGTACCAACATGGTTGGACGATCACCATGGATGAGCGGTTAAACCTTGAGTGTGGAAAAAACTCTTAAGACAATCGTGAAGAGTAAAAGTTTTTAAACTATACTACGTCACAGTACCAACATGGATGGAGATCACCATGGATGAGCGGTTAAACCTTGAGTGTGGAAAAAACTCTTAAGACAATCGTGAAGAGTAAAACGTTTTAAACTATACTACGTCACAGTACCAACATGGATGGACGATCACCATGGATGAGCGGTTAAACCTTGAGTGTGGAAAAAACTCTTAAGACAATCGTGAAGAGTAAAAGTTTTAAACTATACTAAAAAAAATTTTTTTTAGTGAAACTTTTCATCTTTTCTGCCCGAGTCCTTTTTAAATTTTCTTACATTTCATTCTGTCAATTTTCGACCCAGATGGCGAGACAACTCTTGTGCTTCCCAATACGCTTTGGAAGCCAACCTTGGCGTCTAGAGCAGGCCAAAAAAAATAGGAGAACTGGTCCAGAGCTATGCTCTTTTCCAGTTCTCTCATTTTTCTGGGGCTCATCACGGTCTCTAGGATGTTCTCAATGGGTTGGGTGCCCTGCAGAGGGAACTGGTATTACTCACGTCCAAGTGTTGCAACAAACATTGCAAGTGAAACCCATGGCCACAGTGTGTCTTTTCTGGCCAGTTCATCGGACTCAGACAGATGGAGCATACGTCGGTTACTTGAAACACGGTATCGGGCCATTTCTCTGCATAACATCCATCCAACACCGCTTGAGCCAATAGAGTCCACGTGGTCAGGTTTTGCGGACCCTGTCGTTTCCAAGCCTTATATGCCAAACGGTATAAGCTGGATTTGGCATACAGAGTCCACAGAGCTTGAATGAAGGCTCCTTTTCCTTTGGAAGCCTCCTGCTCCACGTAGTCACTGGACATGTCCTTTGGTTCTGAACGAGCAAAGGCTCTGACGCGAAGAATGTCCAGAGAATGATGATCAGGGAACATTTTGGTCAGCAGCTCCCCAATACGCTGTTCAGTGTCAGTGTGGAGGTCAATAATCTCGGGAGGTTGCTAGCCGTTGACAATGATTCGAAACTGTGTCATAAACGTAATGTAATCAGAGAGATGCACTCCCTGGTATTGGATCATGTAGACTTGAAAGGTGTGCTCTGCCTCCATGTCTATGAGGCAAATGGCTTCCGAGTCCTGTTTTTATACTAGAGAGAAGCAGGTAGTGGCTTTTGATTGGCTCGAGAGAGAAGCAAAAAGGGGCTTTGGAGGGGCTATGAAAGACAACAGGGATGAACCATTCTGCACCCAGGCCAGCAAAATAGTGTGGGGCAAGGTTGGGGGTCACCACGAGGGGTGGAAGACACTGAAGAATTCCATCCACGGCCTTTTCGATAAAATCTTGGACGGGAGATAACTTGTAGCTCACGCCCGCATGGGTGGCAATGGGGTTCGTTTATAAGACGACAATTCGGCATTCAAATGATACACAGATTTCATTTTTTGTTCAGAGTTTATTTTCCCTTCAGATTTTATTTTACAGTGAAAAAATGTTTATCTCTGCGAAGAATTTACATAGTGTCGTGGAAAGCCACTTTTGACATAGTGATACATTGTCTGCCAACGTACGCTCTTTTGGTCCGTCATATGCATGGCTCGAGGTAAATATTCCTTTCCACTCTGTAAAATTTCACCTAATCTTGCTTTGGTGGGCTCGCCGTACAACATTCGTTCTTGAAACACCATCGATTCAATAAAACGTGCATGGCACAATCATGGGGTGGTACATCTCCCCGACCACACACTAAGCAATCTGATTGACAAGAGCATGGAGCCGAAACGACTGGCATTTTGGTACGATAAATTGTCAAGATAAATGATCAAAGAGGTGTCCAGGATAAAATTTCAAAATGAATTGATTCTTAAAATAGAGATGGTATTCTCCCACATTGACAACTAGCTTTTGTCAAACAATCCTTGTGATGTATTGATCCATCCCGTACAACCACATGATCCAATTGTTTCACAATAAAATACTTCTCGGGTTCGTTAAATAAAAAATAACATTCACAAGTATTTGGACCTTCAGAGCAGTTTTCCGTACTCCAGACGCAGTCCGTAATGTGAAATCCATTTTCATTCTTTACTACCTTGACTGGAACAGAATACATTTTCAAGAGTTCTTGAAATTTCAATATACCCGCTAAACGTTCCAATGTTGGTACTGTGACGTAGTATAGTTTAAAACTTTTACTCTTCACGATTGTCTTAAGAGTTTTTTCACACTCAAGGTTTGACCTCTCCTCCCTGGTGATCGTCCCTCCATGTTGGTACTGTGACGGACGCATTTGAAGACGCCACGGCTTCCTTTTACAATCCTTGTTGAATCGCATCCTGTTTGAAACGTATAAAAGCGAGAGGTGCTTTAAAAACTTTTCATTCGTCATGGACCCGATTGATGCCTTCCCCGAGCACCTTTCTACCACGGTGGTGCCCGTGACGCTGCCCGATAAAGCCGATGCATTAGAATATGCTGCTCGGCAGGGCCAAATCCGAGCTGGTATCATCTACCAAGAGCCCACCGCCAAACGGGTGTTTGTTCTGTTTTATAAAGACCATTGGCATAAAAAAAAGACGTGGTTGGACATTTTCAAACGGGCCGTCATGGAGGCAAAGCATGTCAATGAATTTAGACCCAACGACGTAATGTGGGAAAAAACATCCAAAGGCCTGTTGAGAAATCCAGACAGACTGCTCAAAAATACCGACAAGAGAATGGTTTACATTTACAACAACATATTTTTTGCCAAAAAAGACTTTATCTTTGGCTTGCGAACGGTGAAATCCGGAGAGATTCACTTGATTCAAACGACGCATGTACCCATGTTGATCTATGAATTGCCAGCCTCCAGTCTCAAGTGCCGAGCCCAACCCAATGTGATTCGGAGAAGTTTTGAGCCCCATGACCAAATGCTCAACCATCGAACCATCTTGGAGCCCCACACGGCATATCCGATCCCGGCTGGAACACCCTACATTGTGTTGACGGTTCAAAAAACCGCCTTTGGTTTGGACATTATCCCCGAATCCCTTCTGCCCCAGCTCATTCAGAAGGGAGTCCACGTGGGAGAGTTCCGGAAAATGAAAACGTTTAATCAAACTCCTTACAAGCTACCTCCACCTATCCCGATTCATGAACCGGCCGAAAAGCGACCTTTGGAGGATACATCTCTACCCAAGAAACGAGTGCGCATCACTCCCGTTATGAGACGTGTGTCCAGACGATTTGAGCTACCGATGGCCCCTGTGCAGATTCCACAATCACCTGTGCAGATTCCAGATATCCTAGAACCTGTGCAGATTCCAGATGTCCTAGAACCTGTGCAGATTCCAGATGTCCCACAATCACCTGTGCAGATTCCACTTGTCCCACAATAACTTGAGTAGATTTCAGATGTCCTAGAACCTGTGCCGATTCCAGATGTCCTAGAACCTGTGCCGATTCCAGATGTCCCACCATCACCTGTGCATATTCCACGACCACCTGTGCAGATTCCAGATGTCCTAGAGCCACCTGTGCAGATTCCACAACCACCTGTGCAGATTCCAGATGTCCTAGAACCTGTGCAGATTCCAGTGTCACAAGTCCCAAAACCACCTGTGCAGATTCCAGTATCACAAGTCCCAGAACCACCTGTGCAGATTCCAGATGTTCCAGAACATGTGCAGGTTCCAGTGTCCCATGTCTCAGAGCCACCTGTGCAGATTTCAGTGTCACAAGTCCCAAAACCACCTGTGCAGATTCCACTTGTGCAGATACCAGATGTTCCAGAATATGTGCAAATTCCAGTGTCCCATGTCCCACAGCCACCTATGCAGATTCTCCCAGAACCTATTAACATTCTATATGTCTCAGAACCTGTGCAGATTCCAGATGTTCCAGAACCTGTGCAGATGTTCCAGTGTCACAAGTCCCACATCCACCTATGCAGATTCTACATGTATCAGAACCTGTGCAGATTCTACATGTATCAGAACCTGTGCAGATTCTACATGTATCAGAACCTGTGCAGATTCGACATGTATCAGAACCTGTGCAGATTCCAGTGTCACAAGTCCCACAGCGACCTATGCAGATTCTACATGTATCAGAACCTGTGCAGATTCCAGTGTCACAAGTCCCACAGTCACCTGTGCAGAGTCTCCCAGAACCTATGCAGCTTCTCCCAGAGCTCGACATTTTTGACCCTTTGGCGTCGACAGATGCATTCGACCAGCTCATGTCGTTTGTATTTGGACCCCAAGAACTCCAGCTGCTTCACACTGTGTACCGTCTATTTTTGATGGAGATCTCTTCTCTTTCCTGGACGAATTTGAAAAGGAGCCTATAAACTTGACCATGCCCAGACTAAACTCTTGTGTCAAAAATATTGGATTTAAACCCATCCAACCCATGGATCTGTCTGTCAATAGTTCTATCGGTCAATAATCTATCGGAGCCATCCTACCCATGTCTTTCAATAGTTGCCTGTAGCTCATTGTATATATTTTTTCAATAAATAATGAATAAGTCTCATTTTTTTGTCAGAATGATTTCGGTACAACACTTGTTGGACCACCACTATCGTATTTGGAAATCTGGGTCGGATCGAGTCAGAGTATCCTTACACCCTTTTTTGAACCCAACTTTGGCGTTTCAATTTTGTAAAAAAAAAAATTGAAAAAGGGGTATCGAGTCGAGTTGACTCGGCCCCCCTTTTTTCGAGCATACCAAGTTTGGATCGCTCAGCTAATGTGCGCTCATTTAGGCTGAATAATCTTTCTGGGCCAATCGAGTCAACTCGGTGTTTCAAGACAACGTTGGAAGGACCAGCCAATAGAAATTGTTTCACGTGACCTCATTAGAGTATAAAAGGCCAGCACCTTCGGAGTGTTTTTGAATGGCTAAATGTTTTTTGTTAAGACTGTCAGGATTTGGAGTCTTGTTTCCTTCTCAAATTCTGTCAGTCTTAACAGTAAATGTTTTTTAGCAAAAATTTTCAAGACCGAAAATAGGAGGCAGTTCTTCCATCTTTTTTCGGGTTCATTCATAAACCAAGATTGGTCCATTCATACACCAAGATTGGAACCTGTGAATCGCCCCTTCTCATCTAGATGCATCACTGTGAATCGTTTCCAAGATTGGAGGCCTTCTCACCTAGATGCATCACTGTGAATCGTCACCTAGATTGGAATGAGGTGGTCCCCCTAGATGCTTCAAATTACCTGTGAATCGTCACCTAGATTGAAATGAGGTGGTCCCCATAGATGCATCAAATTACCTGTGAATAGTCACCTAGATTGGGATGAGGTGGCCCTCTCACCAAATATGTCATTGGACCAGTCCAACATGTCATTGAATCCGTCCAGCATGTCATTGGACCCCCGTGTTATAACTATTTTTGGGAGACCTCTGTTTCATTGGACCTGTCCAGCATTTCATTTTACCTGTCCAGCATGTCATTGGACCCATCCAGCATGTCATTGGACCCGTCCAGCATGTCATTGGACCCGTCCAGCATGTCATTGGACCTCCGTGTTAAAACTATTTTTGGGAGATCTCTGTTTCATTGGACCTGTCCAGCATGTCATTGGACCCCCGTGTTAAAACTATTTTTGGGAGACCTTTGTTTCATTGGACCTGTCCAGCATGTCATTGGACCCCCATGTTAAAAGTATTTTTGGGAGACCTTTGTTTCATTGGACCTGTCCAGCATGTCATTGGACCCCCGTGTTAAAACTATTTTTGGGAGATCTCTGTTTCATTGGACCTGTCCAGCATTTCATTTGTGGATGACCCCTGTCTAAATTGTCGCTCTGGGGTGGAATGAAAAATTTTCTCTCGGCCCTGAAAAATCTTTTGGTGGGAAATTTGAAAAATTTTGTTTTGTTTATACATGATTGTTCTCCTGCATACTTTGCTTCATACATGGATCGAGACCCTAAACACAACGTTGGGGTATAAAAACGGGTGAAAGTAGACAAGAGATATACAAAAAGAGCCCTTTGAACGTTCCTTTGGGATGGAAATCTGAAAGGCAAGTGTTGAATAAAAAGGAGGGGAAAAGGGGACAAGAGTCATGTAAAAAGAGTCGTTTGAAACGAAAAGGGGGGAATCAAAATACGGTGTTGAGATCGATTCAAATGAGATGATTTCAAGTGAAATGGTTTCAAAGGAGAGGGTTTTCGTTTCAAAGGAGATGGTTTAAGATTCAAATGAGATGATTTTAAATGAGAGGGTTTTCGATTCAAATGAAAGGGTTTTAAATGAAATGGTTTTCATTTCAAATGACATGGCTTTCGTTTCAAATGAGATGGTTTCAAATGAGACAGTTTTCATGATTAATTTCAAGTGAAATGGTTTCAAATGAGACGATTTTCGTTTCAAATGAGACGATTTTCGTTTCAAATGAGATGATTTTCAATTCAAATGAGATGATTTTCAATTCAAATGAGATGGTTTTCATTTCAAATGAGATGGTTTTCGTTTCAAATGAGATAATTTTCTATTAAAATGAGATGGTGTTCATGATAAATTTCAAGTGAGAGTGTTTCAACAAAGGTCGTTTTCCATTTCCAATCATTTTTTGAAAGGGTCACGGTGCTCAGCTATTTTTTCGACCGACTGTATCATCTCCATGAAGATTAAGTTTACCTACCTCCATTTCATGACCAGCATGCACAGATTGATACTCAACTGTTATTTTAATCGCTTCTTGTTGTTGTTCTCGGATATATGTCATAAAAGCTGGACATGTCTTTCCACATTTGATAGATTCTCCTATCTTCTCATTGTGTTTTCTTTCTGATTTAATAATTCCAATACCACTCCTATGACACATATAATAAGTAAATTGCTTGTTTGTTACTTTCTTGGCGCCTCCACGTTTCACAAAAAACGACTTCGTTCTTATTTCTTCTTCCTTTTCCCACTCTTCAAAACCTTCATATGTGTTAAATACGTGTTTTTCATGTTTCAGTTAAAATCATCATGGTTATTCTATGTAGTGTTTTTTTAATTCTCTCATCGTTCGAAATTTCTCATCACATAATGCGCAAAGCCGTTTTAACTTCTCTGATAGCCCTGAAAAGGGCTGTTGTTCTTTCAAATGCTTAAAAGCCATTTTTTAAAAATTCAATTGAAAACGAAATCAGCAAACGGAAAAATGGCGAACTAAATCAACTACGTTTACTCAACATTCGCGGTTGTTTCCCTAATCCCTACTTCTCCCTGCTAACGCTCACTTCTCCCTGATAACATTCTCCTTCCACCTTTCTTTAGTAGACTAGTCCCTTTCCTATTGTTTGGATTCGCGCGATGCAGACGCTTCTCACTGTAGCGCCATCTGTAAAAAATTTGTAAAGGTGGACATTGTCTAGCTGTACCCCAACAAAAGCGGTTACACGAATAAAGTAGGCTTAGTGTTGCGAAAAAGACTGATTTTTTATTCTTTAACCAGTTTTACAGTCCACACAAATATTGACGAAACACAAATGTTTACCCCAGGTATGTGTCCTATAAAAAAAATCCTCTATTTATTCATAAAAATTACTTGTATTTGAATATAACATTATTCACATTTCAACAAATTATCTATAAATTAATCTAGTTGGGAAGCATTATGAATCTATTATTCTAAAGAATTGCAATTTTTCTGAAGTAATTAACATATTAGCAAAAACAATCATGCATTGAATAAACATGTATTAGCAATATTTACTTGTGTTTGTATTTTTTTAAACTTTTCTCTTTACTTTACAAAGGATTTTACAGAGAAGACCAGCTCTTGTTATCAAATCGGAAGGTTTTCAGTACCATATGCCCCTTCTAAATTAGTATCTTTCAAAAAACTCTCTGAGTTAGTATTATTAACGAATAACCCTCAATGTTTTAAAATTATTTTTCTGGCAGACAATACATGTAAAGCAGTGGTCTTCAAACTGTATTCTAAAGGCTACTTTAATAATTTGAAAAACTTAGCTTAACATTTACATTTCAACTAAAACTTATTTGGAGTGCATCAGATTGCTGGGTTTTGATTCTACATCTTGCATAATTTTAAAAGCGCATATTGATGCTAAATTCACAACACAGAATTTGATCTTAGTAATGTAGTAGAATTATAAGAAATATTACTAATAATGAAATGGAACTCATTAATGATTATGTTTTTTAGATCAGGGGTGTCCAAGTCGTGGCCCACCTTGAATAATTTTGCGGCCTGCGAGATTCTTTACAAATTTAAAAAATTCGACTATTTTGTACAATACTTTTTTTTTTAAAGAGCTTTTTTAATAAAAAAAAATCCTGTAACTGTTATTATTTTATCACGTTGCTTCTGTTGCTGCAAATCTTTTTTTTTCCCCCTAAATTGAAATTTTATCAAACATAAATCGTGCTCAAACTTAACGCACGTAAATCTGCAACATGAATTATGATACGCAAATACACATGCATTGAGATCGACTTGCAAAAACTAAGTGAAAAAGTTGAGAAACAGATCTCACTAATTAAATAAATTAAACATTATTTGATCATTGCATTATTATTATTATATTATATATGTTTGTATACATGAAAAACAATAATATTATAGCAGTCTGTTTTAAATTTTCACTCCAACAAATGTTTGTAATGGATCCAAATCTAATATAAAGATATATACTTTTATATATGCGGTCTGCAAAATTGTAAAGTTCTTCTTAAGTGGCCCGCGAGGTCATTTGGGTTGGCCATCCCTGTTTTAGATTATTGTTGAATAAAAAGTCTGCAGTTTTATATAAAAATATTATTTTTATTGTTAGATTTTTTATGTTGAATTAAGCCATCAAATGCTTGTGTTATCCTAAATCTTAAAATAGTCCATTTTTAAGTTTCAAATAATTTTATGATTTTAGGTTCTTTGAGGAGGTAAATTATTTCCTGGAATTTGTTTATTGCTACATGTCATGAAAAGACCAAGAACCAAAGAGAATATATGCTTGAATTTGATGCCACAGGTAATTGGGTAAAAATTGACCTTTGCTTGTGTATCTGCAATTATTTTAACTAATGAAAATTAACACAAGTTATTAAATAACAGTTTTTTTATCAATAAATGCTCATTATTTTACTGTTTTTTTTCCTCTATATTGTTAAAAAACTCTTTGCAAAATATCTCACTTGTATTGCTTATTTCATTAAAATTGCATGCTCTTAAACTATAATTTAAATTAGAAGTGTGATTTGATTGTACTCCCTCTCTATTTCTCGTGTCTGTGATATTTTCAGGCTGGAGTGTCCAAAATTGACTCGCTAAAAAGATTAAAAATATTTATTTATTATGCCCTGAATCATATTTATTTCTCACCAGATGACTGTACCAGATTATTGATAATGTGTTTAGAGATAGTTATTTTTTATTTTAAACTAGATGTTAGCACAATCAAACATATATATTACTGATATGTTTTTGCAACTTTAGCTCAGTTAATTAGTTCTGCTCTTCATGAATGCATGTGGATTGCCTTCTGTGCATAGCTAATTTTTTAATATTGTATACATTATGGAGTCAGTCACAAATATAAATGGATATGAAAGTTATTCTGAAGGAACTGATTGTTTTGAAAATTCAGTTTGTGAACCTAAAAGCAGGGATTATGGACCTGTAATGTTGGCCTTTGCATCTCACGCTTTAAAATTTATTTCACAAGAAAAATTACTTATGTGTTTTTTCATAATGAAGAAGTGTAATAAAATTCTCCTTTAATGTTTAAAACACATTTTTTTAAAAAATTTTTACTCTTTGCTAGAAAATCAACATTCAGTCATAATAACCCTAAATGTTGGCTTTTCTTAAAAAATTAATTTTTCGTACTTCAAGCTAATAATTATAATTTACCCAAAATTTAAAATAAATACATATATTGTGCATGCACTTAATTTTATATAATTTTCTTGAATAAAAAATTTGGCACTTTTATGACTATTTTTTTTTCAAAATTATGTGACTGTTAAAGGGTTAAATCTTTTATGTCAATCTTACTTAATGTGAAGTTTTTCATGGAATAAAATATATAATCTATGGGGTTTGTGAATCTTTTCTACTGTTTTGTAAGATCTCATGAACCTCAGCTGGATGACAAAAAATTTGGATCATTTTCTTTTTGAACAACTCTTCACATTTTTCTTGCCAATTAGTATAAGATTCACTCCTAATCAATAATAATGTACTAGCCCTTAGAGAATGTTTTCCACAAACCAATTTATGAAATTCAAATGAAAAAAGTTTCTGAAGTCATTTGTGCTTCTAAATTTTAAATCCAGTTCCAAAAATTTTCAATTTTTTCAGCCTTGAAAGATGCAATTATGGTAAGACCATAATTAACATTCCACATTTAACATTCAAAATTTTCATTTGTTCATTCCTTGTATTAATATTATTGACTTTATTCTGTATTTTAAGATTCTTTTTATGAGTTCTTTAAGTAAGTATCCTAGTCCTCTCTTTTCTCCCCCTTTCATATTACACTCATTTACTCTCTCTCTATAAAGTTTCCATTTCTCAAGCAAAAAACCTCATCCGAAAAACAAGATATTATTTTGACTAATTTGATTTATTGTTAATATAATACAAAAGCTAGAAGAGGGCCAGTATTTTGACAGTCCTCACAATTTTGAATCTTGATCAAAGGACGAAACCTTGGCTGTCATTCCACTGTCAAAACTTATGCCACATGCCAACATGATGACTTCAAGGCTTGAGAAATCTTAACATGCATCAAACACCCTACTTGATGGGTCTTTTATGTCTCTAGAACTAAAAACTTGTGACTTACTGTCCATGATTTTGTGACTATGACACTTGGCTACTATGCTCAACATTATTTTGACACGGTTTGAATTTGACACCAGAAATGCACATAGTCATCTTAATCTGGAGAATAATTAAGGTGTTTTTTCTATTGTTACTTTACCAGGCTTCAAAATTATAAGGTCTGCTGTCAAAAGCACTTGTGTTAAAGCTTCAAAAAGATGAAGTAATTCACGATCTTATTCCTAAAGTTGTCATCTGAAATATAAAGTTTGTAATTTATAATTAAAAATAAAACCAAGTTAAATAAATATTACATTTTCAACAAATTGTGTTGCTTTGGAGTAGGGCATGAATAAACACTCCCCTATCAGGTAAAGATCCTCCCAGTGAAACTATTCTGTTTCTTTTGCTCTGACATAGGTTTTAATGGAACGTTTCACTTAAGCGCTGATTAACTTGGTTCATTAAAATCCTCAACCTTTTTTTGTAATGTTTAATTTGAAATTTATAGATTATAAACATCAAATAAAGTTAGGATTTGTTTAATTTTAATTTTTTAATTGGAAGCTGTTTAAGTATGTATTTGGCACAATATCTCAAAAAATTCTAACAAAGTAATTAACACCATTTACTCTGATGTTTTTCCAGATTTAAGAAATGGTGTTTGCGCTCATTGACTTTACCTCATTCTTTTACAATTTTTTAAAATTTATGACATTTCAGTACTCAATAAATATTTTTTTATCCAATGGGTGGTATTTTGGCAGCCAAGCTTTTGCAGTTTTCAAGTGTGAGAGCCATTTTATTTGTGGCAGCATCTAATATCAGCTCTTGTTCCTAAATATTTGACACTTAAATTTGAACAATTCAAGCTCTTGTCCAATGTTAAATATTACCATGATTTAATTTTGCCAAGAGTACCAGAGCTAAAATGATACACAAAGGAACCAGTTTACATGCCGCATAATCATATGAAATGTGCACCTACAGTTTTCGCATCCACGACATCTATCGACTCCATCCGAGATCGAACCAGCAAACTTGGGTGTATGAAGCAAGCCTGCAATGTCTAAACAATTGAGCCAAAATGCTGAACAAACCTCCTTTAAGTATTCCTTTTCATGGTATAATATGTAATATTCCTTCATTATGAATTTTTTTAATTTCAATTATTTTTTTCAGAACCTCGTATGTATGGTAAATGTCTTTAAGAGAACAATAGCCGGTGTTACTTTTAAAAATGACATAGAGAATGGAAAAACCTATAAAGAAAGTTATGCAGATTTATGAAA
Organism: Trichonephila clavipes; assembly: GCA_019973935.1. Classification (NCBI taxonomy): domain Eukaryota; kingdom Metazoa; phylum Arthropoda; class Arachnida; order Araneae; family Nephilidae; genus Trichonephila; species Trichonephila clavipes. The sequence continues at coordinate 22,993 of BMAU01013842.1, forward strand.
TTTAGTACAGTGAAAATCCCAATGTACAATTCTGAGGAAATTTTGTGTAAGTATTTACATTCGAAAACTGAAAATGCTGTGATTGATTGTATTTTTTTAAGTGTTTCAAACAATACAAAAAGTATTTGTCCTGAAAATTATAAAATACAAATCATATGCTGCTGTTATATCTATTGCTTCCATATGTGTTTAAATGTTTCTTCAAAACTTCGACGCTCTCAAAATCTAGTTTTGTCACTCTTAGGTTTTAATCTTTATTTAAATTTCCTTCCAATTGTTTTTGATAAGCTAATATTGATTGTAAAGTTTCACGTGAAAACAATTTAGTATATACTCATTGAATATATTTTAGATTTTAATTTATTTTAAGTAAATTACATCAATTCCTACCTGTTTCTTGAGCAGCCTGCAAAGAAAATAGTATGACACTGAAAAAACCCTATCTATTTTACAAAGTAATATAAATATAAGCCATTTTTCATATTCGGTGTGAAGTGGCCATTTCCCTTTGTAATAAAAATCCTGTAGTTTAAATGAGCAGGATGGCTTTTGCTGAAATTGATAATTTAAAGCATCATTTTCATATTCATGCTAATGAAAAGCATCATGTTTGTGAATTATGTGGCTGGGCTTTCACTCATAATAGCACTTTAAAAGAACATTTGCGGGTTCATACAGAAGAAAAGCCTTTTGTATGTGAAATATGCGGCAAAGGTTTTTCAAAAAGTTTTTGTTTGAAGAGACATTTTCGTATTCATACCAGGGAAAAGCCTTGGAAACCTCATGTTTGTGAAATATGCAACAAAACTTTCTCCGAGAGTTCTAGTTTGAAAATGCATTTACGTGTCCATACCAAGGAAAAGCCTCATGTTTGTGAAATTTGCAACAAAAAATTTTCTCTACCAGGCAATTTAAAAGTACATTTTCGTATCCATACCAAGGAAAAACCTTATATTTGTGAAATATGCAATAAAACTTTCTCTGAAAATTGTAATTTGAAAAAGCATTTACTTGTCCATACCAAGGAAAAGCCACATGTTTGTGAAGTATGCAAAAAAAAATTTTCTCGACGTGACGATTTAAAAAAACATTTGCGTGTCTATACCAAAGAAAAGCCTCATGTTTATGAAATATGCAACAAAACCTCTCAAGATTCTAATTTAAAATTGCATTTGCCTGTCGATACCAAGGAAAAGCCTCATGTTTGTGAAATTTGCAACAAAAAATTTTCTCTACTTTGCAATTTAAAAGTACATTTTCGTATCCATACCAAGGAAAAACCTCATGTTTGTGAAATATGCTACAAAACTTTCTCTCAAAGTTCTAATTTGAAAATGCATTTACGTATCCATACCAAGGAAAAGCCTTATGTTTGTGAAATTTGCAACAAAGCTTTTTCCTATAGTGGTGGTTTAAAAAACCATTTTCGTATCCATACCAAGGAAAAACCTCATGTTTGTGAAATATGCTACAAAACTTTCTCTCAAAGTTCTAATTTGAAAAAGCATTTGCTTACCCATACTAAAGAAAAGAAAGCCTCGTGTTTGTGAAATATGCTACAAAACTTTTTCTCAATGTTCCCATTTGAAACAACATTTACGTATTCATACCAAGGAAAAGCCTTATGTTTGTGAAATATGTAAATGTACTTTCTCTCATGGTGGTAGTTTGAAAAATCATTTACTTATTCATACCAAGGAAAAAACTGGTGTTTGCGAACTATGCGACAAAACTTTTTGTAATTTGGAAAATCATTTACGTATCCATACCAAGGAAAAGACTCATGTTTGTGAGTTATGCAACAAAGCTTTTTCTCGAATTTATCATTTGAAAATCCATTTACGTATCCATACCAAGGAAAAGCCTTATGTTTGTGACACATGCAACAAAACATTTTCTCAAAAATCTCAATTGGGAAGGCATTTGCATATCCATACCTAGGAAAAGATTCTTGTTTGTTAAAATAATAAAGAATATTTGAGTAATCAAGTAAAAACCTCTCTCGTATGTTTGTGAAATATGTAACTATGCTTTCTTGGGAAGGGGGGCTAAATTGTAATAATGATTTATACCCTTTAAAGTTTGACTTCAATTTGAGAATTTTCTCTTATTTATGTATTTTAAATATATCTTTTTCACATTTAAAAATAAAAACTGCAGGCATGTGAAAAAATTCAACAATGTTGCTATAATTTTTAAAAAGAATTTTTTTTATAAATGCCTTGAAGGATTTGATCCTGAAAGACTACTTATCATTTGTCTTTATTTAATTATTGTATTGTTGTGTATGACTTATTTTTATATTAATGTATTGTTTTTGACAAATAGAATTAAATTGTTTGTTTTACCTGAAGAATTACTCTTTTTTTTTTTAATTTTAATGTTGGAACTTTAAATTATTTTAGAATTTCGTAGCATATTATCTAGGATACGTTTAATATTTTCTGGGAAACAAACAATCTTAACATGTTTATGTTTGGCGTTAGGAACTAAGCCTGTACCTCTAAATTTAAAAAAAGGGCCGACGTTTTAGGATATTTTACTGTGAACCTTTCATTTAATGTTGAGAACGAATTTCAAGAATTAAAATTCTTTGTTAAGTTGAAAATGGCTTTATATAGAACCCTATTTTCAATCACAATTAACAAAGCAATATGGACAAATACAATTTGACCGTTCACATTTAAAGGCTGCTGGACATCATATGACCTCTCTTGAACACTCAATTCAAATATCATTTACAGTATAAATCTGGGCATCTTTTATCCTGGCAACCATGTGCTGGTGATATTTTGTAAAGTGCTGTCGATTTTTTTTTCAGCTTAGCATTCTACCAGAAATCTTATAATGTGTAGATCAGTGATTCTCAACCTTTTTTTTTTTTGTTGCGGCACATATTTAACGATTTCAAAATTTGGCGGCACACAAAGAAAAAGATAAAAATTATTTACTTACTACAACACACTGCATAAATAGTTTATGACAAAAATTTTAAATATACGAAATAAACTAATATATACTACAATAATAACTAAATGTTTATTAAGGGATTAATTACAAGCTAATAATAAAAATATTTTTAATGCGAAATTTGAGCTTGATTTTTTTGATAATTTCATTTATATTTGGTCGTAAAAATGACAATGCTACTCCTCATATCGTCTTCTACATTTAACAATCTTGATCTTTTTTAGTTTTAATGTTGGCTAATGCTGAAAATCCGAATTCACACAAATAAGATGTGGAAAATTGTAATAATATGTTTAAAGCTTTTTGGCTATCATTGGATAATCGCATCTGATGTTAATCCAAAATGAATTGATTCTTCTGAATGTTTTAAAATTAAATCTCGATTATTGGAAAGCAAAATGAGTTCTTCCTCTTCATTCAAAGTTAAGTCAAATACAGAAGTATACGTTATATGAGAAATGGATTACGAACCCAATCAAATTTCTTAATATCTAATTTTGGGAAATAATGAATAATTCTCTCCTCTAATGTTGTCAAATGATCAACAACAATTAATTTAATAGTTTTATAACTGTCTTTAGGGACTGACTCAAACTTTTCTAAATTGCCTTTCTGAGCTTTATTTTTCCATAAAGTTATTTGTTTTTTGTATCCCACCAGCTTATCGGTTGAGTTGAAGATATTTTCATTAGGCCCTTGCATACTTGAATTGATGTTGTTAAAAATAACAAAAATGTCTGATAAGTAAGCCAGTTTAGTACACCATATTTTATCTTCCAACAAATGAACAAATTCATAATTTTTATTTTGTTCAAAAAATATTTTCATTTCGTCTTTTAATTTCAGCACATGAGATGAACTTTTCCTCTGGACAACCATCTTACTTCTGTATGGAGTAACAAGGATTCGTACTTGGCTTCCATAGCTTGGCATAATTTACTAAATAATCTACTTTTTAATGGTCTTGATTTGATATAATTAACCATTTTTACACATTGTTCCAGAACTATTTTCAAATCTGATGGCAAAAATTTTGTAACAAGTGCTTCTCGATGCAAAAAACAATGGGTAACTAATATATCCTCATTCAGTTCTTTAACATGTGCTACAAATCCTTTTAGATGTCCAGTCATAGCTGGAGCACCATCTGTGCAAATGCCAATACATGACTTCCAAGAAACTTTAATTTCTTCTAAATATGAACTAATTACTTGAAAAATATGTTTACCAATTGTAAAATCAGGTAACTCCCGACAACATAAAAATTGATTAATTATATCATTTTCGTGAATATAAATCTAACGAATGCAATTAATTGAGCATTTCCTGTAATATCTGTTGTTTCGTCGACTTGTAGAGCAAAATTCGAATTTGCAAGAGTTTTTACAGTATTTTGCTCAATATTTTCTGACATATCTTTAATTCTGCGATGAATTGTATCATTTGAAAGTGGTATTTTGCAAATATCAATATCAGCTGATCCACCAATCATTATTTTTACAATTTTGCGACAAGTAGGTAATATAATTTCTTCAGACAAATTGTGAGGTTTTAAGTTAACAGCAATCAATTCAGCTATTTCATAAGAAGCTACTTGAGCCTTTTCAGACACACATACTTGTTTTTCAAAAACTTTTACTTGCTTAATTTTTTATGATAAAGACCTTTCAAAGTAGCTTTTATCTTTTGTTGAAAGCTGAAGGATGATTAGTCACCAAGTGACGTTGGAGTTTGCTAGGAACTATAGCACTATTTGATAATTTAAAACCACATATCACACACTCAAGAACAACTATGTCATTTTCCATTGTAGAGGTAAATCCAAATTTCAAAAAATCATCATTATATTTCCGATGGACAACGTATTTGTTTGAGCAAGAAATATTTTTACTTGTGCCGGAGGTTGGCTCATTAACTTGGTCCCTAACGTTATCATTATCACTATTATCATCATTAAACTTTCTTCTTTTTAACCATTTATCCATTTTCAGAAGGATCTGCAAATAAATTAATGCAAAATATTACTACATGCAAATAAATTAATATTAAACCGAATCACATACATTTGCCAATTTTAACGAAAGAACAGGTGCAGTAACTACTATGCAACACCTTGTGAATCCCAACTATCACTAAAACAACACGTTTTGTACGCAGAAGTGGCAAGTGTGCGCCGACTTGAGACATATTTCTATTGCTATGCACGCCGCTTCATCATAATTTGGCACTAAGAAAAAACGCGTTGCAAAGCAAATAATAAAATAATTTATTTTTTTGTGGATTTAAATATATATTCATGTTAAAAATAGTTTTCTTTTTAAATGATATAATTTAATAATAACATTATTATATATTTGCAAAATTTGGCGGCACACTTTTGAAATTTGGCGGCACACGAAAGTGCCGTGGCACAGTGGTTGAGAATCACTGGTGTTAATATTAATTGATATTTCATATAAAAAGTATCAGGGTGAGGGGTTTTGAATATTATCCCTTTAACTGAAAACTTTAGTGTTTTTGCCTTGGATATATATTTTTCGTGGTAGAATTTCCATTGGAAATCACAAGTTACAGATACTTTATCTGAAGAATATTTTCTAAATGGTTCAAAATAAAGAACTATCTGAACAATGCGAATTAGAAAGAAAACAGCATTTTTCTGCAATACTTAGCATCAAATATGAATAAAATTGTTCATTTCTTGAAATAGGTCAAATTAAAAGTAATTTACATTTATTGCTTTATGTTATGTACTTTTAGGTTCATTAAACAGCTATGAAGTGCTAATCTATTTTAATTCAATAGTTTGTATTTTATTACTAAATATAGGTGAGTTACAGATGTTAGGTATCTATGAAAAAATGAGAAGTTTTAATTTCTAATCCTGCCTTATACAGAAAACTATTGTTAATTACTTCAACATTTAGAGATTTTTACTATATTTCAGTATCACAATATTTACATGAAAAAGAGAAAAACTGTATATATTTAATAAACTGAATGAAAATGTGAATATAGGATATTTTTAGAACTTATATATATATAACTACTAAATTTTAAAAATGTTAAAGTAGAAGCGAATATTAATACATCATCCTATTTTAAATGTTCCAAAATGTATTCCAGAACCATTGATGAATCTAAATAATCTGATTTTTAGCACATGTATTATAAAAAAATATCTAAGTCATTCTTGAATACCTATTTAAAAATATTACTTTTACATATTCCAATTTCAATTACAAAGAAATAAACTGTAATATTATAGTACCTTTTCTACTTACGTAATCAAATTGACCCAGACATCCTAATATTTCTCGAAAAAAATGTGCATTAGCATTTTAATTTAAACATATGAAAGAACCATCATGTATGTGGTTATTATAAACTGGCCTCATGGCCCGGCGTTGCACAGGCTTTCTTTATTTTTATAAATTTTCTCTTTCCTTCACAAAATCAGCACTTCTAATATTCTTTTTCAAACTGGCTCCCCCTCTTAGCTTAGGCTCCCTTCACACCAAACGATTCAGAGTCTGTAGCAATCTTTCCAATTCACAGCGATTCTGAATGAACAGAGATTTGTGTGTGTGTGCCTTCACACCACCACGGGTCAATCAATTTTCCATCAGTTGCTGTCAAACATGGATGCTGTTTTTAATATTTTAAGACGATTAACTTTTCAAGCTATTAATTTCACAACTGTATTTTCATTTATTTTGAAGTTGAAATACATAAAACAAAAAATATAAAAACGGTTTTATTTATTTATTTTTTTATATTTTGCCTGTTAGTATCAAATGTAATTATAGTCTGAAAAGTAGTAACAAATAATAAATATGTATTGTAACTATATTATAATGCAATTACTTTTACAAATAATATATCTAATGTTTTTAAAAGGCATTTCATATGTTATGTACTATAGCTTTTGTAGCATATAATAACTATTTTTTTGATTATGTATCTAAAAATTGCTAATACATTAATGAATTAAAAATTTTACATGCCATTTACATTTTGTTTGTTTTATATAGTATATATAGTAATAAAATTAAATCTTTTAAAAAATTAAAATTATCGACAATATCGGTGTTTTATTTTATTTTAGCATTCTTATAAATATTTAATTTTTTTTCTCTCCCAAAATTGAATAAATTCTTATCAAATTGATCTCTGAAGCTGTTTCAAATATCCTTCAGAATATTCCCTACCCTCCCAAAAAAAAACACAACACATTTTGCTTTAAAGTATTAAAAAGTAAAGAATAAAGTTTTCAAATTTCTAAAATTGAATAAAATAATACATGCAAAATTAATTTTGTTATTTGCGCAAGATTAGCAGGAATAAAATAGAGCCTACACACTCGGCGACAAGAACTAGAGTTAGTTTACATAATGAAAAAGAATACTATGAATAAATACCACACAAAAATATAAGCGCCATCTATTGACATAAAAACAAACTCATGCTAACCCTAACAAGAACATTAAAATCTTTAAATATCTAAAATTAGCTTCTTTAATAGAAACTTTGTGATATAATCACTAATAATATAAAAAACAATAAAAAGAAACATTCTATTTGTTTAAATTCACTTTTTCTTTAAGAAATAGCTCCCGGCTGCTGGTGAATGCGGGAAGAAAATCTGACCTGCCGAATCACGCGTAAGTCAGAATGACGGCGGATTGAACCGGTTTCGGTTGTGTGAATGCGGGAAGTGAATCTTGGCTTATTTGAGAGGGAAATTACGAAGCCGAATCCTGGTCGATCAGACAAGTTTGATGGTGAATAAATCGGAGTCGTTTGGTGTGAAGGGAGCCTAAGAGCTATCACGGCCACCAGGGGCCCCAAACTTGAGGGATTCCAGTTATAAATTCAATGTGCAACAGAAAGATTTTGAGCTGATATTTTTACTCCAATGATTTCCACGGATTTGAGTCGAGCAGCAACCCTATCCATCTTTTTTCATATCTGTATTGTTGTAATTTGTACAAAATTTTTGCACAAATTTTATTTCGAACAAAAGAGTACTATTAAAATCAAACAAGTTCGTTTGTAGTTCACAGCCATACTTGTTACTCACGGATGCATCTTACACTGACGAGGAAAAAATCCTAACACTGAGAAAAAATTACTGCAGACTAATGAACCTTTGGCAATACATTTGCCTTGGTGACACATTTAAATGATTAAAGTTTCAAGCTCACAGGTTAATGTAAGCGCGAGAAGAGCCATTTCAAACGTGAAATGATGGTATATTAAATACCGCAGTAACCCCTAGAATTTTGAATGTAAGCATGAAAACGTGCATGCAATGTCTCGTACAAGTATCGAATATCGGTTTATGTGATAGAATTGCATTCCTGTTCATCTTGCTCGGTTTACATAATGTTTTTTAATTCCGGTTATGGATCACGCTGTCCAATGATGTCCCCCTTCAAGCTCGATTGTTTCAAAGTTCCAGTTATTTAGATGCCCGAGGTAACACTTCCCTAATGACCATTATTTAGAAAAAATACCATACTGCAAAGAATAAATACTACACTCATATCCATAAATTAAGAATAATTCAGAACCACACAGAAATTGAACTCTAAAATAAAATTTTCACCTGTAGAATTATCACACACATCTTGAAGAAGAATATTCAAATTACATGAAACAACCAGATGGCGCGGATAGTACGTCACAATGACGAGAGGGGTATATAAGGAATGGTGGCAAAGAAGTAAAATTGTTCACAAGCGCTTTAAAAGTCTTTCAGTGCAATGACCGCATAGTTATGGCACAAAGGAAGCATTTGGAAGATTTTTTACGTGGTAGAATTATTGGACGACTGAAATGTGGACGTACCCTGCTGGAAGTATCCGAGGAACTTGGAATCGCCCAGATGGTCATCTCCAGGCTTTAGCAACGATTCCAAGATGATGGTAATGTAAGTAGATGTTACAGCACACAGGTCGCCCCCGAGTTACAACGCCGAATGAGGACCGGTATTTGGCAGTTACTGCCAAAAGAAACAGACGGAGCACAGCATCAGACGTGTCTCGTCAGCTCTCTTCAGCTACCGGTACGACAGTTTCAAGGCAGACCGTGTACAGACGCTTAGGGCACATTGGTCTATATGCTCGTAGGCCTGTCAGATGTGTTCCACTTACCGCGCAACTCACTGTCGCCTGCGATTAACGTGGAGTAGAGAGCATGCATTGTGAACACCACAACAGTAGTCTAGTGTGATGTTTTCCGACGAGTCCAGGTTTAGTTTGCAGTCTGATTTTCGCCAGACTTTTGTATGGAGAGCATCAGGTACTCGTTACCACCAAGAGAACACCATTGAACGACACCGTTAAGGTGGTGCAGGATGGCTCGCGCGCGCGTTTGGAGAGGAATTATTCTTGGTTCCAGAACTGACCTGCATGTTCAGAGTGTAACGATGACAGGCCACATCTATCGGGATGTCATTCTGGAACAACATGTGCGTTTGTTTCGGGACGCCATGGGGGCTGAATTTCTGAGTATGGATGACAACGCCCGTCCTCACCATGCAAACATTGTAGACGAATGCCTTCAATCGGAGGATATCACCCGTATGGATTGGCCAGCATACTCACCGGACTTGAATCCAATAGAGCATGTGTAGGAGACGCTTGGCCGACGAATTGCAGCCCGTCAACCCCCTCCCACCTGTCTACTTGAACTTCGGAGTGCATTGCTTGATGAATGATGTAATATCGCACGGAGAAAAAAGATTTACTCAAAAATGAGTACGTAGATACACTCAATTTGAAATGTCTATGATTGCATCAGATTTGACCGCATGCCTTGATTGAATTTGATTCCTTACATATACTCAAAATCCCCAAAAATGATAATTAATGCTTTCGGAAAAATTAAAAAAGATATTCAGGATTGCAGAAACTCTTTTAATATATCGGTTACATATTTTGATAATTGGGGCTTAACAAATTTAATTCTCGTAAATCTTCCAAACTATTTTTTTGTATCTACCTCGCTACCCACGGAAGAACACATGATTACAAGATTGTTTTGATTTTTTAGTTAAATGTTCTCATTTGTATTTCTTAAGTAACTGCCTTTGAACGAAAAATTTAATGGGATAAATATTCACCTTATTTTGGCGTATTAGTCTTATAAATGTACTGTAATTTACTTGATTCATAATAAGTCATTTTGTTTAAATTATTCAGGCAAATAATTTTGTTACTTTGGAATAATTTTAAGGTGACCAGATTTTTAAAATGAAAAGGAGAACGAAAAATTTAAGAAAAAGTTACAACGTAAATATATGAAACATTTTATTAATTCAAACAAAAATGCATTTTTTTCGTTTCTCAATATATTTTATAATTTATCGGAAATTTCGGAGCAAAAAAATTACCTTTCATCTTTACTATAAGTACTGCAGCTAAAAAATATCAACATTCAATCTTGATTTCTTACTTGTTCATAAATTATGAACTGAAGACTCAAGTGGTGCATTAGTTCCAGGGCAGCACAATGTAAATTAAAAAAGAATAACTAAATTTTCTTATGGGATGTGTTTATTTTTGAAATAGTTAAGTATTTCAACCCATCTTATCAATTTCAGCATGTTGATTTTCCAATTGTTTCAATTTTATTATAATTTAAATATACATTCAGTCTGCAAACTGACCATTGTCAATGATTTCAATATCAGGCATTTCTTTTAATAAAAAAATCAACACAGTTTTCTATATCTGCCCAATTTACTTGCGATAAAGTCAAAAAACAACATTGAAAACTTATTTCCTGTGATATTTGTTTCAGACTATTCCTCGACATATTGGAAACATGTTTGGTTCATCTCTGAATACAGAGATTAACAGGTCTGTTTTAAAATATTGAAAAAAGGAGGACACTTTTCGAGGAAGGACAGGATTTATAAAAGGAGAATGGTTGATCATCTTAATAACTTTAGCTTTACTTTCATATTGAACTCTAAAATACCTTGCATGGTTTGAAAAAGGCAAGTTTACAAAATAAATTTTCGTTTTCAATTAGTAACCTTTTAGACTCTTTTATAAGCTTCACCTGTATGTAACGGAATCTTTGAACTATATTTTTACCCACTCTCTAAAAGGTCTGATTAATTCGAAATTTTGCACACTTTTCAAAGACTGATGACAATACAATAATTTTGTTCCATTGTCCTGATAAGGATCATGACGATTAACAATTTCCCATTTTCAGATTTGGTGACTAAAAGATTAAGTTACAACTCTAAAGCGAAAACACTCATGTCAGTATAATTTCTTATTATAATATAAACAATTGCCCACTTTCTTTGAAAATGGAAATAAATAAATGATAGTTTAAAAAATTAAAAAAGCATGCTTTTATTGTGGATCGAACTAAAAAATGAAAAATAAATTATAGTTTAAAAAAAAACCAAAAAACACGCTTTTATAGTTAAACTAAAAAGTAAAAAATAATTCATAATGTAAGAATAAAATGATTAACGGTATAAAATGTCATTGTGGGGTGGTGCTTTTGTTCTACATTTTTACACTAACTCGGCATTTCAGAATAGAACTAGTAAGAAATTATAACAATTAATATTTATACCCCACATTTTTATCACAATGACATGGTCTCGCTAATCATTTTATTCTTATATTAAGAATTATTTTTTCCTTTTTAGTTCGATTAACTATAAAAGTGTTTTTTATTTTTTTTAAACTATAATTTTTAGGAGTCTCATTTCTTGTAAGTTTTAAAGAACATTTTTAGCTTATTAGTAAATTTATGGAAAATGTGTTAACAGTTCTCATAAAAAATTATTTAAAGAGCTTCAACAATTTTTTTCAATATACTTTATGATTCCTTTCACTCTCATTTTCGAATATTGAAAGAATCAAAATTTACTGAACAGAAATTACAGAATGAGCAAAATTAGTTAGTAAAATTGAATGTAATCTATATTTCAAGAATCCTTTTTTATTTTTAGACATTACATATAAATATTAAATGTTCTTGATTACTAATATTTAACGACTATTTTGTTTTATTAATAATTGATCGACATTGTTTAAATTGGATTTATCAGTACTTACATATTATCACATCCTTTTGGCGACATTATATGAAATGAAGCATATGATTGGGGCAATTCAGCGCATATGACACATGCGAAATTGGTATTGCCAACAATTATTGCCATGTATGTAAGTACTAATTTATCTTATAACCCTGTATCACTCATGCGAAAAAAAAATGGCCTAAAGTTCTTGCGCAGGGTATCTCACACCCCAAGGATGTTTACGTTCTGATTATACCATAAAATTTGTATAAAAAGAAAGAAAAGTAGGAAATACATTATGTTTAAACATTTTTCACTCTTAAATTTAGTTTTTCTATTCTTTTTATAAGGGCATTCAGCACATTGTTTATACACTCCTTTAATCTAGTCGTGAGTGAGTGCAATGTTTTCACGGGATCTTAATTTTTTTTAAAAATCTTTATCTTATTAAAACTAAACATGTAGGAGTAAACTTTGTTTTTTAAATTTAAAAAAAAATTGGAATTTCTTTTTTATTTTCTCTTATTGTTCCAGCAATATTTTTTTTTCTTCGAAAGTTTATCTGAAAGTGGATAAGATGTGTACCAGTTGTCTCCTTTAAAATTACGTTCTTCCCCAATGTTTTTGTTTATCTCTATATAAAGCATTTATTTTCAACAGTGTCTCCCTTTTCTAAATTAGAATCGATTTCAGTAGAGGAATCATACTTGTGCTGTGTTATACATTTCATTCTTCCTCATAACCGTGAAGAGAATTTCTTCATCTGAAAATCTTCCCTTTTCTAAGTCCCGTGATCCTGCCTGTGTGATCTAGAACTTATGGAATGATTATAAACCATAAATTTTTTTTGGGATATTTTATTAGAGCAAGAATTTTACATGAATTTTGAAATGGACTTAGGCCAGTGTTTCTCAAACTGTGGGGCGCGCCCCCCTGGGGGGGCGCGAGCATATCGAAAATAAAAAAATTAATTTACTGGAATGAATTAAAACAAAATACTCTCAGACATAATAAAAAATGCACTTTTACTCTGATATAATTTATAAGCGCGCGATACTAAGTCAACAAAAATAAAAACTTCAATACCTAATTAGCTATCTTTGATCCTATAACGAAACAAAAAAAACTTTTATTTGATTTGCTGTAAACCCATTATGAGAGATTTTTTTATTACGCTTTTTTTTAACCTATCATACTACTCTTTCAGAGAAAAAACAGATCCCAGAATCGAAAAAATTTGGGAACATAAAAAATTCATCACTGTCTTTATTTTTGAAATACTGCACATTATATCTGCAATCTGTTTGATCTTCTAAGTTATTGGTACAGTTACTTATGACCCCTCTCTTATGTGTTTGTTTCTCATTTAGGGAAGTTGTAAGTAATGTATTTCTCTGTTGCGCTATTTTCAAACATATAAAGCATAATGAAAAAGGTTTTACACAAATTTTATAGCAGTAACATACATATTACCATAATGAATATAATTTTAACCGGAAGTGGTCGCGCGGGACACACAGATTACGAAATCGTTTATTCTGGGAAAACTGTTTATTTGTTACCAAAGAAAAATTGAAGAGTCCTTGAAAGTAGGGGTATGTAAACTTTTTCTTAATTAAATTTTTCACTGGAATCACGATTTGTATCGTGTACAATAAAATAATTATGAAAAAAAAAGGATTGGGGTGACTCAATAACCCCGCTCGACCGTATCGAGTGCGTGCCTGCTCCCGGGTTAAAACTTGTTGAAGTATTTTCACTTTAAATATTAAAAATAATACAATTATTCTTCATCGGAATTTTATATTATTGTTCATTATCTAACATCAGTGGCGCACACAGGGGGGGGGGTCCAGATCCCCCCAAAGCCCTTGATTTTTTCCGATTGATTATAATTCTAAGAATATAGTACACAAAGTTTAATTAAGTATTTGTTATTAATGATTAATTTTATTAACTAATGATCAGTATTTATTCAATAATTAGTTTCTTACTGTTTTTTTCCCTGAAAATCGACAAAATCAAAAGGAATCTGATACAAGATTGGTGGACTTTCGACCCCGGACCCCCCGCCCTCTTGAAAAATTCCTGTGTGCGCTACTGTTTAACATCAATTATAAATGCTAATTCTGTGAAGCTTAAAATTACAATTCGCTTAAAACTAATTATAATTTGTGTAACCATTTTAAAAAAATCATTTTCCATTTTTGTAAACATTGTCAAGCACTTGGCTTTGCTCTCCTTACAATTCAGCTATTATATCAATGTTTTATTTTCTTATAAATGAACTCGTGCAAAGAGCGCGCACTTCAGCCGGTATACTTTTAATGTATCAGTGCTGCACAGAGTATTTTATAACTAATTAATTAATACTAAATTAAGAAAAAGTTTAATAAGTATTAACGACTGCCATGGGCTTGTCTTGCAAACCAAAGTTTTTATAAGGAATGCTTATGATTAGATATTGACCCTCTGAGTTCTTTTTCTATATTTAGCTGATATCTATATTTTGTCTTCTAAGCAGCCACCGCATTTTGCGATATGTTGAATTTAAAAATTAGAGAAAGGAAAAGTAACATAATAATTATCCCATTATTTTATTTATTTATTTTTTTCGTAAATGTAGTATACAAAATTTAATACTTATGTTACTAATTTGTATGGTTTATAATTAAGATCGCCTATTGTAGCTTTAGCGTCAAAGTGCATTATTATTGCATTCTGTACATTATAAATGTATAAGGGGGGCGCGCGATAAAATTTTGGATCGAAAAGGGGGCGCCAGTATTGAAAGTTTGAGAAGCACTGACTTAGGCTTAACAGAGAAAATCAACTAGTTCTAAAGGAAGGTAGAGAAAATTTAGGTACTTGCATATTGTTGGGTGACAAGTAAAAACTCAAGAAAAAGTCTCTCTCAGTAAGTGGACTGTAGTTTTTATTACTTGTTGCTCAGCTCGCTCGATTCGATACGTCACTGAACGATAGTGCAGTTGTTAGATACGCAAATTTTGATGCCGCCGGCCTTTTTTTTATGTGTTACTTGTCTTAATTTTTTTATTTTTTAGTGGCACACGATTCTTTGTGATTATTTAATTAATTCTATTTGTCATTCTGTGTTTAAAGTTTTTGTAAATTGTTTGGGTGATCCATTCAGTGAATTTTTTTTCCTCTTCGTACATGAACGTAATTGTAGTTGTTGATAGTTAATTTGTTTTTCCCTCACGGAATTGGGTAGGAACTTTGGAAATTGCTTATAATTTTATTTAAATTCTTATTTTATGTTATGAGAGGTAAGAGGAGTGGAAGGTTGGTGCTTGGAGTCTACGACGGTGGTCACAAAGGGCCAAGTTTTATTTTTTTTTAATAATTGTGGCTTCATCTAATAAGGTTTCCCTGGAAGACAAAGTTTTTTTTTATTTTTGCAGTTTAGCAGATTTCGTAGAGATTTGGATGGGCTGATGGAGCTGCGGGCATCATGGACGAGTATGGGCAGAACCCCTACAGGATTCAAACAGCACCGGAACACCACAAGAACGACGAACTGTAGTGCTTTCAGTGAGATTACGACGCTCCAGACATTTTTTTTTTTTTTCTCTCCCATCAGGACGTGGACAGCCGTTCGTGAACCAGGAGTCTGTGAATCAAGAGTCCGTGAAGTGCCTGTTGAAAGGAAAACGAGTCTTTCGCGACTGACTATACAATTTTTTTTGGACTTTGATATGGACATTTTCCTCAATGAATTTTTATTGCATTTTGTATTTACATTTACTTCACTGAAATTTTTTTTGTTCCTTTATTTCTAGTTTTGTTAATCTGAAAGAGGGGAGGAGTGATGGGAGGTCGCCGGTTCCTAAAGTTACAACTGTAATTTTTACATCTGCCCTGTTGTTGTTAACAACAGAAGGAATTTGGTGAATGCGTCTCTTTTACCCCACCGAAAAGGGTGACGCGTTCCCACGCCTGGAATAGCGCATTGTTCCCATAAATATATCATGATATAGGGGGTGTCATTAGGATTTTCCCGCGCTAGGGGATGTCATTGTCCGTGAGACGGTAATCATCCGCTGACCCTAGACCAATGGGAGAAAATTATGCCGACACTGAAAAGAATCCGCTCTAGCATATTGGTGTAAATTGCCGCCAAATAAAAACGAGATGCACCCTGATTAGAGACTCTCTCCGACGCACTTTCTTACACCCACTTGGTCTGACACGTCCCTTCCAATTAGTGGACTCCGGGCAGCGCCATGACTCCTCTCCCTCGACCCTCTATCAGTTAAGTGAAATCTTGTTTGTGTCTCTATATGCTTTAACTTAATTTCAATCTTATTGTGTTAAAATAAATTAATGATTGTTTAAAGAATGTCTTTTGATTTAGCGTACAGTTTATTTGTCTTTAAAAGATCTAATGTTTAAACTTAAGCTATAATGTGACGCTAATAGAAGAGTAGAACCGGGTTTTATTTAAAATGGAATTAATGGGAATAAATTAAATAGTTTAAGTTAAACCAGCGTCGCATTAAAATGGTACCGTGACAGGATATTAATTTTTTTTCTTTGTACTATCATTTACTGCCGATGATCGGTCGTCGGAAATTTTTTTTTACATCCTTGGATATTGTAAACGTTTCTTGATGGGTCACCGAATAATAGTCCTACTTAATCTGTTAAACATGTGAAAAAAAATTTTTTTTTATGTGTGCTATTCCAGTTGTGAAATTTTTTTTCTTGTAGTATTTTTTTTATTATTTAGATACTTAGAGATGTTGTTAATGTATTTCTTTTTCTTATGCTCTTTGTTAGTATATGTATGTATGTATTCATAATCTTAACTGATCTAGCTATGATCTCAATTCTTATGTGTTGATATGTTTGTATTGTGGATTTTAGTGTGTTCAAAATTCTTTTTTCCGTTTAATTAATTCGAGTGTATATTGTCATATGGAGTACGTGTTTCGTTGCTAGTTAACAATGTTTTTTTTTTTCGCCCGAATGTTTGAAGTGGTTCAGTTAATTGATTATGCTTACTGTTCTGAGCGATTTAAGTGTTATGAAGATGTTATTTCCGATAAAAGTTCGTTAGATGTTGCGCTGTTTAAATTAGAGAAATTAACTGTGTTAAATTTTGATAGTAATTGATTAGGTGTTTATGGCTGTAGTACATGGAATTTGAGATATTGAAGTGATAAGGTTAGTAGTTTTTGAGAAAGGAAAAATTGGTTAAATGTTCATTTGTGCAGTATTTGAATTTAGAGCTATTAAAGTGTAAGGAAAAGGTTAAGTTTTGACGGAAATAGTTATTACTTGTTCATTATGTTTGCGCTTGAAATCTAGTTTTCTTTTTTTTTCTGAGATATTAGGGTTTGTCAATTTTTTTTTGTTAATCTGCTGTTCTGGTTGAGATGAGAGTTTAACTGTTGGAGCGAATATTTGGGGAATAAGTATTGGTTATATCGATTTTTTTTGTGGACATGTAGAGCATGTTAGGGCATTGGACTTCGTAAATGGGCTTGATTTGTTGTAGTTTTTTTCCCTCTCCTTGTTTCTGTTAAAATTTGATTTGGAGTTGTCATGCAAATTATTTTTGTTGGGGTCATTTTGTCGCTTGGAAGTGTTGTGTGGGGTTGTCCATGTCATTCTGGCGCACTCCTACTCGGAGCAATTTTGTTCACTTCCCCCACCCAACCTGCCATGGTCCAAGGGTGGAACTGGATGCTGGTTCACTCCGGCGCTTTAGGAGGAATTTTCTCCCTCGCGCCCCCCTGCTGTCGCAAGCGAGATCAGATATTCAGCCTCTCTTTTTCTCTATAGGGTCGCCATCCCCCCCTTTGTTGTTGTTGTTTGTTACTTTTCTCTCAGAGCTACTCGATATTGAAATTTTGGTTTTTCTCTTACATTTAATTCGCATACTTTCCGCTGGAATTTTTTTTATAACTACGCAACTTGTGTCATGTCGTTTTCTGATGTTTAAGTGAGACATTGTTGTAATTAGTTATTTAATGAATTTTTAGCTCAGATTTTTTTATGCACCTTGTTTTATGTCATGTTTGATGTTTTAGAGAGATCAAATTTTGTACTTGGTTTTTTTTTGATGAATTCCATTTCAATTTTTTATGCAGTTTGTTTTATGTCTTGATTTGATGCTTAAATAACAAAGTGTTGTTTGTGGTTAATATCAATTTTAACTCTAGATAAAAAAATTTTATGCTGTGTGTTTTGTGCAATATATTAAATAAATTTTGTGTAATGCAAGTGTTATTCAATGATAATCATGTACGTACGTCAATTTTTAATTTTATAAATTTTAAGCTTTAATTTATGTTTGCAGCAAAAATCAAATTTTGGGGTCTCTGGACACCTGTCATGAAATTTGAATGTTGTTACGATACATACATATTTGAAATTTTTTTCATCTATTACATAATTTGAGTTGTGATTATTATCTAGTAATTTTAATTTTTTTTTCATACAAAAGGTTCCTCTATTGAATAGCTTAGTTTATGCTGATTTGATTGTGTATAACTGTGTACTTCCTGGTTAAATTTTGATTTTGCATAGAAGATTAATTTTTTTTGGTAGCAGCATTTTGTTAGAATTAATTTATTGCTAAATTTTGTTGGTGTATCAATTTTAAGTGGTTGTGTATTACTAAATGATGATAACATTGGAATTTATGCTCGTTAAGTTATGGATAGAGATGGCTGTTTAAATATTTTCCCTACGAAATTATGTTGAAACTTAATTTTTTTCTTTCATGTTGTTTTGTTATGTGAGATGATTGCTAACTTTGATTTAAAATTTTCTAGTGTTTCGGTTAGGTGTTTCAATGCTCATTTAATTTTTGTGTTGTTTGTTTTGCTATAGATTTGGAATTTTTTTTTTGTTGTTTATTCAGGGGTTTAGATTAATTGTGGTTGTTAAATGAATTTGCAGTCAATCATTGTGTCTCGCTAAACTACTAGGAATTTTAACGTTTTGGTCAGTCGATATGGTATTTTTTTTCCGTTGATGCTAGGCTTACATGTGTTGATTTATGTTAGTGCGTGGGTAGATTATTTAACTGAGTGTTGATGTTGATTTAATTTTTTTGTTCTGGATTTTAATAAGTAGTTCTGCTTGTTATTTGGTAATAAGTTTTTTATGTTGTTGGTCAGATAATGGTGTTGAAATTTTTTTTGTTCATTCGTTTCGAAAACGTGGGGAGAGCTTTTGTCCGCACCTTTTTTCGTCGGTAATTCCCCCCCCCTCCGCACGCGATCCGGTCAAGGGCGGGATACTGTTTGTTGATTGAAGATTCTGTTTCTTGGTTACTCCTTTTTCGAAGGGACTCTCCTCCCCGCGGGCAGCACAGTTCAGGGGTGGAATTTTTGGATGTCGGATTCTTGGCGCCTTAGGAGGAAGCTTCCCCTCACGCCCCCCTGCTGTCGCAACATGAGATAAGGACTCAGCAAAATTTTTTCCAAAGGGTTTTCGTGTTTTTTTCTCCTTGCCCTTGTTTCCTGTTTTTGTTTCCTGTTTTTATGTTAGGATGCTGGAATGTTGGAAGAGGATTGGGAGTGAATTTTTTTTTGTTGTTTCACTACTTGTTTAAGAGTTAGATAAATTTGAGTTAGGGATTTCGTGGAATATTTGAGAAAGTTATTTGAAGGAGATAGATAAAGTTTGCACTGATGATTTTGTTGAAGAATTGGAAAAGTTTTTTTTTCATGGAGATAGATAAGTTTGTTCAAAGTACGTTTATTCGATAGTTGTTTTTTTGTGGAAATGGATAATTGAGTTGAAAAGAAAGTCACATGGTTTATTTGATAAAATTGTTTGATGTACAGAAGGATGTTTTGATTTAGGGATTTTGGAGCAAGGGAAATTGAGTTGATATAATTATACGGTATAATTGAGAACGTTGTTTTGATGTAGATAGGGTAATTTGAGTTAATGAATTGGTACGGTTTCGAGTAATTAAGTTGATGAACATAGATAAGTTGAATTAATGATTGTGTGGTATATTTAATAATGTTTTGAGATGCAATTAGGAAAGTACGAGTTCAGGATTGTGTGAGATTTTTGTAAATAAGTTGATGCGCAAAGATGGGTTTTAGTTATTGGTATTGTGGAGAAGTCAATTGATTATTCGGAAGTTGCAGATAAGTCTAGTTAGTGTTATTGGGTATGTGAGATTTTGTGTACATAAGCTGATGAGCATAGATGGTTTCAGTTAATGGTATTGGGGAGCAATCGATTGATTATTTGGAAGTCGCAGATAAGTTTAGTTAGTGTTATTGAGGAATAAGATGTGAACGATCTGAGGTAAAGGCAATTTTGGATTATCGAGGAATCATTTTAAGGTTACTGAGAATTTTAGGTTGGTGTTATAGAATTATATTTGAGTTATTAATTAGAGGATTTTCGATGAATTGAGTTAGCAGTATTTTTGTAAATCGAGGATCTTGTTTTTCTCTTTTTTCATGTTTGTATATTTGTTGCGCGTATAGTGAAACATTTTGAGTTTTTTTATATTATCTGGACTTGATACATTGTATTACATAGATTGTTAAAAAGTTATGTTGATTAGTTAAGCGATATTTTTTTATCTTGGAATTTATGTTTAATTATGTGTAGCACTTGCAATAAATTTCTTTTAGTTAAATTACTTTACTCTGTATGTGTCGCCTCACATGGGTTGCATTATCAATTTTATGTTTTTTAATTTTTTTTTACTGAAATTTTCAACTGCACTTGTGATTTCTGAAATTCATTTCCCAAATGGAAATTCGAATGTATTGAATGTGGAAGAATTTTTTTTTTTCTCCTCAAATTTATTTTAAAAGAATTAATCGATATAGTTATTTTTTTAACAATCGGATTTGCAAATTTTTTTAGTCTTATTCTGCATTCTGTTTCTTGTGTTGGCGGTTGCCGGCGATCGTCCTATCGCAGGAAATGGGATGTTTTGTTTTGTTTTGCTTTTGTACACATTGGGGGTGCATACTCATCACATGCGCACTCATAGTTTGCAATTCTAAATTTAATTACAGTAATTTTTTTTTTTCTTAATTTTATTTGTAACCAATGCTCGTAGTAAATTTTTTTTAAAATTCCTTAGGCTACTCAGCATTCTTGCAGGTTATAGAATTTTTTTTATCATTTATACGATTCGTTAATTTATAGAAATTTAATTTGCAAATCTGAATTAATTACGTTAATTTTTTTTAAACTTTCATTTGTAACCAATGCTTGTAGTGAATTTTTTTAATTTCTTAGGCTATTAAGCATTCTCCGAGGTTATAATTTTTTTTTCTCCACCTATGCACACCCATCGTTTCAAACTCTAAATTTTTTTTACTTTTACTTAATTATTTTCATTAAATATTGTTATCAATGCTCTTAGTGAACCATTGCAATTTCTTATGCTTTGAGTATGTGAAGAGTTCTGCTAGTAATTTTTTTTTGGTGGTCTGGGACATTCACTTCACATTAGTCGTGTCAAGATTTCGATTTTAAACGATTATATGGTGTCTGTTTCTGGGTGCCACGCTTGAATTGTATGTAGATGTTTTCACTAGCGTTTATTTTTTATCAATGTATTTTGTTCAATACTCCTATGTGTGGTTATTGTGAGTAGTGCAGTTGTTAGATACGCAAATTTTGATTTTTTTTATGTGTTACTTGTCTTAATTTTTTTATTTTTTAGTGGCACACGATTCTTTGTGATTATTTAATTAATTCTATTTGTCATTCTGTTTTTAAAGTTTTTGTAAATTGTTTGGGTGATCCATTCAGTGAATTTTTTTTCCTCTTCGTACATGAACGTAATTGTAGTTGTTGATAGTTAATTTGTTTTTCCCTCACGGAATTGGGTAGGAACTTTGGAAATTGCTTATAATTTTATTTAAATTCTTATTTTATGTTATGAGAGGTAAGAGGAGTGGAAGGTTGGTGCTTGGAGTCTACGACGGTGGTCACAAAGGGCCAAGTTTTATTTTTTTTAATAATTGTGGCTTCATCTAATAAGGTTTCCCTGGAAGACAAAGTTTTTTTTTTATTTTTGCAGTTTAGCAGATTTTGTAGAGATTTGGATGGGCTAATGGAGCTGCGGGCATCATGGACGAGTATGGGCAGAACCCCTACAGGATTCAAACAGCACCGGAACACCACAAGAACGACGAACTGTAGTGCTTTCAGTGAGATTACGACGCTCCAGACATTTTTTTCTTTTTCTCTCCCATCAGGACGTGGACAGCCGTTCGTGAACCAGGAGTCTGTGAATCAAGAGTCCGTGAAGTGCCTGTTGAAAGGAAAACGAGTCTTTCGCGACTGACTATACAATTTTTTTGGACTTTGATATGGACATTTTCCTCAATGAATTTTTATTGCATTTTGTATTTACATTTACTTCACTTTTTTTTGTTCCATTTATTTCTAGTTTTGTTAATCTGAAAGAGGGGAGGAGTGATGGGAGGTCGCCGGTTCCTAAAGTTACAACTGTAATTTTTACATCTGCCCTGTTGTTGTTAACAACAGAAGGAATTTGGTGAATGCGTCTCTTTTACCCCACCGAAAAGGGTGACGCGTTCCCACGCCTGGAATAGCGCATTGTTCCCATAAATATATCATGATATAGGGGGTGTCATTGGGGATTTTCCCGCGCTTGGGGGATGTCATTGTCCGTGAGACGGTAATCATCCGCTGACCCTAGACCAATGGGAGAAAATTATGCCGACACTGAAAAGAATCCGCTCTAGCATATTGGTGTAAATTGCCGCCAAATAAAAACGAGATGCACCCTGATTAGAGACTTTTCTCTCCGACGCACTTTCTTACACCCACTTGGTCTGACACGTCCCTTCCAATACCGCAGTGGGGACTCCGGGCAGCGCCATGACTCCTCTCCCTCGACCCTCTATCAGTTAAGTGAAATCTTGTTTGTGTCTCTATATGCTTTAACTTAATTTCAATCTTATTGTTTAAAATAAATTAATGATTGTTTAAAGAATGTCTTTTGATTTAGCGTACAGTTTATTTGTCTTTAAAAGATCTAATGTTTAAACTTAAGCTATAATGTGACGCTAATAGAAGAATAGAACCGGGTTTTATTTAAAATGGAATTAATGGGAATAAATTAAATAGTTTAAGTTAAACCAGCGTCGCATTAAAATGGTACCGTGACAGGATATTAATCGGTTTTTTTTTTCTTTGTACTATCATTTACTGCCGATGATCGGTCGTCGGAAATTTTTTTACATCCAAATTGGATATTGTAAACGTTTCTTGATGGGTCACCGAATAATAGTCCTACTTAATCTGTTAAACATGTGTAAAAAAATTTTTTTTTTATGTGTGCTATTCTCAGTTGTGAAATTTTTTTCGTTGTAGTATTTTTTTTATTATTTAGATATTTTTAGAGATGTTGTTAATGTCAATTTCATTTTTCTTATGCCGATATTTGTTAGTATATGTATGTATGTATTCATAATCTTAACTGATCTAGCTATGACATCTCATTATTTATGTGTTGATATGTTTGTATTGTGGATTTTAGTGTGTTCAAAAGCACAAAAAATTTAATTAATTCGAGTGTATATTGTCATATGGAGTACGTGTTTCGGTCTAAAAATCACATTTTTTTTTTCGCCCGAATGTTTAATATGGTTCAGTTTATTGATTAAATGCTTTGTTCTGAGCGATTTAGAAAAAAAAGTTGTTATGAAGATGTTATTTCCGATAAAAGTTCGTTAGATGTTGCGCTGTTTAAATTAGAGAAATTAACTGTGTTAAATTTTGATAGTAATTTTTGATTAGGTGTTTATGGCTGTAGTACATGGAATTTGAGATATTGAAGTGATAAGGTTAGTAGTTTTTGAGAAAGGAAAAATTGGTTCAAAAATGTTCATTTTGCAGTATTTGAATTTAGAGCTATTAAAGTGTAAGGAAAAGGTTAAGTTTTGACGGAAATAGTTATTACTTTTCATTATGTTTGCGCTTGAAATCTAGTTTTCTTTTTTTTTTTTTTTTCTGAGATATTAGGGTTTGTCAATTTTTTTTTGTTAATCTGCTGTTCTGGTTGAGATGAGAGTTTAACTGTTGGAGCGAATATTTGGGGAATAAGTATTTTATATCGATTTTTTGTGGAACATGTAGAGCATGTTAGGGCATTTTATTTAAATTGAATTTGTTTGTAAGTTTTTTTCTCCTTGTTTCATGTTAAAATTTGATTTTATTGTCATGCAAATTATTTTGTTGGGGTCATTTTGTCGAGAAACGTTTACCGTGTTTTGGGGTTGTCCATGTCATTCTGGATCGCACATCACTATGTTGAATTTTGTTCACGACACCCAACCTGCCATTACAAAGGGTGGAAATGGATGCTGGTTTATCCGGCGCTTTAAAGGAATTTTCTCCCTCGCGCCCCCTAAGTGTCGCAAGGCGAGATCAGATATTCAGCCTCTTTTTTGTCAATCTATAGGGTCGCCATCCCCCAATTTGTTGTTGTTGTTTGATTACTTTTATTCAGAGCTACTCGATTTATTGAAATTTTGGTTTTTACAACCAGACATTTAAAGGGCATATTGTTCCGCTGGTATTTTTTATAACTACGCAACTTGTGTCATGTCGTTTCCGCGCTGATGTTTAAGTGAGACATTGTTGTAATTAGTTATTTAATGAATTTTTAGCTCAGATTGAATTTTTTATGCACCTTGTTTTATGTCATGTTTGATGTTTTAGTTAGATCAAATTTTGTACATTTATTTTTGTTATTTGATGAATTCCATTTCAATTTTTTATGCAGTTTGTTTTATGTCTTGATTTGATGCTTAAATAACAAAGTGTTGTTTGTGGTTAATATCAATTTTAACTCTAGATAAAAAAATTTTATGCTGTGTGTTTTGTGCAATATATTAAATAAATTTTGTGTAATGCAAGTGTTATTCAATGATAATCATGTACGTACGTCAATTTTTAATTTTATAAATTTTAAGCTTTAATTTATGTT
Organism: Trichonephila clavipes; assembly: GCA_019973935.1. Lineage (NCBI taxonomy): Eukaryota > Metazoa > Arthropoda > Arachnida > Araneae > Nephilidae > Trichonephila > Trichonephila clavipes. The sequence goes on from BMAU01013842.1 coordinate 48,012, forward strand.
TGCAGCAAAAATCAAATTTTGGGGTCTCTGGACACCTGTCATGAAATTTGAATGTTGTTACGATACATACATATTTGAAATTTTTTTCATCTATTACATAATTTGAGTTGTGATTATTATCTAGTAATTTTAATTTTTTTTCATACAAAAGGTTCCTCTATTGAATAGCTTAGTTTATGCTGATTTGATTGTGTATAACTGTGTACTTTCTGGTTAAATTTTGATTTTGCATAGAAGATTAATTTTTTTTGGTAGCAGCATTTTGTTAGAATTAATTTATTGCTAAATTTTGTTGGTGTATCAATTTTAAGTGGTTGTGTATTACTAAATGATGATAACATTGGAATTTATGCTCGTTAAGTTATGGATAGAGATGGCTGTTTGAATATTTTCCCTACGAAATTATGTTGAAACTTAATTTTTTTCTTTCATGTTGTTTTGTTATGTGAGATGATTGCTAACTTTGATTTAAAATTTTCTAGTGTTTCGGTTAGGTGTTTCAATGCTCATTTAATTTTTGTGTTGTTTGTTTTGCTATAGATTTGGAATTTTTTTTTGTTGTTTATTCAGGGGTTTAGATTAATTGTGGTTGTTAAATGAATTTGCAGTCAATCATTGTGTCTCGCTAAACTACTAGGAATTTTAACGTTTTGGTCAGTCGATATGGTATTTTTTTTCCGTTGATGCTAGGCTTACATGTGTTGATTTATGTTAGTGCGTGTGTAGATTATTTAACTGAGTGTTGATGTTGATTTAATTTTTTTGTTCTGGATTTTAATAAGTAGTTCTGCTTGTTATTTGGTAATAAGCTTTTTTTTTTTGTTTTGTTGGTCAGATAATGGTGTTGAAATTTTTTTTGTCCATTCGTTTCGAAAACGTGGGGAGAGCTTTTGTCCGCACCTTTTTCGTCGGTAATTCCCCCGCACGCGATCCGGTCAAGGGCGGGATACTGTTTGTTGATTGGAAATTCTGTTTCTTGGTTACTCCTTTTCGCAGGGACTCTCCCCGCGGGCAGCACAGTTCAGGGGGGTGGAATTTTGGATGTCGGATTTGTTTGTTTCGCCTTGTTTAAGGACAGTGGAGTTTCAAAATCAATTTTTTAATTACCAATAAATTTTTTCACGCCCCAGATATCAATGCTGTCGCAAAAACATGAGATAAGGATTTTTAATTGCAAAATTAACGCATTTTTCCAAAGGGTTTTCTATGTGTTTTTCTCATAATGTTCCTACTTAAAAACAAAACTTAGGGTGCTTTTCTTCATATTTCTGTTTTTAAAAAATTTATTTATTTGAAAATGTTGGAAGAGGATTGGGAGTGAATTTTTTTTGTTGTTTCACTTATTTAAATGTTTTATATACTGATTTTCTTTGTCATTATAATAAATATACCTAATTTTCAGAAATAAACAAATTTTCAGAAGGAAATGTAAAATTTAATATTTTGATGTTATCATTAAAATATGACTGAAAATGTATTTCATAGTCAAGCAAACTTTACAACTTTATATACAACATATCTAAATGTAAAATAATGTAAATAATAAAATATGTCTGTTTGATCACAGGATTATTATTTTTATTTATGAATAACTTACCATTGTAAGAGTACCGTGATTTCAAGCTATATATATATACAAATAAATTTTTAAAAAACAGATACAACTAAAATTTTCCAGCCCCATAACTGAGGTCATTCTTTTCTCTATTTTTGTCATTTTTTTTTTTATATTTTTGAATTTTTTTCTCTATTTTATATTGTTCAGAAGCTTTTCGCTTTCTTTGCGATAACCTTCGGTTATCGCGTCTGTGGGCAATTTTAAATGCAGCGTCTACCATTTCAGTATTGTTTAACTTTAACGTTTCAACATACCAATGTTTACTTCACTGACCGCTGCGGTTACTGCAAGATCAATCCTTTTCTTCGAAACAAACACATCTTTGGGGCATTTCCTCCAAATACAGCTATGCAAACTTTCATTAGCATTTTGGGTTTTGCCAGAAACACAGCGAAGAAGAATTTCATTTGAGGCAAGGCGCTGGTACACTGGCATAATTTTAGCAACTACTTCTTCTGACAGTTTAGTTTTCATACTTTTATGACTACCTGGTACTTTATTATCTGCTTTAGCTCTATTATAAAAGCACCAGGATAGCTTTCCGTCAGGGCATTTGCTGTGCATTGACTTTGCATCAGTCGACATACAATGAAAAAGAGTTGCAAAAATTGATGCCTTCATCTTCTCAACCTCTGGAACATTATCGACAATTGTTTTCCGATAAAAGTTCTGTAACTTAGTAATTATTGCGTCAGTCAAACTACCTTGTTTACGACCACCTAATGTCACACCTTTCGACCGCCACTCTTTAACTTTATTCCGGAGTGCTGTTCCCAAACGTTTAGCTACGTGGTTAACACACTCTTCTTTTACAATGACGACATCATCTCCATACACTTTTTTTTTTTTCATTTAGATGTTGATGTGTTTTTGCATCACCGTCACAAAGAACAGTAGTGTATCTCATTGCACAGTCAGATATTGACCGGTTCCACAAAATGTAGGCAGCATGCATTTCCATACTACCTGAGGAACCGTCAAAGTTTTTCTGGCATTTTTCTGAATGCCCCGATTTCCAAATCTGAAACTCGGGGCTTGCTTCACCCATATCTTTTGCAGCCATACTACATTCATGACAATACTTTGACAAAACCTCAAAGTCAACAACAAGGCTTGTCATTATATCGATAACAATGTCGATGCCGTATAGGGACGTATGGCCTCTTTTATGCCACGTTCCATCGTATGAGACAGTTATATCGATAATATTGTTCTGACCAAGATCGGGATGTGAATATAAATTTGTTTGCCTCACGTGTTAACTTGAGATTCGTAACATTTCAACTTTCGCGTTTTCATTTTTATTGCATAAGTTTTCCAAACATTTCGAAAATGTTTTACGATCCATGCATGGTGTACCTAAAATTGCCGAGAAAGTTTCTAAGGCTGCGTGACCCCTCCCTATAGCCAAGAATGCAGATGTAAGTTTTGTGTTGATATCAAATTTCCTGCAGGGTTTTTCTCGTTGACTGGTGGAGGCATGTCCATATGATTTTTTACATTTTTCGCAAACAAGTTCCATTTTGGTGGAGAAACCGTATGAATTGTGCGTTAAAATATTCAATGAGAACTGGTTGCAATCACTACATGGAACATTTTGTAGCAATGAGGTCCACATTGAATTATTGATAAAATTATATTCATTTGATTCTGAATTTACATCACTGGCACTCATACCTAATGCACTAGGAACAGCTTCAGTAGAAATTTCATCACATTTATTATCCGATGATACATTATATGCAGATTTTCCTTTTTCCAAATTTCTTATACAGGCAGCTCTTCGTTTGTTTAGTCGCCCTTTTGGCTTTCTATATTTTGAACTAATGCTATGCATTTTCACAAAACAAAATAAGCTGTGATAATTTCGCTCAACAGAATAGAATATATATATATAATATTAAAATATTACCGCAATATAGAGCTTTAGTTCTGAAAAGAACTGTTTCTTATTTATATAACGAAACTCAAAGTTAGCTGTTTTCACAACTAAGTAAACAAATATTTGATACCTAACAGTTTGAGTTACAGTTATTTTCGCGTTGCCAAATTTTAGAAAAATATATAATTCATAAATAAAGTAAAAAAAATAACACATAAAGTAAATAAAAGTAACGCTCAAAATCAAAAAATACAATACAGAAGCGTAATTCTACAACCATTGCAAGCAGCTGCGTTTGACAGATGTAAACAAAAGGGCGTGGTCAAACAGGTGTTCGAATTGAAAAGAGCATAACTTTCATAAAAATTATCGGAATTGAAAAATTCTTTTTGCATTCAGTAGCAGTGATTACAAGCATTGATAATATGCTAAAAGTAAAAAATCGAAAAATTGATCGATTTTCACCAATCTGAAAGTCCACTGTACTCTTAAGGAGTTAGATAAGTTTGAGTTAGGGATTTCGTGGAATATTTGAGAAAGTTATTTGAAGGAGATAGATAAAGTTTGCACTGATGAATTTGTTGAAGAATTGGGAAAGTTTTTTTTTCATGGAGATAAGTTTGTTCAAAGTACGTTTATTCGATAGTTGTTTTTTTGTGGAAATGGATAATTGAGTTGAAAAGAAAGTCACATGGTTTATTTGATAAAATTGTTTGATGTACAGAAGGATGTTTTGATTTAGGGATTTTGGAGCAAGGGAAATTGAGTTGATATAATTATACGGTATAATTGAGAACGTTGTTTTGATGTAGATAGGGTAATTTGAGTTAATGAATTGGTACGGTTTCGAGTAATTAAGTTGATGAACATAAATAAGTTGAATTAATGATTGTGTGGTATATTTAATAATGTTTTGAGATGCAATTAGGAAAGAACGAGTTCAGGATTGTGTGAGATTTTTGTAAATAAGTTGATGCGCAAAGATGGGTTTTAGTTATTGGTATTGTGGAGAAGTCAATTGATTATTCGGAAGTCGCAGATATGTCTAGTTAGTGTTATTGGGTATGTGAGATTTTGTGTACATAAGCTGATGAGCATAAATGGTTTTAGTTAATGGTATTGTGGAGCAATCGATTGATTATTTGGAAGTCGCAGATAAGTGTAGTTAGTGTTATTGAGGAATAAGAAGGGAACGATCTGAGGTAAAGGCAATTTTGGATTATCGAGGAATCATTTTAAGGTTACTGAGAATTTTAGGTTGGTGTTATAGAATTATATTTGAGTTATTAATTAGAGGATTTTCGATGAATTGAGTTTGCAGTATTTTTGTAAATCGAGGATCTTGTTTTTCTTTTTTTTTCATGTTTGTATATTTGTTGCGCGTATAGTGAAACATTTTGAGTTTTTTTTATATATTATCTGGACTTGATACATTGTATTACATAGATTGTTAAAAAGTTATGTTGATTAGTTAAGCGATATATTTTTTATCTTGGAATTTATGTTTAATTATGTGTAGCACTTGCAATAATTTTCTTTTAGTTAAATTACTTTACTCTGTATGTGTCGCCTCACATGGGTTGCATTATCAATTTCAAGTTTTTTAATTTTTTTTTCTAAAATTTTCAACTGCACTTGTGATTTCTGGAATTCATTTCCCAAATGGAAATTCGAATGTATTGAATGTGGAAGAAATTTTTTTTCCTCTCAAATTTATTTTAAAAGTATTAATCGATATAGTTATTTTTTTTAACAATCGGATTTGCAAATTTTTTTTTTAGTCTTAATTCTGCATTCTGTTTCTTGTGTTGGCTGTTGCCTGCGATCGTCCTATCGCAGGAAATGGGATGTTTTGTTTTGCTTTTGTACACATTGGGGTTGCATACTGATCACATGCGCACTCATAGTTTGCAATTCTAAATTTAATTACAGTAATTTTTTTTTCTTAATTTCATTTGTAACCAATGCTCGTAGTGAAAATTTTTTTTAAATTCCTTAGGCTACTCAGCATTCTTGCAGGTTATAGATTTTTTTTTATCATTTATACAATTCGTTAATTTATAGAATTTTAATTTGCAAATCTGAATTAATTACGTTAATTTTTTTTTAAACTTTCATTTGTAACCAATGCTTGTAGTGATTTTTTTTTAATTTCTTAGGCTATTAAGCATTCTCCGAGGTTATAATTTTTTTTTTCTCCACCTATGCACACCCATCGTTTCAAACTCTAAATTTTTTTTACTTTTACTTAATTATTTTCATTAAATATTGTTATCAATGCTCTTGGTGAACCATTGCAATTTCTTATGCTTTGAGTATGTGAACAGTTCTGCTAGTAATTTTTTTTGGTGTTTTGGGACATTCACTTCACATTAGTCGTGTCAAGATTTCGATGTTAAACGATCATGAGGTGTCTGTTTCTGGGTGCCACGCTTGAATTGTATGTAGATGTTTTCACTAGCGTTTAATTTTATCAATGTATTTTGTTCATACTCCTATGTGTGGTTATTGTGAGTAGTGCAATTGTTAGATACGCAAATTTTGATTTTTTTTATGTGTTACTTGTCTTAATTTTTTTTTATTATTTAGTGGCACACGATTCTTTGTGATTATTTAATTAATTTTATTTGTCATTCTGTGTTTAAAGTTTTTTAAATTGTTTGGGTGATCCATTCAGTGAATTTTTTTTCCTCTTCGTACATGAACGTAATTTTAGTTGTTAATAATTAATTTGCTTTTCCCTCACGGAATTGGGTAGGAACTTTGGAAATTGCTTATAATTTTTTTAAATTCTTATTTTATGTTATGAGAGGTAAGAGGAGTGGAAGGTTGGTGCTTGGAGTCTACGACGGTGGTCACAAAGGGCCAAGTTTTATTTTTTTTAATAAATGTGGCTTCATCTAATATGGTTTCCCTGGAAGACAAAGTTTTTTTTATTTTTGAAGTTTAGCAGATTTCGTAGAGATGTGGATGGGCTGATGGAGCTGCGGGCATCATGGACGAGTATGGGCAGAACCCCTACAGGATTCAAACAGCACCGGAACACCACAAGAACGACGAACTGTAGTGCTTTCAGTGAGATTACGACGCTCCAGACATTTTTTTTCTTTTTCTCTCCCATCAGGACGTGGACAGCCGTTCGTGAACCAGGAGTCTGTGAATCAAGAGTCCGTGAAGTGCCTGTTGAAAGGAAGACGAGTCTTTCGCGACTGACTGTACAATTTTTTTGGACTTTGATATGGACATTTTCCTCAATGAATTTTTATTGCATTTTGTATTTACATTTACTTTACTGAAATTTTTTTTGTTCCTTTATTTTTAGTTTGGTTAATCTGAAAGAGGGGTGGAGTGATGGGAGGTCACCGGTCCCTAAAGTTACAACTGTAATTTTTACATCTGCCCTGTTGTTGTTTACAACAGAAGGAATTTGGTGAATGCGTCTCTTTTACCCCACCGAAAAGGGTGACGCGTTTCCATGCCTGGAATAGCGCATTGTTCCCATAAATATATCATGATATAGGGGGTGTCATTAGGATTTTCCCGCGCTAGGGGATGTCATTGTCCGTGAGACGGTAATCATCCGCTGACCCTAGACCAATGGGAGAAAATTATGCCGACACTGAAAAGAATCCGCTCTAGCATATTGGTGTAAATTGCCGCCAAATAAAAACGAGATGCACCCTGATTAGAGACTCTCTCCGACGCACTTTCTTACACCCACTTGGTCTGACATGTCCCTTCCAATTAGTGGACTCCGGGCAGCGCCATGACTCCTCTCCCTCGACCCTCTATCAGTTAAGTGAAATCTTGTTTGTGTCTCTATATGCTTTAACTTAATTTCAATCTTATTGTGTTAAAATAAATTAATGATTGTTTAAAGAATGTCTTTTGATTTAGCGTACAGTTTATTTGTCTTTAAAAGATCTAATGTTTAAACTTAAGCTATAATGTGACGCTAATAGAAGAGTAGAACCGGGTTTTATTTAAAATGGAATTAATGGGATTAAATCAAATAGTTTAAGTTAAACCAGCGTCGCATTAATATGTATATATTGATGGGTGGAGTGGATTATTCAGGAAAATTTAACAGAACTTCAATATTTCGAACTCTGGTGGAATTCGTTTTATTTTCCCATCACTGAGGGGTTGAATTCCTCCGCAAGGGAGTGCCAAAAAACATTCCCACGCCTGGAAGGGATCATTTGACTTATAAATTGTGGGGTGCGTCATCAGATTTTCCCGCGCTTATTAAGGCAATGAACCTTGTGCGGTAACTCTGCGCTGGTTCTGGACCAATCAGAGGTAATTAAGTGGACAAGGAAAATATTTCGCTCTAGAATTTTGATGTAAAGATTCGTAGAATAAAAACGGGATGCACCCCGATTTTAGAGACAGAGACAGACTGAGCTGATCCCAGACCTTGAGATCCGAATCCTCCGCGGGACTCCAGGCATCAACCATGACCATCCTCCTGCCCCAACTTCATCCCTCTCTAAAGAAAAGTTAAATTTTAATCTTAAATTTATAGTTACTTAAATATATTATTCAATAAAATTAATTGTTACCACTATACGTTCGGACTGTTAATTTAGTGTAATGTTAATTTGTCAATAGAACTTAACTAATTTTAACTTAAGTCATGATGCGATGTTAAATTAAGAATCTGGGTTTAGGACAGATAAATTAAATAAGCTATCATTAGGCTCGCATCATATTGGTACCGTGACCAGTCGTCGGAATTTTATTTCTTTTGCATCATATGATGTCGTGAATTTTTTTTCTTGATGGGTCACCGAACATTAATCCTACTTCATCTGTTAAACATGTAAAATCTTTTTATTGTGTGTTATTGTGTTTTGATTGTATCTATTACTCGATTTTTCCAGTTGGGAAATTTTTTTTCTTGTAGTTTTTTATTATTATTTAGATACTTGGGGATGTGCAATCGGAGAGAGAGAGAAAAAAAGGAAAGGTGCAAGATGTCACAGGTACTGGTGCTCTTTTTTCTTTTATATTGATGTGAATTTTTTTCATGCATGTATTTACTCAAGAGCCGATTGGTTAAAAGTTTTATTTAATTTTCTGAGTTTATGAATTTTATCTTACCCTGCACGAGTGCTTGAGTTCAGTTGTTTTAGTTAGAATTTAATTGTTTCCGTTGCAATTTAATCTCATTAGAAGTTTTGTTTTAATTTTTTCGCCACGTACACGACAATCAGACCCCCTTTTGACGCAGACGGTGTCTGAGAAATTTAATTTAAATGATTTGATCCCAAAGTATGACGGAGGTGAATCGTTGAGAATACGTAGGTTCATGGAAAAAATAAATGATTTTCCGAATTTAGGCAAGTAGTCTAACGCCGAGAAAGTTACTATTCTGAAACTAAAATTAGCGGGAATAGCTGAAGAATTTTTTTTATTCGACCCAACCCACAGTCATTTAACAGAATTCCACGATATCGCTAGAGTTCTTATTTCTAGATTCGAGAAGGCCGTCCCACTATCCACACGTCTCCAGCTATTTTCATCATGCATTCAGGGTTCGTCCGAAAGCGTGCAAGAATTCGCAGCACGCATCAACAAACTAGGAACACAGATATTTCAGTCAAGTAATTCGGCTCAAAACATGAAGGTACGGAACGCTAATGATCAATTGCTACAGTCGCGTTTTATAAGTGGTTTGCGAAACGATATTCGTAGATTCGTTTTGGCATGAGATCGCATCAATCTCGTAGAATCAATTAGCGCGGCGTTGATTGAGGAACAGAACGTTAAACTGAATCAAATCGCAAATGACGAGATAACTGGTTTGTCGCCCTCACAAACGGAAACATCAGTCATTTCGGCGTTGACAAACAAGTTACAGGAAATCATTTTAGGGTCGAGCGTTTACAAGCCAGCTCAGTTACGTCTCGCAAAACAGGTGGGGATTTTTTCGCAGAAGGGAGACTGTTTTCAAATGTTTTTATTGTGGCTTTCAAGGACATAGGCAAGCGGAGTGTAAAACAAAAAGGATGGACGAACGTAAAGCCAATTACCAGCCCCCCGGGGAAACGCGGCGAGCGAATTTTCTGTTTTCCGTCACCGAAGCAGCACTCATTCTTTCGATCGGCGACATGTCCATTTCCAAGAATCGGCTTTTCGCGATAATTACGCAGCCCCAGGCTTTCGGCGAACGGGTCACAAACTACTTTCCGGGATAGAGGTTTCCGACGCAATACTAGAAACGACAATTTAAACTTCCGCGGAGAAAGTCGATTTTAGATATTATACAATTGGTTTTCTCCTATAAAATCTAGAGACAATATATATGATCTACCAATCGTTAAAGCTAGTGTGAAAGATTACAGATTTAGAATTTTAATTGACACAGGTGTGTCCGTTTCATTAATGTCCAATTCTCTTTTCACTAAAATAAAATCGAAAACTTTAAGGAATTTAATGTTTCAATTCAAATTAAAGCGGTAAGTGGAGATAAAGTAGAAATTATCGGTTGTTATGAAATACAATTGTCATTGGGGGAATTTCAATTTCAACATATTTTTTTTATAACTAAGCAAGAGATTAACGAGAATTATTGCGCTATTTTGGGATACGATATTCTGAAATTATGAAATGCAGTCTTAGATATGGGTAAAAACCATTTATTAATTAATAAATTTTCAATTCCACTTATTCATTATTCGCCCCCACCGCGTGCCGTTCAGAGTAACTTTATCCATGAATTTTTAAAACACAAAACGTGTGTGGGTCCCCATTCGGTCACAAATGTTTGTATCCACGTCTCAACATTACCTAATTCTACGTCTGCGGCTACTATTCAGAGTTCAGCAAAGTTAAAAAAAACATCCACCTAACTACTTCGCAAATTAATATAGATCCACAAACAAATGACACCATTCTAAAAATTAGAAACGATTCTGATAACATAATCACCCTTAATAAAAACATGAAAATAATTACTGTCAATCATTACGAAGATTTTTCTTCCGATTTTCCCGTTTTTCAAGATATTCTATCCCCACTCACGGTGAAGGATTTTAACCTCTTAGGTTTGGACAGCAAAAAAAAAAAAAGATTATTTCAACTTTTAATTTCGCACAAAAGGGCTTTCGCTCGCTCTACAGTAGAATTATCTGCAGCCGCTACGAACCATCATAGAATCAGTCTGCAACATGACTATCCCATTAAATGTCCGATTTACAAGATTCCATTTAGTTTGAGAAACGAATTTCGACGTCAGATAGCAGATTTAGAGAAGGCAGGGATTATTTCGAAATCTAATTCTCAGTACAATACTCCGGTCTTGTTTGTCATGCAAAAAGAAAAATGGCGCCTTGTTTTAGATTTTCGGAAACTGAACGAAATAACTTTGACTCAAGACTTCGTTATTCCATCATTGGACGACATTTTGCATGAAATTTCGGGTTCAAACTATTTTTCGGCTTTAGACATGAAGTCAGCATTTAATCAAATTCCACTTCACTTTGCAGACAGGCATAAGACGGCATTCTCTACTCCCGACGGTGACAAATATGAATTTAATAGACTTTGTTTCGGTTTAAAAAACTCGCCTAAAGCATTTCAATCAATTGCACAAGAGGTTTTCTGAGATTTATTACACAACGGAGCTTTGGTTTATATAGACGGCATTATTTTATTTACTAAAACTATAGATGAACATTTTGAATTATTGGGTAAGGTTTTTGAACGCTTTGAAAAAATTCACTTAAAATTTAATCCGAGTAAATGTCAATTTTTAACAAAGAGTTGTAAATTTTTGGGGTTTGTGGTAACGCCGGAAAGTATCCTTATAGATAAAGATAAATCCGTTTCAATTAACGAGTTTTCAGTTCCAACGGATCAAAAGCAAATTAATTCTTTCTTAGGGTGTTGTAATTTTTATAGGAGATATATTAAAATTTTCGCAAAACGAGCACTTCCATTAACGAATCTTTTGAGAAAAGACACTCCATTTGAGTGGACATCTGAAACGCAGGAGGCATTCGATGATATTAAGAAAGCCATATTGAACCCACCGGTCTTAGCATTACCCGATCCAGACGCAGAATTACAAATCACGACGGACGCTTCATCTCGCGGCATAGGGGCAGTTTTAAAACAAAAAAATATTCAACTCTGAAGTCAAACTTTTTTTTTCAAAGAAATTAAATCCCTCACAATCTAAATATAATGCAACGGTTTTGGAGTTCTTCGCGATATAAACAGCATTAAATTTTTTTAGACCTTTCGTGTTGGGTAGAAAATTTAAAGTTTTTACTGATCATAAACCTCTTGCAGGATTTCTTTCTAATAAAAGTCCCTCTTCCAAATTTTGCGTTGGAAATTGGCTCTGGAAGAATTTAATTACGATATACACTACATCAGGGGTTCCTTAAATTCAGTCGCAGATCATCTTTCCCGTTGTATTAACAACATCACAATAGTTTTACCTGACTCTAAAGATCTTATTAAAATGCAACATGAAGATCCTGTTTTAAGTCCTATTATACAAAAAATTGATCAAAATGACGTTAGCCTACAAGTCAGCAACTATTTTATTAATGGGGAAGGTTTGTTATGTCATTTGTCCAAGCGCCCCTCCAGATCACCCAGGTCTAGCATCACTAGAAAACAAGTTTGCATTCCACATTGTCTTAAAGCTAGAATCTCGAATCTGTCCATTCAGAATATGGAGGGCATCTTAAATTTTTTAAAACATATCATCGACTCAGCGAAAACTTCTTTTGGCAGAATATGTACAAAGATACTAAAAATTTTGTTCGTTCTTGCACTGTATGTTTATCTCGAAAGAACGCTTTCAAAATTCCACCAGCTTCTCATCAGCCAGTAGAACAAAGTCAGGAACCGGGAGAAACGTGTCATATTGATATTTTCGGTCCTTTAAAAACCACGCCTAAAGGTAATATATATATATAGTTATGTTTTATCTATGATAGATGCATTCACAAAATACATCCATATTGTTCCACTTCCTGATATTAAGTCGAGTACGATTTCTAAAGCTTTCTTCGATAATTACATTGTACACAGGGGTTGCCCACATAAATTAGTCGTAGATAACGCTACATATTTTAAGAGTTCTGAATTTGTTGAATTTTGCAGAGTTATGGGCATTCAGAAAAGACACATATCAAATTATTCCGCTCACGTCAACGGGAGGGTTGAGAAACCCAATCAATCGCTAGCCAATATCCTGGCATCAATTTCGCAAAATACAAATGACTGGGATGAGCAACTCCCGCACACCATGTTAGCATTAAACTCAGCGATTCATGAAGCTACATACACATCGCCTTTTTTCCTAGAACATGGCAGGGATATTCGATTATCTTACACTTACGAGAAAAACTCCGACACACCACAAAATAAGTATGAATATGTCGAGAAACTTTTACCGTCTTTGGAGCAAATTTTTAATAAAGTTTTAAATAATCTAAAAGAGCAGGAGGCATCGCATGTCGATTTGAGTACGAGAGCGACAAAGCAACATCATTATGTTTACAAAATCGGGTCCTTGTGTTTTATTAAGACGCCTAATATTAAATCTTATTTATCTCCAAAACTCAGACCTAAGTTTGAAGGTCCTTACAGAGTAATAGAGCGTTTTTCTAATGTCAAATATAGGGTTCAACATGTAGAACAATTGAGGAAGAGATTTGACACACATGTCAATCGAATGATTCCATTTGTTAAGAGATTCTCATATTTGCACTTAAATAATTTAGATGATTCGCAACCAGACGAGACGGAGGTAAAGTGTATTGTTCCAAGTCCACGGTATAATTTAAGGGCCCTTGCAGGCAATTCGGCTCATTAATGCACTTACCGCGCAAAAAACTTTTTTGGAAGGAAACTGAAATTATTTTTTTACAATTTTTACGCTTCGTCACTTCGAGAGCACACTTATGGAATGGTACCTGTCTCATTGTTGCACCTTGTTTTATGTCATGTTTGATGTTTTAGTGAGATAAAATTTTGTACTTAGTTATTTAATGAATTCTAGCTCAATTTTTTTTTATGCAATTTGTTTCATGTCTTGATTTGATGCTTAAATGACATAATGTTGTATGTGGTTAATATCAATTTTAGCTCAAGATAAAATATTTTTTGATGCTATGTGTTTTATGCAATATATAAAATTTGTTGTTTGTAATAGGATTGTTTTTTTTTAATTTTGCTATGCGATTCATGTATGCACGTCAATTTTAATTTTATAAATTTTAAGCTTTAATTCATGTTTGCAAAAAAAAATCAAATTTTGGGGTCTTTGGACACCTGTCATGAAATTTGAATGTTGTTACTATAAATACATATTTGACATTTTTCCTTTATTAAATAATTTTGTGTGGCGGTGTTTATCTAGTATTTTAAATTTTTTTTGATACAAAAGGTTCCTTTATTGAATAAGTTAGTTCATGCTGATTTGATTGTGTATACCTGTGTATTTTTCTTGTTAAATTTTGAGTTTGCATAAAAGATTAATTTTTTTTGGTGGCGGTATTTTGTCAGAAGCAATTTTATTGATAATTTGTGCTTGTGTATTAATTTTAAGTGCCTGTGTATTACTGAATAATGATATCTTTGGAATTTATGCTTGTTAAGATATGGATAGAGGTGGTTGTTTGAATATTTTCCCTAAGAAATTATGTTGAAACTTAACTTTGTTTTGCTCAAGTTGTTTTGTTCTGTCATATGATTGCTAATTTTAATTTAAAACTTTTATAGTTTTCGGTTAGGTGTTTCAATGCTGATTTAATTTTTGTGTGTGTGTGTGTGTTTTTTTTGCTATGGAGTTGGAATTTTTTTTTGTTTGCTTAGGGCTCTAGTTTAATTGTGGTTTGGTTAAATGAATGTGCAGTCAATAATTTTGTCTCGGTTGTGTGCTAAACTGTACTAGGAATTGAATGTTTTGTTTGATGTCGATATAGTACTTCTGTTGGTTTAAGTTAACTTGTTTTATTCATGGTAGCGCTTGGGTAGATTATTGAATTGAGTGTTGATGTTGATTTAATTTTTTTTACGGTTTTTGATTTAATTGTAGTTTTGCATTGTTATTTGGAAATAAGTTTTTGGTCAGATAATGGTATTGTTAAATTTTATGTTTTGTGTACGTGTAGTTGTGTTAGCTTTGAGTTTGGTATTGACAAAAGAGGAGAATTTTGATTTAGTATTGTTTGTTCTAGATATTGAGTTTGATGAATTTTTTTGTTTGAAGATAATTGGGTGTGCATTTTAGTGTGTTCTTAATTTTTTTTCCATTTAATTGATTTGAGTGTATATTGTCATATGGAGTTCGTGTTTCGTTGCTGGTTAGCAGGGTTTTTTTTGTTCGGACGTTGGAGCGGTTCAGTTGATTGATTGTGCTTGCGATTCTCGTTATGGAAATTCTGTGTTGTTTGTTTCGGGTTGTGGTCGATATGGTGTTGTTGGATTTGGAAAAGGGAAGGAATTGGCCGGATTGTTCGTGGTGTAGACATTACATTTTCAGTGCTTTAAGTGTTATGATGATTTTAATTCCGATAACAGTTGGTTAGATGTCGGGTTCAGATGAGATTTTAATTGTCGGAGTGATGTTGTGTTTGGGGAATAAGTAGTGGTTACATCGAATTTTTTTTGGACGTTTTGTTTATGAATTCATTCTTGGTGTGCTTGAGCGATAGGGGAAAACAACCCATCTCACGCTGGCCGCCGTCCATTTCGTTCTGGTGAGCTCCTCTCGGACAGTTTTCATCGGCGCTTCCGCCCCCCGCGAGTGCCACGGTCCAAGGGTGGAATTTTGGATGTCGGTTCTCTCGGCCCTTTAGGAGGAATTTTCTCCCTCGCGCCCCCCTGCTGTCGCAAGCGAGATCAGAAACTCAGCTTCTCTTTTTCTCTAGGGGTCTTCGTATCCCCCCTTGTTGCTTCTTGTATGTTACTTTTCTCGCGTTGGTGCTCGATGGTAGTTTTTGTTTTTTTTCTAGACGCAATAGCCTTTCTTTCGTAATATTTAGTATTGTTGTTTTAGATATTGAGTTGATAATTTTTTTTGGTTTGAAAACGCTGAAGATCAGGTGTGAATTTTTTTTTCTTTTACTAATTGTTGAATGAGTTGGATATGTTGAGTTAAGGATTTTGTGGAATATTGGAGAAAGTTATTCGAAGGAGATAGATAAATTTTAATTTGATGAATTTGTTGAATAATTGGGAAAGTTTTTTATGGAGATAGATAAGTTTGCGTTCAAAAGTATGTGGAAAATTCGAGAGTTGTTTGATATGGAAATGGAAAATTGAGTTGTAATAATTATATGGTATATTTGAGATAGTTGTTTTGATATAGAGAAGGTTATTTTCAGTTAAGGATTTTGGAAATGGAAAATTGAGTTGTAATAATTACGGTATATTTGAGAACGTTTTTTTATGTAGAGAAGGTTACTTTGAGTTAAGGATTTTGGGCAATGGAAAATTGAGTTAAAAGAATTATACGGTATATTTGAGAAAGTTGTTTTGCTATAGAGAAGGTTATTTTCAGTTAAGGATTTTGGGAGATGGAAAATTGAGTTGTAATAATTATATGGTTTATTTGAGAAAGTTGTTTTGATGTAGAGAAGGTAAATTGAGTTAAGGATTTTGTACGATTTCAAGTAAATAAATTGATGAACATAGATAAGTTGAATTAATGATTGTGTGGTATATTTAAGAATGTTTTGAGATGAATCTAGGAAAGTTCGAGTTGAGGATTATGTGAGATTTTGTGTAAATAAGCTGATGAGCATAGATGGGTTTTAGTTAATGGTACTGTGGAGAAGTCGATTAATTATTTGGAAGTTGCAGATAAGTTTAGTCAGTGTTATAGAATGATATTTGAGTTATTAATTCGATGATTATCGATGGATTGAGTTAGCGGTATTGTTGAAAATTGAGGATCTTTGTTGTTCTTTTTTTATATATGTTGCGCGTTAAGTAAAACGTTTTGAGTTTTTTTAATTATCTACAACCAATACATTGTATTACATAGAATGTTAAAAAGTTGTGTTGATTGGTGAAGTGAAATTTTTGGGGGAATTACGTTTAATTATGTGTAGCACTTGTAATAATTTTGTTTTGCTTTTTTGTTTCAGTTAAATTACTTTACTCTGTATGTGTCGCCTCATATGTTATGGGTTGTATTATCAATTTTATGTTTATAATTTTTTTTTCTGAAATTTTCAACTGCATTTGTGTGATTTCTGGAATTCATTTCTCAAATGGAAATTCGAATGTATTGAATGTAGAAGAATTTTTTTTTCTCTCTGAATTTTTTTAAAAGTATTAATCGATATAGTAATTTTTTTACAATCGGATTTGCATTGTTTTTCTTTTGTCTTGATTCTGCATTCTGTTTCTTGTGTTGGCGGTTGCCGGCGATCGTCCTATCGCAGGAAATAGAATGTTCTGTTTTTTCCCCACCTTCGTAAACATTGGGGGTGCATCCTGATCACATGCACACTCATCGTTTGCGATTCTAAATTTGATAATAATAATTTTTTTCTCTTCAATTCAATTATAAACAATGCTTGTAGTGAATTTTTTTAAAATTTCTTAGGCTATTAAGCATTCTTAGAGGTTATAAATTTTTTTTTTACCGTTTACACTATTCCTTTCAATTTATAGATTTTAATTTGCAAATCTGAATTTAATTACATTTATTTTTTTAAAAAAACTTTCAATTGTAACCAATGCTTGTAGTGAATTTTTTAAATTTCTTAGGCTATTAAGCATTCTCGGAGGTTATATATATATATATATTTTTCACCTATGCACACCCATCACTTCAATTTATAATTTTTCACTTTAAATTAATTATTTTTACGGAAGATTGATTGTTATCGTTACTCTTAGTGAACCATTGCAATTTCTTGCTTTGAGTACTGTCGAAGGTTACAATAGTATTTTTTTTGGTGGTCTGAGACATGCACATCAGATTAGTTGCGTCAGGATTTCGATGTTATACGATTATGAGGTGTCTGTTTCTTGGTGCCACGTTTGTATTGATCACATATGTTTTCACTTGTAGTTATTTCTTATCACAAAGTATTTTGTTCGATGCTCATATGTGTGGTTATTGTGAGTATCGAAGCTGATATATGCAATTTTTGAATTTGCTGTGTTACTCGTCTTAATTTTTTATTATTATTTAGTGGCACGGGATTATTTGTGATTATTCAATCATTTCTATTTGTTATTTTATGTATGTTGTCCTTGTGAATTGTTTGGTGACCCATTCGGCAATTTTTTTTTCGTACATGAATTTAATTGTAGTTGTTAGTAGTTAATTTGTTTTTCCCTCTCACCGATAACGGAATTGGGACTTAATTTTTGGAAATTGCTTATAATTTTTTTACATTTTTTATTTTAAGTTAAGAGAGTGGGAGGTTGGTGCTTGGAGTCTACGGCGGAAGTCAAATGGGGTCAAGTTTTTTTTCTTTCTACACTGGTTTTGGTTTCATGGCTAATATGGTTTCCCTGGGAGACAAATTTTTTCTCTTACAGCATGCATCAGCTACTTGTTCACCACCTGTCGGGGCCACAAGATGACCGAGCTATCGTATAGTTGAAGGACTCCAGTGCATGACATCGTCCAAGGATTGGAGAGAATTGTTACAGTTGAAGGACTCCAGTGCATGACATCGTTCAAGGATTGGAAAGAATTGACCGGTTCCTGTTCTCCTGATGGGACAATTCTGTTGATACGTTATTGTTAAATTTTTTTTGTGTGCTGTGTATTTGAGAGAGGGGGGGAGTAATGGGAGGCGCGGATCATTCTGGAATATTCAACAGAACTTCAATATTTCGAACTCTGTTTGGTGGAATTCGTTTTATTTTCCCATCACTGAGGGGTTGAATTCCTCCGCAAGGGAGTGCCAATAAACATTCCCACGCCTGGAGGGGATCATTTGACTCATAAATTGCGGGGTGCGTCATCAGATTTTCCCGCGCTTCCAAAGGCAATGAACCTTGTGCGGTAACTCTGCGCTGGTTCTGGACCAATCAGAGGTAATTAAGTGGACAAGGCAAATAGTCCGCTCTAGAATTTTGATGTAAAGAGTCGTAGAATAAAAACGGGATGCACCCCGATTTTAGAGACAGAGACAGACTGAGCTGATCCCAGACCTTGAGAGCCGAATCCTCCGCGGGACTCCAGGCATCAACCATGACCATCCTCCTGCCCCAACTTCATCCCTCTCTAAAGCTAAGTTAAATTTTAATCTTAAATTTATAGTTACCTAAATATGTTATTCAATAAAATTAATTGTTACCACTATACGATCGGACTGTTAATTTAGTGTAATGTTAATTTGTCAATAGAACTTAACTAATTTTAACTTAAGTCATGATGCGATGTTAAATTAAGAATCTGGATTTAGGACAGATAAATTAAATAAGCTATCATTAGCCTCGCATCAATATATAGGCAATTTTATATTTTGTTCTCGTAAACTTTACTCCTTTTAAAACATGTACTGCCAAAATACTCTCATTTTGTAAATTTATAAAATTTTAAAAATATAATGGTTATGTTACACAACATTTTAAATCAGGGGCGGCAACCGTGTAGCTGAGACATGCCAAACCAATCTATCAATATCATTCAGCGTGCCACATAGTAGGAAATTTTTGAAATCCTTCGATTCATACGATAATATTGGCAGAGTTAAAGAATAGAGGTAAATAATTTAGATTTACTCTTTTATTTTATTTTAATTATGGACCAGTTGAATATATTTATTAACATAAAAATAAGCAATATAAAATGTTACTATTTCTTCAACAAAGATAAAAAAGCTAAAAATGTATGTTTCCAACATATTTATTTAAAAAAGATATAGACAAAGTGAACTATGAATGTTTCCCTTCATTACAGTTGAATAAAAATTGTAATGCGAATTAACTCTTTCAACACTCTTCTTTCATATCGCAAAACCAGTGGTATTATGCGTGACACGATTCTGAGCATTCATTTGTTAAACAATTTCTTTGTGGAATCGAAATTTTTTCATATTAGGAAAGATTTTTTATTTTGATATGCTTAACCAAAGGTGGAAAGCAGAGTACATGGAATTTTCTTTTTTCAACCTTTAAATCCCCTAGCAATAACATTCAATTATTTACAAAATAACTGTAAATTTATCCTTATAATTATCTTTCAGATTATTTCGTAGTTCCATAAATGTCCTTAACTCAGAAGATGTTTTCCAAATAAAGTCTATTATCAACTTCCATTAACTTAAGAATTGACAAATTTGTAGAGTAGTGCTGAGTGCCACCAAGAATTGTACCACGTGCCACAGGTCCATAGATTGCCGACACTTGTTTTAAATGTTCTTATTAACTAACCCTCTCCTATTCAAACACAATTTATATGATAAAAAAGGGTTTTCATTCATTTTGTAGGGAATTGTATTTGATTCAACCATAAGTAATTTTGTTTTTCAAATAAATTACGTTGTTTCGGGGATCCCCTTAGAGCAAAATGAAAGGAATTTGACATAATTATAGTAAGTTTCTCTAAAAGGGGAAACGTTCACTTTCAAAATACACTGCGTAAAGTGGTTTTAGGTGTACGAAGTTATATTCACTATTATATCTAAAATAAATGTTGATTTTTTTGGTTTTTCATTAAGTTTTGAAGTTATTCCTTCAAAAATATACTTCTCCGTTACCTTTCTTTCAAACTTGCTATTTTCTTTTGCGGCCACGGTAGCCTGATGGTCATGGTCATTAACTCGCGTCTGATGTTCGAGCCCTGGTGCCACTAAAGCCTAGCGTTGAAGAGGAGCTGATGCACGTTAAATATGTCGAGGCCCACAGTCCTCACGCTGGTGTGGGGTGGAAGTTTGGAAAGGGAGTTATCACCTCAGGTATCGTCCTCGTCACTTAACCGCAGTTCAAAATTACGTAGTCAGTCGTCAGTAGCCACCGTGTTGATTTAGAATGCAATATAAACCCTTAACGTGTGCACTTGGGTTAATTCGAGTGCGTTAAATAGTTCCAAATATGCACACTAGATATAATTCGAACACAGTCGCATTTTATGCTGCTGTAATTTTCACACTGAAATATCAGTGAGCGCCGTCTACACTCGTGATACTTGACCGTTGTTTCTTATATTTTACGATTTAGTCATGAAACATCAAACGCTTGGATAATATAATTGTATAAAAAATTAAGGCGTAAAAGAAATATTTAGATTTTAGAAGCAAATTAGAGTGAATTACTAAAAATTTACATAAAATTATTACAATGAAACAAATATAATCCAGTAGAATCCGAAAACTTTGCCATTTCATTGTTTATTCAAAGATTTAAACGTCGAGATAAATAAGCTTTGGACATAAAAGATTTACTGACTTTTATCTGACGTGTAAATTTTAACTGAAATATGTACACGGCACAAACACGGACATTTGTATCTGTCAGTATCTGAAACACGTCATTTACACCGATAATATCTTCCATTTGGAAAACAATTCGGCAACTCTTGAGGAAGTGGGTGGTCGTCCAGAGCTTCTTTCAACGGAATTTCCAAGAAAGGAAAAGCCGTTTTCCAATTAGTTTATCTTTCTCTTTTGAAGCGGTGATGTCCGTTCCTGCCTGAATCACCACTATTTTTTGTGAATAGTCTATTCCAAACAATAATCTCCATTTCTATTGGTCTTACTGCTTCTTACCAAAATATCTCCGAAATTTCATTGGAAAGCTCCTCTTATAAAAGCTTAAATAAATATATATATAGCTACCATTTGCTTGTCGAATCCTTTTAAGAAGGGCTGTTTGGTTTATCTTAAAAATGAATAGTGATTCTGAAAATGAATGTTTGATTGAAGAGAGAAGTTCGGATGAAGAATTTTCATCCTCTGAAAGTGAGTCTGATGATGATTGCTTGGATAGTGCTAGAGACTGGTGTCAAATAGATGTTACCTCTCCTCTGCCTAGTCATCATAAATTTCCATTTACGGGAAATCCAGGAATAAGAGTATGTATCGGGGATTCTGGAAATTCTTTAGAATATTTCAACCTGGTCCTTTACGATGAAATGTTCTCATTTATTGTAGAGGAAACAAATAGATACGCCGAATCATTCTTTGAAAATACAGAATTGACACCTGCTTCTAGGGCTCTAAAATGGAAAAATGCGAACAAGGAAGGGATGAAAAGATTTATCGCTCTGTTGCTTTTACAAGGCGTAGTACAAAAACCTGTGGAAAAGTGGTTTTGGTCAAAAAGACCAATTCTATCCACTCCATTTTTTGGAAAAGTTATGGGTGAGGTGCGCTATGGACTTTTGATGAAGTTCCTGCACTTTGCAAATAATGAGTCCAGTAGCGATTTAGATCATAACATGAAGCTAAAAAAATAAGAGTTTCACAATCTAGTAGTACATAAATTCAAATCTGTGTTTGTACCGAAACCGGATATATCAGTGGATGAATCGCTGATAGCATATACAGGTCGATTAAGTTGGAAAATATATATTCTTCAAAAACGAGCCCGTTTTGGAATTAAATTGTTTCAGTTATGCGAATCAGAAAGTGGCTACATTTGGAACTCATTGATATACACGGGAAAAGGTACTGCCTTCAACGAAAACTATAATGATTAGGGTCTTTCGACGAAAAGTGTCCTGACTCTTATCCACGAATTGAAGGGGAAAGGCTATTGTTTATCCACTGATAATTTCTATACATCACCTGAATTAGCAGAAATACTTATTGGCAGTAAAACGAATATCTGTGGAACTTTACGACCAAACCGAAAAGGTCTACTTGTTTCATTAAAAAGTTCTACAGTGAAGAAAGGGGAAATTATAGCCTTCCAAAAGGGTAAAATGTGTGTTTTAAAGTGGAAGGTTAAAAAACCCTTGCACATGCTTAACACTTTTCATAACGCTGACATGATGGAAGTGAAAGCTAAAACGACATCTATTTTACTATGCTGTTACCCGAAATCAACAGCGAAAATACTACAAGAAGATTTTTCGACATTTGTTAAATCAAATTGTGTGGAATTCCTTCGTTATCTTTAAAAAAAATGGCGGGATTTTAGATCATATTGGTTTTCGAATGAAGCTGATAGAATGATTGATAGAAGAATGAGGTAATGATTCTGGTTCTCGAAACTTTGTTGGCCCTAAAATTTCTGAAAATGTAGTCCGCTTAATTGAAAGGCACTTCCCTTCATATGTAGAAAGTGACTCTTCAAAAAAAAAAGAACATCGCGAAAATGTGTCATATGCAACCTTAAGATAAATGATAATGGAAAACGTATTCGAAGAGAAACTCGTTTTCAATGTAAAGACTGTAATGTTGGACTGTGTGTAGTGCCGTGTTTTGAAAAATATCACACTGTGACATTTCTGTAAACGACATGTATGTGTCTTTCTTATACTTCTTTGATATTTTTTGCTATTTATACCTGTTAAAATTATTTTTTATAAAAGTTTATTTGTAATTGATTGTAAATTGAATAAAACTCTTTTCTTACAATTATATGTATTTGAGGATGAAATCTGATTTACTTTATTCAGGAAATTCTTAGCCAACTTATTTGTTTTAAAACATGCACATATTTGTGTATTATATAATGAAATTTCTACCTATCTAAAGTTATGTCTGGCTTTTTTCTCCATTAAAATCTTTTAGGATATTACAAATTATCTTGCCATTATTCATTATGTACTTAATAAGGAAAAATATATTTAAATATAATTAATTTCTGGCCTAATAAACATATAATTGTTTTTAGCTACAGTTTGGAAAATGCATTGGAATTAGTAGCGGGACAGAATTTTTACTTATTATGAATGTGTTTTTGACTGCCACTATGTTAAATATTTATCTTTCATTCTTTTTAAAGTATGAGTAGACGTCGTAAACAGTTTGTAACAGTAAAATTAATTTTTGTTTTATATTCAGATTATACCATTATATTGATTTTGAAAACAATAGGTTAGATTTACAAGCCATTATTTCACAATTTTAAAGCATTGAACAGTTTTGAAGTTTTTAAAACCTTTCTAAAATACTAAATTATTAAAAATATTTAATTATTGTAAGTGATGTATATTTCTTAGATTATTGCAAACAAAAAGTATAAAATTTAAAATATGTCTCCTTGTTGAATTTTAATAATTATATGTATGGCTGAACCTGAAAAAACACAATTTTTTTTTTAATATTACATTAAGATATTTTTAAAAAATAACTAGAGCTCTCAGACTTAAATCCATATGAACTTTTATAGAATATATGTTAGGGAATATTTAAAAGATATTTCAAGACTCTATCTTGTACAGGAAAAACGCCTTAGGGATTAGAAAACACTCTCATCTTCAAAATTAAAAATCTGAGAAAAACACATTTAAAATTTGTAAAAGCATAAAAAAAATTCCTATGCATGTAAAGCTTTAATTTTTTTTATATATTACTATCCAACTTATGCTCTACATGAAAATTCTACTTGAAATAAATATGACGGAAAATGTCTTTTTTAATTCAAAATATTCTTCGACATAATATTGATAACAATTGTTAATTTGATCAATTATTCAGTTTTATCAGAACCTTATATATTCACAAGAGTTTTAAATGCAAAATATTTATACAGAAAATAGTAGTGATACAAACGTAATCCAGAAATCACCAAGTTTGTAAATAATATCTATTTTTTTCTCAGTTCCCCTTCGTGGCAGTTAAGCAAGTTTAAGTTTTTGTTGCATGACTTTAAAGTACTGTAATGTAGTACTACAATATATTTATTATAATGTAGTTTGTGGTACATCAGGGAAATATTTAGTTCATTCTGCAACATTTGCATTCTGTAGTCTAATTGTAATATCACCTGAAAGCTGGATTTTAGATGTACCTTTTTCAGTCATATTCCATCCCTTTCAAGAATTATTTCTCACAGTAGACTGGTATATTTTGGTCATGGCATTTTTCAAGAGGAAAACAAAATTAATGAAAACAAAGTAAAGGGCTTTAAAATTAAATAAACTATGTGGCAAAAAATATATTGGTCTTTAAATCAATCTTAATTAAGTAAATGTGACAAAACTCAAAAACTTAAAAACATGAGCAAACAGAAATGATTTTAGAAATTAAAATTGCAGTTAATGGCCATTTCAAACGAAATAATGGATTGTGTTAAAAAAATATTTTTAATTAATTCATTCTAGAAATGCAAAAATGCTTTAAAATGAAACCGAAACTAAAATCAAAACTCAGAAAATTAAAGTTTCTTGAAACCTAATTGGTTTTTCAGATCAGAAATTCTGGAGCAAGTTTTCCAAATATATGATCCTTAAAAAAATGCACCCCCTTCCCCGATTTTTTTTTATATTCAAGCTCTTGTTATGCCTTTAGAAAAATAAATTCTCTATACTTACGAGAAAATTATTTGAAAACAAAAACTTATGATCCGTTTTTTCCACAGGTGTAATTTTTTTTCTAAAAAACTACACAAAATTTTTAATATATAAGAGTAATTCAGAAGCAAAAGGTAGGGATTTTTTGCAATATAGAACGAGTTATGATGATGATTATGAATTAGTACTGTGTTAATATTTTAGAATAAAATAACAATTTGTAGGGTTCTCTAGTACTGGAATTAAGGATACATTTCTAAGTGTTAAAATTTTTTGCTTATAAAATTACTTATATTATTAATTATCAGCTAATTCTACTTATGTAAATTTTTTTAAAAGACAAAATTAATTGGCAATACATCTTTGCAATAACTGAATAGAAAGATATAGTTACCATTTATAGATATGTGCGAATATGCATTTAAAGGATGAAATACTAAAGGAACGGAAAGATTAAAAATTAAATTTGAAAAGAAATGGTTAGAAACATTTTCGCCAGCACACTTTAAGAAAAATATATTTTTTTATTGATTGAATGCAGCAGCGCAAACAGGAACTTTCCAAGGAGGGTGTCATATTCCGATCAATCCGTCCACGACCACTCCCAGAAATTCAAAAAAAAGAACTTTTTTTTCTTTGGCAACAAGCCAGACGAACGAAAGGATTGGCTGAGTACAGACTGATAGAACTCTCTTCGCGGCCCATTTTAGGGGATACAATATTTCTTTAATTTTTTAATTTAATTGTCATATGTCGTAGTGTTAGTTTATAGTTTTGTTTTGTGTGTGTGTGTCGATAATTAAAAAACTAAAAAATATTTTCAAGTTTCATTTTTGAAGATTGCGCATTTTCTCTTTCACGTCGCCAGCAGAGAGGATATACGGCAAAGAGGCTCATCCCCGGAAATTTTGAAGGTAAGAGAAAATTTAGTTTTCTTACCTATTAGTATCGTTTTTCACTAAATTTAGAAGTGAATTTAACATCTGGCATCCCTGCCGGGATTTTTGAGCTCTTTGATTTTTGAACTATTTGCTATGTGATATGTTATTTTCCTAATATTGTGATTTTCATAAAAGAAAAAGAGAAATACACACAATGGCTGACGACGCTATGAATAAATTAAAAAAGAAACGCGCAAGTGTAAGAACGACCATCACAAAAACTGTGATAGAAACCGAAATCAATAAACCTGAAGTTTCTGTAGATGCTTTGGAAGAATTTTTAGAACACATTAAAATTTATTCTGAGGATCTAAACGCTATAAACACTGAAATAGAAAATGCCGTCGATATTACGGAGCTAGATAATGAACTAAAAAGCGCTACAGAATACCGAGACAAAATAATAACATGGACATTTCGAGCAGGAAAGAAAATACGGGAGCTATCAAAAAACAATTCAACGGAAATTTCCACAACATCGAAAGTAGCACCTGAAGTGTTAACTCAGAATTTCGTTCCAGAAAAGGCTAATGTTAAATTACCGAAGCTGACAATTAATCATTTTTATGGAGATAATTCTCAATGGCTCACCTTTTGGAATACATTCGAAACCGCGATACATAAAAATGAATACCTAGACAAAATTACTAAGTTTAATTATTTGAGAACATATTTGAAAGGATCTGCCCTTAATTCAATAGATGGTTTGTCTATAACACCCGAAAATTATGATGCTGCCATAGAAATATTGATATCCCGTTTTGGAAAAAGAATATTTTAATTAATACCCATATGAACAATTTATTTCGAATCCCCCTTTAAAGAATGCAAGAGACCCTGTGTTATTCAGAATTTTTTTTGATCAAGTACAAAGCGAAATCAGAAGTTTAAAATCTCTGGGAATTAATTCTGAAACTTACGGTAATATTCTAACGCCTATGCTGATAAAATTACTACCCCCTAATTTAATTTTTGAATTCAACAAATTGACTGGTGATTCTGAATATGATTTAGATCAGTTGTTACAGTTTTTAATTGAAAGATTAAATGCGACAGAACGCTCACAAATCATGACTCACTCTGAAATACACTCGGCCTCAAAGACAAACAGATGTTCTCTCCGAGAGCAGCCGCCGCCGCGGCGACTCACATATCCGGTATCAAGCAATAAAAAAGAAAAAAATGTATTCACTGCTGCTGAATTATTGACAGTTGAAAAGAAAGACAAAACTTTATCATACATTTTTTGTGAGGAGTATAAGCGCGATAATAGTATGCATGACTCTTCCAAGTGTCAATTTGTTTTTCGTTACCATTGCAAAAAAGAAAAGAAATTTTAATGAAACATGGTTTTTGCTTTAAATGCATCAAAAAAAAGTTCACATCTCTCTCGAAATTGTCCAGAGCGAATAACTTGTAAAAATTGTAAGAAATTTCATTGTGATATTTTATGTTATGCTACTGAAATAAAAACTGCTGATCATGAATCTTCAGACAGTAATATGCTTAATGATGAAATTAGTAGTAGCTTACTTGTAAATAAATCATTTATGAAACAAGTGTTTTTGCAAACTCTGGTTGTGTGTATTAATGTAAATAAATCAGATTATTACGTTAGAGTGCTAATAGATAGTGGGTCTGTAAAATCTTACCTAAGTAAATTCTTGGCTGTTACCTTGAATTTAGAGTGTACAGGGGAAGATACAATTATTCATGGATTATTTGGCGGCATTGAAAAAGGGAAGATCACAAAAATACCGCGTAAATGTGAATAATATAGATAAGAGTTTCTCTTTTGATTTAGATGTTATGGATCAAGAAAAATTTGTGTATCTATTCCAAAAATCAGTAACCCTAAGATTATCAATAAAATTTAAAACTCTGGTATTTTGGCAAGTGATATTTGTTTTAATGAAAATATGTGCTTGTACGAAAATGATCCGAATGAAATACATATGTTAATTGGGGCTGACTTTGCAGGAAGATTACTCACGGGTGAAATCAAACAAATAACTGAGAATCTAGTCGCCATACATACACGTTTAGGCTGGACGCTGATGGGAGAATCTGGGGAAAATACTCGTAGGTGTGAAACATTGCTTTCTCTCCATGTTAGCGATTTGGATATATCAGAATTATGGCGATTGGACACAATAGGTATTAAAGATTTAGGGGAAAATCAGTCCAAAAGGGAATTAGAAGAAGCCGCTAAATTGCATTTTCTTGAAAATGTTAAAAGGGATCATGAAGGCCGATACATGGTAAATTTGCCGTGGATAAAAGATCACCCCCTCTTACTAGTTGCAGAAAGATAGCTGAAAAAGACTCGCGAATTGCGTCAAATCATTAGAAAAGGTTGGAAAATTAAGCGATTACGAGGAAGTGTTTAATGAGTGGGAAAATGAAGATATAATTGAAAAGGTTGAATCTCATCAAGAAATAGACGAAGAACACTATTTGCCGCACAGGCCGGTATTCAAAGAAAATTCAACTACTAAAGTTCGCCCTGTTTTCGACGGGTCGGCAAAAGAGAAAAATTCCCCATCGATCAATGACTGTTTGGAAAAAGGTCCAAATCTTATCGAACTCATACCTTCTTTGATAAATAGGTTTCGATTCGGCAAATTTGGGGTGATTGCCGATATAAAAGGCATTTTTGCAAA
This sequence comes from Trichonephila clavipes, assembly GCA_019973935.1. Taxonomy (NCBI): domain Eukaryota; kingdom Metazoa; phylum Arthropoda; class Arachnida; order Araneae; family Nephilidae; genus Trichonephila; species Trichonephila clavipes. The sequence continues at coordinate 76,522 of BMAU01013842.1, forward strand.
TTGGATTACAAGAACGAGATAGACCTTTTCTAAGATTTCTTTGGCGGGAAAAGGGAAAAAACGATAATATAACTGTTTACCAACACAATAGAGTAGTATTTGGGATATCTTCAAGCCCATTCCTTTTAGGAGCCACAATAGAATTTCACTTAAAGAATGCCCCTGACCACTACAAAGAAACTGCGCACACCCTCTTAGAGTCATTTTATGTGGATAATTTAGTATGTAGTGTCAACAGTAAAGAAAAGCTGGATAAACTGATCGTTGAATCTCAAGAAATTTTGGAAGAAGGTAAATTCGAACTAAGAGGATGGGAGCATAATAATCTTGACCCACAAACAGAAAACACCGTTCCTACAGAAAGACGCAGCGTCCCTGTCTTAGGGCTAAAATGGGACTTAGATCAAGATTTACTCTCTGTAGACATAAAAGTTCACGAATCTAAAAATGAAATCCTAACAAAAAAGAAAAATATTATCGCTGGTACATAAGATATTTGACCCTATTGGTTTTACTTGTCCGGTAACTTTAATACCGAAAATAATGCTGCAAGAGTGTTGGACACTCAAAGTCAAGTGGGATAGCGAACTACCGGCATCTATTTGGCAAAAATTCCAAAAATGGAAAGATCAGCTCGATCGCTTGAAAGCTATTGCTGTTCCAAGGTGCATGATAGAAGATCCTGAGACTTCGCAAAATTTAAGTCTGCACGTGTTCTGCGACGCCAGTAAAGCAGCTTATGCTACTTGTATATTTCTTAGAAGCGAAAATGAAAATTCAGCCTCATGTCAACTTGTACAAGCCCGATCTAGAGTAGCTCCACTGAAATCCATTTCAATACCCAGACTCGAACTCCTTGCTTGCACAATTGGGGCAAGGCTTGCCCGTACTGTGAAAGAAGATCTAAAACTTCCATCTTTACCAGTTTTTTATTGGTCAGATTCAACTAACGCTCTCTATTGGATAAAGAAATCGGAGAACTGGGCTGTTTTTGTATCAAACAGAGTCAAGGAAATACGGAACCTCTCAAATCCGGATGATTGGTACTACGTTCCGGGATCGAAAAATCCAGCAGACCTTCCCTCTGGAGGATGCAGCGTGGATGTTTTGGCAAAATCAAAATGGTGGGAAGGCCCTGATTGGCTCAGAGGTCCTCCAAAAGACTGGCCGATCAAAGAAATTTATCCTGACTTTGAAATCGTTAACGCTGAAAAAAGAAAGACAGTCACTTCCGCCACCAATTCGGAGACAAACAAATTTAAATTCTTCAATGACGTATCATCTTTTGGAAAAATTGTTCGAATCATGGCATACGTGTTACGATTTTGTAACAACTTGAAGAAAAATCGGATCGATCCCAAAAAAGGAAAATTAGAAGTTGCTGAACTCTATGAAGCAGAAAAAGTTATTTTGAAAGAAATTCAACTAGAGACTTTAGCTGAAGAAAAACAGATTAAATTGAACACAATGAAAGGAGACGATGGATTGATTAGAGTTGAAACCAGAGTTTCCTGTAGGAAAGACCTAGAAACCTTCAGATATCCGATATTACTACCGAATACACATCAGTTAGTTAAAAAACTGATTATGGAAAAACACATAGAACTTGAGCATGCTGGTACTCAGACGTTAATGTCAAACCTCAGAGAAAGTTATTGGATAATCAAGAGTAGAAAAACGATTCGTCAGGTAGTAAGAAGTTGCATAACTTGCAAGAGGTTTTCGGCTCGCCCTTTAGAAACAGTCAGTATTCCTCTTCCAGAAGATCGAGTGAGAGACGCGGCTATTTTTGAAGTTTGCGGAGTTGACCTATGTGGTCCTTTTTTTAAAGGAAAACAAGAAATGTTGGATTGTTTTATTTACATGTGCGATCTATAGAGCAGTCCACCTGGAGTTAATCACTTCTTTGTCGACCGATAGTTTCATCTTAGCTTTCCGCCGGTTCATCGCGAGAAGAGGTCGCCCTACTACGATTTATTCCGATAATGGAAAAAATTTTGTCGGCACATTCAACGCTCTAAATTCTATTGATTGGGATAAGATTCAAGATTTCGCTCTTAAGATAAAAATTCAGTGGAAATTCAGCCCTCCATCAGCCCCTTGGTGGGGAGGATTTTGGGAACGACTAGTGGGAATGTTGAAGAACGTACTTAGAAAAGTTCTTGGAAAAGCAAGCTTAAATGAAGAAGAACTAAACACCTTATTATGTGACGCAGAAAGCATAATTAATTCCAGACCCATTACTTACCTTTCAGAAGATCCTAAAGATTTAGTTGCCCTAACTCCAGCCATGTTCCTTCAAGAAATTCGCGAAATTGGAGTTCCTGATTTTGATATGATAGATTCCAAGAAATTAGAAAGAAGATTTATTTACCGAGTGAAGATACGCAAAGACTTAAGAAACAGATTCCGAAATGAATATTTGGGTTTGCTAAAAGACTATTCAAAGGTCCGCAAAGAAGCATCGGTTAAAGATGGAGATATCGTGCTAATCGGAGATAATGATGTTAAAAGAATCAATTGGCCAATGGCAAAGATAATAAAATCTTTTCCAGGAAAAGATGGTAGAATTCGCGTAGTAGAGGTAAAAACACCTTCTGGCAACTTCATCAGACCAATCCAGAAACTTTACCCTCTAGAAGTCAATCTTCCTGAGGCAAGTGACTTTCGTGAACGAATTCAAAAGGATCAAAAGAACCAAGAAATTTCTACTTCTCGACGAGGACGAACTCTAAGACCTCCTAAGAGACTTGAACTTTAGAAATTTTTGAGTTGTCAACCTTAACAACTCAAAGATGGGAGGATGTCATATTCCGATCAATCCGTCCACGACCACTCCCAGAAATTCAAAAAAAAGAACTTTTTTCTCTTTGGCAACAAGCCAGACTAACGAAAGGATTTGCTGAGTACAGACTGATAGAACTCTCTTCGCGGCCCATTTTAGGGGATACAATATTTCTTTAATTTTTTAATTTAATTGTCATATGTCGTAGTGTTAGTTTATAGTTTTGTTTTGTGTGTGTGTGTCGATAATTAAAAAACTAAAAAATATTTTCAAGTTTCATTTTTGAAGATTGCGCATTTTCTCTTTCACGTCGCCAGCAGAGAGGATATACGGCAAAGAGGCTCATCCCCGGAAATTTTGAAGGTAAGAGAAAATTTAGTTTTCTTACCTATTAGTATCGTTTTTCACTAAATTTAGAAGTGAATTTAACAGAGGGGGTCCAGGTTCAAAGTCCACTCTTCTCCTATACTCCAATTCACCACCTAACACATTCTTTTGATTTTCGGGAACAAAAAAAATTAAAAATTAATTATTGAATGAATAATTAGCATTAATAAAATTAATAATTAATTACAGTTACCTACTGTACAAACTATGCATATATATAATGCTTATTATGTATGCATGGGATTATAATCAATCGAAAAAAAATCAAGTGCTTTGAGGGGTCTGGACCCAAGAATCCCTTCCCTTGTGTGCACCACTGATTGAATGTGTATTATGTGTGCGAATGCGGACGTAGTGAGGGTATTTTCCCTCATTGCAAGTTGTTATGTTGATTTATAGCAAAAAAAAATCATTCAACAGAAAAATATAAAGATAAGGATTAAAATTTGCATACATTAAAAGTATTGAAATGACTTTTTATGTTATTGTTAATTAAAAATATAATAAAAATTGCAGAAATCCCAGTTTTATTTTACAAATTTATTCATCATATATAATGATACTACATTTATTATAATTTTGTTAAATAAAAAAAATAATCTCTTTTCTTTTTTCTCATTTTAATATTCTTGAGTTTTCTTCGTCTGATATTCAACAATGATTATAGAGAGCTTCTGTGGTTAAAATTGAAACACCGAAATAAAAATGTTCTTTTTAAATTTTTTTAAAGCTCTTAAAAGTAACAGGAGAAAAAAATAAATTTTCTTTTGCTTTTATATATATTAAAAATATTTTTTCAACTTTGAATGAATCATTTCTTTAAAACTTTATTTTTTACCCTTTATTTGCTTGTTTGCAATAAATTGGGAGAAGTTTCTGTTGGCCGTGAAGTGGATAAAATTTCCATCACACAATACTCGCCCTAGGCAACAGCTGTGAATGAGAAACCTCCCCTTCCCAACAACACAGAAACCGAAAAAACAATAAAATTGTCCCCTTCAAAACCATTAGAGGACCCCACGCAGTTTTAAGAGGGGAAGGCATAAAACTGTGGTGCGCTTTCGAAAAAGTTCGCAAAATTAAACAGAAACCTTTTCGCTACCACTAGCCTTGAAAAAGTAGACCGCTTTCCAAGTGAGTTTCAATTAGCGGGTCATCCACTTAGAGGATTAAGTGCCAGAGATTTGGTCGCTCCCAAACTTCCTGCCGTGGGCAATTGACGTGCTCTAGATGTGTATCTGTTGAACATGCTTCAACAGAATGCAGTCTGGAGCAAAAACGCGTTAATTGTTCACAGCCTCATTCCTCCGACTCAAAACTTTGTTCTAAATGGAAAACTGAAAAGGAAATTCAAACCATTAAAACCAATAGAAATATATCATACCTTAAAGCTCGAAAATTAATTGCCCCGCAGTCATCCCAAATTTATGCTCAAGTTACTAAACCCTCCATTGCTCCCACTAAAACGCAAACAGATGAAAATATTACTAAAATCAAGTGCCCTCCTTTACAATTACTTAAACTTCTTGTTCTAGAAATTCAATTGCAGATGCATCTACCAGATGTTGAGTAACTTTGGTCAAAATAAGACTAGACGTCTTTCAAGATAACTGTTCGTTTATTCTACTGAGGACGGCACATTAAAATACATTAAAAATAAACGTTCGGCAACCCCCGAGCGTCCAACCAGTTCTCTGAATATATTCGTCAGCTCGCAGACTGACGTCACAAAACAACGCCGCCTAGCAGCACTTTTATTTCGCTTCATTTTGCAACATCCTCCCCCCCTTGAGTCTCGGAAAGAGTCTCAAGTACATAACAAATTCTATTAAATAAAATCCATTCTCTGGTTTCTTCACACATCTCCCGGATGAAGTTTATTTTTTAAGTATTACCTCATCGGGTGACAGAGTTTCAGATACAGTGGGAATTGATTCATCCAGACTTCTTTGAAGATTTTCATTTGAGCGTATCTCTCCAAAAGGTAGATAAGCTGTATTGGTCGCAACATTTTTCCGTGTTGAGTTTTAAGTCTAACCGTGTGAATTTTGCCATCTCGCCCTGGAATTAATTCAATAATTTTGGCTAATGCCCAAAACAATCGTTTTTTGTTATCATTTCCAACTAAAACTACTTCTCCAATCTGAGGTTCACGCGATTGCTTTTCATTATGTTTTTGTATAAGTTGACTAAGGTATTCATTCCTGAAGCGTTGGCGTAGATATTTTAACAGTTTACTCCAATATTTTATTCTTTTGTTTAGGCTGTTCGAATTTAATTCTTCAATATCTCAATGTTTGAGTTTTTATTACCGATAAGAAACATGCTAGGGGTAAGAGGATTCAATTCTTCCGGATTTTCTGACATATATGTTAATGGTCTACAGTTTATAATGGATTCACAATCACAAAGCACAGTATACAATTCATCATATTTTAACACTGATCTACCCAAAGTACGCTTTAACAATTCTTTTACAGTGCGGACCAGCCTTTCCCACCATCCTCCCCACCAACCGCAGTAGGTGGGATAAATTTCCATAATATTTTTGGAGTTCTAGTTTCTTCCACTATTTTACACCAATTCAATTTTGATAGATCATTAAAAGCACCTCGAAAGTTAGTACCGCTATCGCAATAGATTGTTCGTGGCCGACCACGCCTAGCAATAAAGCATCTAAGGGTCAAAAGAAAAGCATCAGAAGTTAGGGAATTAACAAGTTCAAGATGAATAGCACGGTATATCGCACAAATAAACAAAGTTATCCCCACTTTTCTTCCATCTTTCAAAAATAAAGGCCCCCAAATCTATTCCTACAATTTCAAAAGGCGCACAGTCTGCTACTCGATCTGGTGGTAAAGGAGTTGGTTCGCTTGACATGGATTTAACTTTAAAGCGTTTACAGATTATACAATTATACAGAACATTTTTATAGCTTTCCTAGCTCTAAATATCCAATATCTTTCTCTTAACAAGCATTGCATCATTTGAATTTCCGCGTGACAATTTTTCTTTTGTACACACATTTCTAATTAATAGCTTAGTGAACTTACATTTTTCTGGTAACAATATTGGGTACAAAAATGATCCTTCATCATCTCGATTAAGTATTTTAGTTTTCACCCGTAAAATACCTTCATTATCTATGTAAGTCTCAATATAGTTTGATGATTTCGCATCAGGAAGGTGATAGCTCTGAACTAAACGAATTAATTTCTTTTCAGAATTTTCAATTTCTGAATTGTGAAAGTTCAGAATCCTTGCATTTTTCATTCAACAAAGTACAATTATTCACAAACCTTAAAATCCAAGAAAAAACTATAATCATTTTACTATAATCAGATATAGCGTACAAATGTCAAGGAGGTGCGTCTCTTGAGAGATCAATATTTACCACTTTTAATATTTTTCTTTCCAGTTCTACTTCCTTTGATTCCCCATGAGTTTCTCCAAGAAGCCAATATTCAGGGCTTTCTCGCAACCACAAAGGTCCTTCCCACCACCTAGAGATAAGCATTTGCCGAGGAGAACAACCACGCGATAATAAGTCTGCAATGTTAAGACTTCCGGGTACATGCTTCCATAAATGACCTCGAGTTAGTTTACAAATTTCTTTAACCCTATTTTCCTTTATCCACCAAAGGGCTGTAGTAGAATCGGACCAAAATATATACATTAAATTCGGTAAATTAAGCGTCTTGACAATAGAATTCTTAAGTCTAGAACCTATGCAACAAGCCATCAGCTCCAAACTAGGTATACTCAAAGGCTTTAGAGGCTCTACTCTGGCCTTGGCTCGAACGAGAATTACCTTTACATCTGATTTAAACATTGATCTCACAAAGACGCACGCTGCATACGCCTCCTTGGAAGCGTCAACAAAAACATGTAATTCAGAAGTGGAATTAATTATCATACATCTTGAAAAGTAACATCTTTCAATATATACAAATCTCTAACCCATTTTAAAAATACATTTACATCATTAGGAGACAATTCACTGTCCCAAGCAATTTTCATTTTCCACAAATGTTGTATTAATGGTTTCGAAAGCAATGTAGCTGGAGTTAATAAGCCAATAGGATCAAACATTTTCTGCACAATTGCCAAAATTAATCTTTTCGTGAGTTTTGTTTCAAAGGTCAAAGTATTCATATCTGTGCAGCACTGCAAGGTATCAATTTCTAAATTCCAAATTACTCCGAAAACGGAAGTATCGCCTGAGCTTCTATAAACATTTTTGCCAGCTCCATTGCTTTCAAAACCACGCAGGTTGAAACATCCATTCAACTTGATCAATTTCGCATGTTCAATGAAACGTCCCTGTTCGTCAGTATTAAACACACCAGATACACAGTTGTTCACATAGAATGAACATTTCAGTTTCTGAGCAACCTCTTCATGTTGAGGTTGACAATTTTCTAAAAGATGCATAATAGATGCATTCAGCAGAAAAGGGCTAGAAGAAACCCCAAACACAACTCTGCAGTGCCTATACACGATCCGTCCTTCACTACACCGGGAAGAAAATCTCTTTCTTTCGGTGCTACAGACAGAATTAAGAAAGTTTTCTCTATATCCACACTAATACCGATTGGATACATTCTAAATCGATCGAGAATATCAGGTATTAGCTCTATCAAATTAGTCCCCTTTAATAAACATTCATTTAAAGAAGGTTTCCCTTTTTCGGAGGCCGAGGCGTCAAAAACGGGGCGAATTTTTGTCGTTTGACTATCTAATTTAATAACTAGCCTGGGAGCCAAATAATGGCATTCCTTATTCAATTCTAAATCTGGTATGCGTTCAATAATGTTCAATTTTCCCCAATCCTGAAATACCTTTTGATAATCCATAAAAATTTCCCACATCCAAATCTGTTTACCATTCCTTCATGTCGTTTCCAGACCAATTCTTTATTACTTGGTAACTTCAATGAGTCATACTTCCAGTGGCGTAACGGAAAATAATTGGGTCCCCCCGCAAGGTCAGATCTTGGGTCCCAAGCGGGATACATATATGTACACAAAGAATTGCAAAATCATAACATAATGTACCTTTATACACCACGTAAAAATATTTAAATATTAAACTTATAAATGAATATAAAATAAACCAGTGTCTGAGTAAATAAAGTTAATAACGTTTAACATAAGAAAGTATTTAAAAAATGGAAAATCTAACAACAGTCGACTGATAACCTGGTAACTTATATAAAAACGATACACTAAGAAAAACACAAACACTGCAAAATAATGTTTTCGATTTCAGATCCTCATGATAGAAAAAAGGTATCACCAAATTCTTCGTTTACAAATCCCGGGATGAGCTTGACCTTAAGTTCGATAAAATTCTAGCATAAATTGTAAAAAGTCAAAGACACAACTATTGTTACTAATAAGAAAGCATGGACACAAGAAAGAAGGCGCTCGCAGTACCACTCAGGTTGAACTACAAAAGTAACTAGTTCGTTGAGTTGTTCGCGACACACACTACTAGCTAATATACAGCACTATACTCAAGAAGAAAATCATAAAAAAAGTGATTGACGTCTAACATTTTTCTTAGCAAAGTCGGTTATTAATTCATACAATTCAATTTTTCTTGCTTCTTGTTGTTCAATACTTATCAAAGACAAATAGGAGAGCCTCTCTTCTGATATCGTACAACGTAGATAATTTTTTATTAATTTTAGTTTAAAAAATTATCTTTCCGCCATATTGCAGAAATAACTGGAAGAGTCAAAAACAATAAAACTGCAATACATACATCTGGTAAACTTTGGCGCCGCAAACTTATTTTGGATCATCAAAAAATTACCTAAATCTTTATCGAATTCAGCTTAATTAAATCTTCACTAAAAACTGCTTTTAGAAGCATAACTTGGTTTGGAAATTGACTAGATAGGTCGAGGCTATATACTTTTTGAAGATTACTCCTTCCTTTGCCATCTTTTTGGAAATTACCTTCTCGTTAGTATGGGCCCAATTTTAAAATTTTTTCCCTTAAATCTGCATCTATGGGCGTACATACATAATGCGCAAAATCATTTCTAATCAATTTTGTTTCTTCGTTTTCAATTTCCGACTCCTTTATGTTGTTACTGGGATTAATTCGTAAACTCCTTTGACAGAATAATCTGTTTATTTTTAAAATAAGAATAAATAAAAATGTAGAATAAAATTAATTAATTAAATGAACATTTTTAAACGTCGTTGCCGAATTGGCTTTCATTATTTTTAAAGAAATATAACGGCTCTGTCGATATGCGTCTGCTTCCCTTGCGGTCTCAACGGATTCTGCTTGGTTCTCATGTTCATTCTCTCGCTGCTCCTTTTCCCGTCGGGGACATTGCCCTCTCGTTTCTTCTCGAAACTATCTACTGGTGCAATGCTACGGGGGCCTGCAATAGCGCCTTCTACTTCACAATCGGCCATCCTGAAAATGAACTGACCACAGCGAAAGAAAATCCAAAATGTTGTAAGCAAACCTATAAAAAAAATTGAAAACAGTGAAAAGAAAATAACAAGTGCGATGCTTTCCAATACTTCACACAGGTGTTGTTTTTCTGGAAGTGGGTTGTCATTGCTGCTCACAGCTATTCAAAAAAAAGCTATAAAAAGGGAAAGAGAAAAAGTTCAGTTCGTTATTCAAAGTTCTGTTCACAGAGAGTCACTGTGGGGGGTACTCAAATTGCAGTCGTAAAATCGTCAGGCATCAGCGGTTGACCACCTCTTCGTGAAATCGACAGCTGTGGATGTAAGATGAGGACCTTCGTGTTGACCAACATTTTTAACTTCATTTCTGTCATGGGGTTTGACGGTCTTAATTAGGTAGGGTTCACAGAACTTGGGTCGTAATTTAAGTTGTGTTCCGGACTGGGTTCTTCTGATTGTTACTGATTCTTGTTTTTTATATTTGTGTGGTTGTCTGCGTTTTTAAAGAACTGGGCTTTACTCTTGTTTGGCTCTTTCAACTTCGTATCCAAAATGATGGAGTTAAGGAAATCAATCTGTCTAAGCAAATCGTTTTTCTCTTTGGCAAGGGCTTGATTCTCATCACTATCACTTGTTTTATTAGCATTTCTTCCACTAGACTTTAGCTTCTTAATTTTGCGCTTTCTAGGCTTAATTTCTCGTTCTTTAGTTGACATCGATGTTTTAGGATTATCGTTTGATTCCGTTAGTGCGTTTACGATGAGTATTTTTTCTGTTAACGATTTACATTGAATTTCTTTCTCAACAAGTCGCTTTTCTGTAATTTTAAATGTTTCTTGTAAGATCTCGTACTTTTCTTCTAGTTTAACTAACTTGTCAACCTTTTCTAAATTTGATTCTTCGAATTAATGCAATTTATTTAATAACGCCGTTTTTTCTAATGATAATGTAGATGTGTTACATAACGTGCATTTCTAAATTTTTACATTTATCTTCTGCATTTTTAGTTTTAGTTGTAATACTTCTAGGGCATTATCTTTTAATTCCGATTGGTTATGTGCCTTAGATACATTAATTAAATTAATAAAGTGATCCTTTTTCTTTGGTATTAATTCTATACCATTTGCACTAATTTGAAATTCAGTTTGTTTTAAAACATCAGCTCAAATAATTACATCAATAGTTGTTTGCGAATTGTTAATAACATAAATGTCCGTCATAAATTTGTTATCTTCAATATCAATAGTAGATTTAAAAGATCCAAAGGTTTTAATTTCACTCTTACCGAAAGAGAATAAATTTATTTTCGTAGGATTTAACGTCGGTTTTCCAAGAATTTGATGAGCACTTTCGCGTATTAAAGTGATAGTACTACCCGTATCAATAAGAGCATCAAAATCATAGCTATTAATTGTAACAGTTTTACGCATTTCTGATGAGGAATTGATTTCATTAACAACTTCACTAACAATCTCATTAACAAGTTCATGTTTAATGTCAGGTTTTTTAAATACACACTGAGAGCTTTTATGACCAAATTGGTTACAATTAAAACATGTTAAACCTTTATATTTTTATGATAACATTCATTAGAGGTATGATTAAATAATTCACAATTATAATAACGTATACGTTCATCTCTCTTTTTAACATTAGCATCATAAAATTGATCTTTATTACGAAATTTATTATCAGAACACATATTTTTATTAGATGTAGGAAAATCATACTGCTTAAATTTTTTACGCTTGTTTTCATTATCAATACAATAAGAATTATTTTGCATAAAAACCTTTTCATATATTTTTAACTTTTCTTTAAATTCTGAAATACTTTTACATGCATATAAAATTAATTTATTATGGTTAGAATCAGGTATACTACTTATACAATACATAATTAGGCTTTGATCGTCTAAACGAAAGTGTGCTTTTGAAGCAATTTCACGCATGGCCAAAAAATATTCAAATAGAGATTCCGTAGGGCGTAATTTCAGTTTTTGCATTTCCTTGTGGACGTCGTAAGAACAAAATAAATCTTCAAATTCTTCAATTAATGCAGCTTTTAGAGAACTATACGTTAATATGTTATTGAGAGTTTGGATAAAAGTCTTTGCAGGACCTTGAAGCAAACGTTTAACACGAATAATTTTTTGCAAATCAGATATGTGTGGGATAAAAATAAAGTTTTCTTCTACGTCGCGAAAAAAAGCTTTAACGCTGTAATTATCATTTCCCGTAAACGACCTCATTGTTGAAAAAGGTCCTTTAACAAAAATGCATTCTCTTCGTTTCCTCTTTGGCTTTGATTTCGTTGTGTTTGAAGGAGGGGAACAAAAACATCCTGCGGAGAGGGCAAGTGATAAATTGGCGGGGTGAGGGGTTGTTTATTCGCGTCGTTCGTAGATTCTAGCGAAAAGGGCGCAGAGTCTTCGTCTTCGTCATCCGTCAATTGTTCGGTAAAATTATTTTTTAAAGCCGTAAGGTCTGATAAATTTTTAAATATATGCTCGCTTAATTCTTTGGCGCTTCCCACGCAATTCAGTCCTAATATAGTGCATACGGTAATAAGTTCAGTTTTCGTAAAGTCCTTTAAAATTTTATCCTTTCGTGCTTCAATGTCGTAATTCTGTGGGAAACCCGCGAATTTTTTAAACTCTTTTCTAGAAAATTTACTGTAGGTTTCGTCATTAACAATTTTGTGCAGAAGTTGCACCGTTGAAGCAGGGGCCGTCTTTAATATGTTCACAATAGCAGCAATTTCATCTAGACAGACCATCGTAAATAAATATCTTCAGAACAATAAAGGAGTAAATTGGAATGGACCCACCGTTGATGATTTCGTCGTTGTGGCTTGCGTTTATGGTTCCGTCGTTGAAGCGTGCGTGGTCCACCAGTCTTGACTCGTCGTTTTTTCTAGGGGTTTTTAATTTTAATTTAATTTGAGGCCGAGCTCCCAAATGATATGTTGTTACTGGGATTAATTCGTAAACTCCTTTGACAGAATAATCTGTTTATTTTTAAAATAAGAATAAATAAAAATGTAGAATAAAATTAATTAATTAAATGAACATTTTTAAACGTCGTTGCCTAATTGGCTTTCATTATTTTTAAAGAAATATAACGGCTCTGTCGATATGCGTCTGCTTCCCTTGCGGTCTCAACGGATTCTGTTTGGTTCTCATGTTCATTCTCTCGCTGCTCCTTTTCCCGTCGGGGACATTGCCCTCTCGTTTCTTCTCGAAACTATCTGCTGGGGGATGCTACGGGGGCTTGCAATAGCGCCTTCTACTTCACACACACACACATATATATATATACAGTACAGTTCCGATAATCCGAACAATATCGGACCGACCCCTGTTCGGATTACGTGATTGTTCGGATTAGCCGGAGTAACAGCGAAATCACTATTTAAACCGGGAGTACGGGTCTATTGTGTCTATGTATTTTGTCGTAATGTGAGCGTACGCACCCGCTTTTTTGCCGCGTGGACTGTACTCCCACTCCTCGACGCGTGTGTCCTCCCTCCACCACTCCTAACTTAGTGTGTCAGTGTGACTACGTGTGCCCGTACTGTTGGCCGCCAGTCGTTCCGTGCTTGTTCTATACTCGTCCGCTTTTGTCTCTGTGTTAATAACAGTGTTACAGTGTGATATTCTACAGTGAAAACAGTTTGTTGTGTGTTTTGGACATTTATCTGTGATACAGTGTACGTAAACAGATTGTTATGGCGAGTAAGCGTAAATACTCAACACTTACTCTTAAAGACAAACTAGAGGTTCTAAAGCGTTTAGATAAAGGTGAAGGTGTGACAAAATTGGCTACAGAGTTTAATGTTGGCAAAGCTACAATTTGTGATTGGAGAAAAACTTGTACCATAACTTGATGTACAGTGCGTGCATATTAAATAAAGAACTGTTTTGAATTAAGATTTACACTGTTTTATATTGAAATATTCACCGATTTTCGTCCTTAAAATTATAAAATTTTTTCCGCGGAGCCGTTCGGATTAGCCGTGTTCGGATTAGCGGGATTGTACTGTATATATATATATATATATATATATATATATATATATATATATATACATACATATATATACATATATATACATATACATATACATATATATACATATATATACATACATATATATATATACATATATATATATATAAGTTGAAGTGTCCGAAACTGTATTTTTTCTTGTGGATTAATTTTCACTTCCAGGATTTGTTCATCAAGTTCTTTGGCATTACTACTACTAGCACTTGCACAAGATGATGAACTTGCGGATATTAAAAAGTTACCCAATTTTGCATATTTGCTATTAATATTATACTCCTTTTCATTTCGAATTTTTCGTTTTTGAGAAACACTCAAAGTTTTTTTAACTCATTTTAGGGCCACGTTTCTTCTTGTCTTATTAACAAAATAACAGTATAAGAGCCAGAATAATTAATTCCGTTTACAAAAAACAGTTCTAATATTACAAGAGAGAAGTGAGATCAAAATGTTTTAGCAGCGAAGGAACACTCCCTATGCTGAAGTGCATTGAAAATGAAAAAAAAAATGTTCTAAAAACAATTTGTGAAACATTTCTCATTATGCTTTATTTGATTGAACACTCATAAATCTACGGAAATTTCTGTGGGCATATGGATTTCTAAATCATAAATCTAGACCATATAATCATTTAAAATTATCTCTATGCGTTTTCAAGTATCGCAATACTATTTTTCATGAAAATATTAACATATGTACGTTATTTACGAGTTCACTAAATTAAAATGAAATACATGTGGGGGGAGGGAAGCTAAAGACGCAAATAAGTTACTTTGCTACTTCAGTAAAAAGTAACGTCTTTTTTTTCTCCCTACCGCTAACATAAAGTATACTAAAAAAGTATCTCTTTCGTCGCGGGGATTACAGCAAATTAAAATGTTTTTTTTATTTGGTTATTGGATCTAAGATATCTAATAAGCCATCAAAGTTTTGATTTCGAATGACGTTAGATCGCCAATTTGAAAATCGCTTAAAAATTGAATCTAAAAAAATGTAAAGCTAATTTTGTGAAACTCTACGTTAATGGCGTCAGTCTAGCTTTGGGTCCCCCCCCCGAAGGGGGGTACGTTACGCCACTGCATACTTCCAAGGGAGTTCTACTTGATACCTTCTGTCAGGAAGAATTTTCATTTTGTTATTAAAATCATTTAAGCTAAAAAAGTTCAGTTTTCTGTTTTTCAATTTCAGTAGGACTGGATATTCCTAAAACTTCAAGTTCCCAAAGTTTATTAACTGGTATGTTCATAGAATGCATCGATAATGTTGTTAAAATATTATCCTTTACACATGAACCCTTTCCAAATACTGTCCAACCTAGTTTGGTTTCTACGGCAGTCAAGCCGGACTCTAATTCAACAGAATTCCCTGTTAATAATTTTCCTAAGACATTTGCACCGATTAAAAGATTGATTTCCATTTCCCTTCGGAAAGAATCAGTGAAATTTATTTTCTTTCTTTTTAATTCATTCAAGACCTGTTTATCTTCAATCTTCGGAATAAATCCGCAAATCATTTTTTCAGAAAGAGCTTCAAAACTACAAGTATACGTCCTATTTAAATTACTAACCTCTATCGGAAATATATCATGTTTTTTTGGTTTTGTTTCACTCCCCCCAAAGAGTGCATAAATTACTGTTTCGCTTCTGAGTGGAAGTGCTTTTAGATGAGTTATTACATTTTCGCTAACGTAAGTACGTTGAGATCCACTATCAATCTCAGCACGGATTAATTTTCCCTGACCTTGACACCGAATAATAACGCAACGCTTTTGCAAAAATACAGTTTTGCTTTTGCTGGAGTTAGAGAGAAAACTTTCCGATTTTTTGGAATCAATTTCGTTTTCATTTCTTTTTCAGAACACATTTCAAAGTGATGGTTATTACAATGAGAACAATTTAATTGATTTTTAATATTACAGAATTTACTTAAATGACCAGTTTTGAGACAAGAAAAGCATGCCCCTTTTTTTAACAATAAATTTTGCTTAATAGCTGTTGTCATTTTCTTTGCTGAGTAACATTTTTCACTTGGATGTGACTTATTGCAAAAAATACAGTTTAAAATTCTCTTACATGGGTTGTTCATATTTACTAAAGCTGCTGCTGTCGTCGTTTCTACCTTATTTACCTCTGTTGCATGATAATCCCTTTTTTGTGGATTCTGGTGGAGGGTGAGGCCGGTCCGTGCCAAAAGAACCATCTCCTCTCCTTTCACCTCTTGCCGAAGAAAGTTCATCAACTGTTCTAAAGAACGGGATCCCTCGGATTCTGTTTGATGATTTCTGTTTCTTTCCCAGGCGACCAACACTTCTTCAGGCAGACAGCTCTCCACTAAGGGCGTCAGAAAATCTCCGTATTTATCTTGAGTCTTCCCAAAGCTCTCCAAGGATCTCAATTTACTTTCAAGTTCATCATAAAGCAAAGGTAAATCTGCCTTCGCTCTTCCGTTAGCAGCATTTTTCATAACCAAAGTTAACAGGTCTCGAGCGTAGATTTGTATTAATAAGTCTTCTCGTCCAAATCTTTCTTTCAGTTGATCTATCGCCTTTGGGTATGATGCCGTTGGTTGAGTTCGAATAATAGCCAGAGATGAAGATAGTACTTAAATTTATATTACAAGAAAATAAATATTTACAGTTAAAGTTTACACTAAAAGGTAATAATGAGGTTAAATGAAAATTACACCCTTGAAGGTGCTGCGGATTGATGCAAACAAGACCTTGCGTCCGTCCGTTGCGTTTCAGTTTACAGAATGTCCCCGTACCGGGTTCCAAAAAGTTTCAGTTGGGGTAGGAAAGCGGGAAAATCTCGCGCACTCAGTTACAGTTAAGTGAGGAGTGGAAAGTCTGGCGCACTCAGTTGCAGTTAAGTGAGGAGTGTGGGAAACATACTCCCACCCTATATCCGAACTAGTTCGGATATATGGGAAGTTTGTGAAGTTTTTGAACAGGTCGTTTAAACACTGAGTCTTGGGTTTTCACAGTTGCAACACGAACTAGTGCGTCGTTGCCTGGATGCACTTGAAGAACTCGAGCCATTGGCCATGAACCAGGAGGACCCTCCTCTTTGATCAATACGATGTCATCTTCCTTCAAGTTTGGTTGTGCATTCTGCCATTTCTTGCGAGGTTGTAAGGAGGAGATAAATTCGGAACTCCACTTCTTCCAAAAGCCCCGTTTGATGTTCTGTAGCAACTCCCAACGATCTCTGTGGTTGGAGCTTGAAGGAAGCTCCTCTGGAACTGAAAGAAGAACATCACCTGTAAGAAAATGTGAAGGTGTGAGTGTAGATATGCATTCTATGTCAGAGTCATTAACGTAGGAGAGAGGCCTGGAATTTAGTAATCCTTCGATTTGCGTGAGCAAGGTTGTTAACTCTTCAAAAGTTAATATGGTTTCTCCCAATACTCTCTTCAGATGAAATTTGACGGATCGAATTCCTGATTCCCAAATACCTCCAAAATGTGGTGATGAGGGTGGAATAAAGTGCCAATCTATTGAAGATTTGGATAAGTAGTAAGAGATGGCTTCATTAGTTGGTAAGGAAAGCCATAACTTCCGTATTTCGTCAAGTTTTCGACGAGCTCCAACAAAATTGGTTCCATTGTCACTATAAATGTGGCGGGGAGCCCCGACGAGCACTAAAACGACGTAGTGCAGCTATGAAGGAATCAGTTGTTAAGTCTCCGACTGCTTCAATATGAACAGCTTTAGTTGCTAAGCATACAAATAAAGCAATGTAACCCTTTGTAGATTTAGTCCCTCGACCTTTGTTGCATTTAATCAGTACAGGACCAGCATAATCAATACCGCAACTGAAGAAAGGTCTCTCCAGCGTGGCACGGTGTTTTGGTAAATTGCCCATCAGTTGTGGTGTTGTGGTGGATGTTTTGAATTTGTTACACTTTAAGCATTTTCTAATACATTTGTTAATTAATTTTCTACTTCCTACGATCCAATGGGACTGTCGAAGAACGTGAGCTAACAAAGTCGGCCCAGCATGTAAATGAGCAATGTGTTGTTCCTTGATAAGGAGTTCACTAATACTGTGCTGAGAAGGAAGTATGATAGGATGCTTGGAATTGAATGGAAGCTGGGAATTTTGCAATCTCCCTCCCACCCGTACTAAACCATGTTCATCTATGAATGGATGGAGGGAACGTAATGGACTTTTGGGTGGCAGAGAAATCTGTTTTTTAATGCTTCGTATTTCTTCCTGAAAGTAAAAACCTTGAACCCAACGAATGATGGTTTCTTCAGCGGTTTTGGTTTCCGAAAAGGTAAGTGAAGTAGTATTAATATGGGATGAACTGATCGATGATCCTTGAGATGCTATCTTTTTACAGTTTTTAATAAATCTTTGGCAATAAGCAAAAATGCGAATTACTTTGGTGAGTGAAGAGTAATGTTCGAATAAACCATGAATTACATCATTTGATGTGTGAGTAAACAGATTGAAGATGGAGACTGATTTTTGTTCCGCTTTTACCTCATCCGAAGCCTCATCGCAACTGGATTCAGCCTTGGGCCAACTAGAAGTTTCTAGCCTTAAGCAGGGTGGTCCTTGCCACCATAACTTGCAATCAGGTAAGCATTTAGGATCAATACCTCGGGATGCAATATCTGCGGGATTTTCCTTAGAAGGCACATGTCTCCAATGCTTTGTAGGTAGAACTTCTATAATTTCAGATGTTCTATTTGCTACGAAAGTTTTCCATTGGCGAGGATGACCAGACAGCCAGGAGAGAACTATTTTAGAATCCGTCCAAGCGAATACATCAAAGGTATAATATTTTAATGTCCGTAAGACCGATTTAAATAGCTTGGATAGTAAATGTGCACCGCACAACTCCAATCGAGGAATGGAAACTTGTTTGACAGGGGCTACTTTAGTTTTTGATACAAGTAGTTGAACCTTTATTTTGCCGTTGTGTTTCTGCCGACAGTAGATTGCAGCAGCATAAGCTAATGAAGAAGCATCTGCAAAACCATGCAATTCTACTATGTTGTCTGCTGTAAGGATGACCCATCTGGGAACAGTGAGGTAGTTGATGGCATTAAAGGCCTTTTGAAACCTAAGCCAATCCTCTGTTAATTGTTGTGGAATGGGAGAATCCCAATCTGTTTTTGTAAGCCAAAGTTTTTGATAAAAAATCTTCATGAATACTGTACAAGGTGAAAGAAGTCCTAAAGGATCGAAAATTTTGGAAGATTCAGATAAAATACGTCTCTTTGTGAGTGGTGGTGTAAGTTCAAGCGATGGTTGGAAACCAAAAGTGTCATTGGATGAATTCCAAAATAAGCCTAATACTTTAGAACTTTCATTAGAATCTTTGGAAAATTCAACTCGTGCATCATGAGAACTATGTTCTGAAAATTGAGCGAGAAATTCGGTGGAATTAGAATTCCATTTTCTTAAATGAAATCCGCGAGTACTCAAAACATGAGCAATGTCCTTGCAAATGGAGATTGCGTTATTTGGCGTATCTGCTCCTGATAGTAAATCATCCATATAAATATCTTCCTGTAAAACTCGGGAGAGGTTGGGATTATCTTTATCATCGAGAGCGATTTGCTTAATACACCTAGTGGCCAAAAAGGAAGCTGAGGCTAAACCGTAGGTGACAGTTTTTAGCTTGTATGTGCGAATGTTTTCACTAGAGTTATTTCTCCACAGAATTTGTTGGTATTTCTGATCTTCATCAGCTACTAAAATTTGACGGTACATTTTTTCAATGTCCGCTGTAAATACAATTCTAGGAATTCTAAAATTAAGCAATATTTCAAAAATATCCCTTTGTAATTTGGGACCTACTCCTAGCAGAGAATTTAATGACGTACCATTTGTAGTTTTGCAAGATGCGTCAAAACTACTCTTAACTTTGTTGTAAGGCTGGATGGCATGATAACGGCGTGATGCGGTAAAAAATTCTGATCTTTGGAAGTATGGGATCTGGAATTTACTAAGCTCATGTGACCTAGCGATTCGTATTCGTTCATGAATTCTTTGTATTGTTTTTCAAAATCTGGGTTATTTTTAAATTTCCGCTCCATTGCTAATAAGCGAGAAATTGCTGCGGGTTTTGAGTCTCCCAATTCTGAATTTGATTTATAAAATGGAAGTTTTACAACAAAGCGTCCATCGGAATTACATGCATAAGTATTTTGAAAATGTGTTTCCACAAATTGCTCTTCAGAAGTTAATAATTTATCTTTTACGTTAGGAATTTCTTCTAATTCCCAAAATTGCTTTAATTGATTGTCAATATTTGTACCATTAATGTGAAGATTTAGCATTGAATTTGAGTTTAAAGACTCAGTTAATTTGCCTGAAATTAGGAAACCAAAAATGGAATTTTGAGCGATTAAATTACTTTGAGAGCAAGTAATTTGCCCAGTAAGCAAAATAGAAAAAAAAAAGTAGTCAGATCCGAGAATCATATCGATATTGTTTGAGATAAAAAATTTCGGATCCGCTAAGCAGGCATTTTTTAAATGAGAGAAATGTGTTTCGTTTATTTTTCCGTTGGTAACGGAGCAGTTAGTTTTTCCAAAACATATGCTTTAACTGGTAGTTTGACCTTGGGGTCATGTAACGATACTAAATCTATTTCAACACACCCTCTAGTCATCGCGATTTTAGAATCTTGCAATCCTTTAATTTGAAATCTAGTGTTTTTTTTTCTTTTCAGGCCTAGCAGTTTTAAACATTTTTCCGAAATGAATGTTGATTCACTTCCGCTGTCCGCCATAACTCGAACTTGACAGTTCTCCCCCAAAATATTTTTAATGTTAACGCTTAAAGTTGGTAACAAAGAAAAACATGTTTGTATAGAGTTCACGGAAGCTGCAACTTCTTTGCTTTGATTAGTATCATTTCCTGTCTGGTTTTGACCTTCAGCACGATGAGATTTATTTGCTGACATTGCGAAATTTTTAAAATTATTATCATGTAATAGCGAATGATGCTTTTCTTACAATAGTGGCAAGTAAAAGTTGAATTACAATGTGACTCAGTGTGCCTATCAGATAAACAGTTCATACATAATTTTTGTTTATTAACAAGTTGTATACGCTCTTTAACAGACATTTCTTTAAATTTAGAACATTTGAAAACAAGATGATTCATTTTACAACAAGAACATTTTAAACTATTGTTAAATTTCGATTTATTAATATAAGGTTGTTTTTCATGAGTAACGCTAACATTATAAAGTTCTAAGCATGTACATCTGTTATTTAAAAATTCTATAAATGCTTCAAATGTGGGAAAATCAATATTATTTGAGAATTGCGCCCATTCTTGGCGCGTTTTAGGATCAACCTTTGTAACAAAATGTAAATCAACCATACATCTCTAGACTCTGCTTTAGTATCAATAGATTTAAGACCTCTAATTACTTCGTCGGAAGTGTCTGCTATGTTGCGTAAGTTGTGAGAGTTAGTATCGTTAAAAGAAGGTTGTTCCATGAAGGTTTTAATGAGTGAAAAAAATGATTTGCTTCTTTTTTATCATAACGAGCTAATAATTTTTCCCAAGCCTCGTTATAAGCCGTTTCAGTAATGGGAATATGCTTAATTATATTTGCTGGTTCTGACAGCAATAAACCTCTGAGATATTGAAACTTTTGTATATTCGATAAACACATATTATCATGCACTAATGATACATATAAATCCTTAAATGAAGGCCAATTTTTATAATCACCAGAAAAACGCTCAATATTAATTTTTGGCAACTTAAAATTGCTAGATTTCATATTTGAGACATTTTCAAAGACATCAGAATTATCATTATATACATATGTTCTCACAGATAAATTTTCTAAGATATTTTGTAGCTTGGCTTTGGTTTCGTAATATTTTGTTTCGAATTCTTCCATTTCAGAGGATTCGATAGGTAAAGCAGCATCCGCTTTATCAAATTCCGTATAAGTTAATTCAAGTTTCTCTAACTTGTTGCGTATATCATTTTTGTCAAAAGTTTGATCATTTTTATCAATGAAATTTATAGTTCTTGTAAGTGCAGCCTTCGCTCTGCCGCGAAGCACTGCAGCCGTTTCGGCATCCATTAATTGATAAAACGAAATATGGATGGAATGAATCAGTAAGAGAAACCAAAGTCAAACGTTGAATGAAAATATAAAATAGTACTTATCTCTTGTTTCTCTGAATCGTTGACGAATGTCGTCGGTGCCTCCATATGGTGCCGTTGGTTGAGTTCGAATAATAGCCAGAGATGGAGATAGTACTTAAATTTATATTACAAGAAAATAAATATTTACAGTTAAAGTTTACACTAAAAGGTAATAATGAGGTTAAATGAAAATTACACCCTTGAAGGTGCTGCGGATTGATGCGAACAAGACCTTGCGTCCGTCCGTTGCGTTTCAGTTTACAGAATGTCCCCGTACCGGGTTCCAAAAAGTTTCAGTTGGGGTAGGAAAGCGGGAAAATCTCGCGCACTCAGTTACAGTTAAGTGAGGAGTGGAAAGTCTGGCGCACTCAGTTGCAGTTAAGTGAGGAGTGTGGGAAACAGGGTAATTTGCAGCAGTAGCAGGGAAACTTAGTACTAATCTCTCTGCTTTGGACCCTGGCTCCACCGATTGTAACAAATATTGCATTTTATCCTCTGCCGCAATTTCTCTATCTTCGTGTATCTTTTGAAATTGGCTCCAAAAGGTCAAATACTCTTTCGCCTCTCCATTGAACTTTTTTAGTTCTATTTTTGGGAGTTTAAATTTCCTTGATTCTTTATCGCTCGGAACAGTACACTCTTGCGACTTCAGTTCTATTTTGGTAGTAAGTTCCCAGAACTTTTCTCGGAAGATTTCAGCATCTTCCAAATCTTCAGCGAATAAACGCTCACCATCATCAGGCAACAACAGTGTTTCTGAAATCGCGTTCTGGCAAGAGTCCATTCTCGGGAATTTATCGTTGAATTGAATTTTCAAAACCGAAAGTGTCTGGATATTACATAGTTCATGTGCTAATTCAGATTCGATTTTCTTCAAACAATTAGAAAAAGCCGTCCTCAGTCCTTTTCGTTGTGCTTTTAAAGCATTTAAATTCATTTTCGATATCAAAAATTCAGAGCTCAAATAAATTATTCAAATCCAAAGTACTCGAGTCCTGTCGCGGACGCCACTATGTTCTAGAAATTCAATTGCAGGTGCATCTACCAGATGCTGAGTAACTTTGGTCAAAATAAGACTAGACGTCTTTCAAGATAACTATTCGTTTATTCTACTGAGGACGACACATTAAAATACATAAAAAATAAACGTTCGTTAACCGCCGAGCGTCAAACCAGTTCTCTGAATATATTCGTTAGCTCACTGACTGACGTCACAAAACAAAGCCGCATGGCGGCACTTTTATTTCACTTCATTTTGCAACACCTCTATCAATCGTACCTCAGCCAAATGCATCTCCTTCATGTCCTTCCACTTTCGCATCTTCAGCTCAAGTAGATCTCTTGACATCCACATCCCCAATACCAGCTGTATCAGAATCTGAACCAGTGATTCCTATACACAACAACGTCTCTTCCACATCCAATATATCCACTGTCCAGTCCAACTCCGGTGTTAGACCATCTTCTGCATCCCCTTCAATACAGGATACTAAACAAAAATGAATAACGCGATTTAAAAAAAAAGAGAACAGAGCTAATTAAAAAAATGAATAATACCATACATGAAATAAAGAGGAAACAGCACAAACCACAAGAAATCACATCTGAAGAGGACTCCCCAGACGAGGATATGCTTGAGTACGATCCCGACGAGAATAACGGGGATGAATACATAAAAAAAAAACATAATATATTTTCCAGTAATTCTTTACCTTATTATTTTTATGAAAAATTTTGAACCAATTTTTCATTTTAAATCGACGTATTTCAATTTCATCTTTGTTTTATGAATACCTTTTAGACCTATCTATTATTTCAAGATCTTAATTGGCTTGGAGGGGATAATTCCGCACCAAAAAAAGTGTTTGTTTTACAATTAGAATACTTTTTTATACATATTTTGATATTTTAACTTTTACCATGATTGTATTGTCAATATTTTTTTAGATATTTTAACGTTTGTTTTCATATTTTAACATAAGTTTGACTCTTGCGCCATAAACCCAAACACTCACTCACTCAAGAGACAAAAACGGTGGAAACTCAAGATTTAGACAATTTGCATAAGATAAATATCTCCAAAATATATCAGTATCAACAAGCATTGCGAGATAATTTGCGGTAATGATTCCGTGATGAATATTTAAGTAGCTAGTCCAGCGACCTAACAGGAGTGAAGCTAGACAAGTAAAATTGGGAGGAATTGTTATTGTTGGAAGTGATACAAAAAAGCGATTAGATTGGCCCCTAGGAAAGATTATTGGCATATTTCCAGGAAAAGATGGTTGTACTAGGGTTGTAAAACTTAAAACGACAGATGGAGAAATTGTTCGTCCTGTGTACGACGATTGTTCCCTTTAGAACTGAATAACGATGATCCTATCATTTTCTCAGAGATCCTGTTCCTTCTGATAAAGATATTAAAATCCTGAACTCTCTGAAAATAGAGACTGTGAAAAGAAAACTATAAGTGGAAGTAAAGTTATTAAACCTCTCCGTTATGTAACTAACTTTTGAACTTTATCACTATTTTTTTTAAATTTATATAAAGAGAAATCGAATTAAAATCGTCTGCATAAATATTAACCAATAGGAAATTAAATTTATGTACCAGGATCATAATAATAAAAAATAACATACATAACAATCATAAATAAGTACTTTTAAAAAAACGAATAAAAACTACAGAACCGCGAATTCTAGAAAAAAAGCAAGCAAAGAAATCGACTAGATTACCATACTTAGTGAGATTATCGATCTCGTGAAAAGCACATTAAATAAATTAATAAATCGCGCCAACCTGTGGTTGATTCTGATAGACCCAAAACCCTGTTTCGCCCCTCATGTGTGTGTGTGACTGAGAACTAACTTTCTTTTTTTATTATCAAAGAAATATAATAGAAATGTGTGAATTAAAAGCTCTCATTTTTTTTTCCAAAAAGAGGAATTAATAAGTTGTGATTGCGATTTTAAAGGTACGTCTTATTTTATTTTTTCTTGTAACATTCGAATTGTATATTTTTTAAAGAAAACTACTAAACCATAGCAGTTCAGTTGAAAAACTGCATGAAACGAAATTAAAAATATATATATACAGTGGACCACAAAAGTGTTCATACACTTGCAATTTCTTATAAAATTTATGTTTTCGACTAATAAAAATTAGTATATTGTTACTGTAATTTTTTTTATGATATCTGCAATTAGTTCTTAATGGAATGACAATTTTTTAAAAATAGTATAACTATTTTTTTAAAAAATAAATTATCAAAAAGCTACTAAAAAATTATGCCACAAAAGTCTTCGTACACTTAACAAAAATCTCAACTTACGCTTAAATATTGTATTTCTTTCTTAATTTAGTACTTAGTAGGATATCTTTTAGTGTCCACAACAACTTTTAAGCGTCTTGGTATATATTTAATCAATTTTTTGTAATTTCTGCATCGATTTTCCTCCATGCTTCTGTGATTAGTTTTTACTTCCTATTATGTGTTTATGTGTCATATTTTCTTCTTTTTTTAAATCAAATTCTCCGCAAATATGTTCTACTGGGCTAAACAAAGTGTTTGAGGAGGTGTTTTCATAATTTGGGGACAGTTATAGAGACACCAGTTGCGTACAACGAGAGCAGTGCACTTGGCCTCATTACCCTGTTAAAAAAATTAAGTAGTCACCAATACCCAAATATCGGACGAATAATTTAAAATTTCTCTTTAAAATAATTAGAGTTCATGATTCATAATTCCCTACGCAAGAACAATTCTACCTCCATATTTTATTGATCCAACTAGATTCTTGGAATTTAGTTTCAGAAAATTTTAAATTGATAGCAAATTAATTGGGATTGCAGACAATTCAACAATTTTGATTCTGATGGGCCTATTAATAGCTTGTTAATGAAAAAAATAAGGAGTTTAATCCCATGAATTTATGTCAAAAAAGAACTCCTTCACTTCCATGCTGAAGTATGAAAGTGAAGAAGTTCTGGCGTGGGGGTGTAAATGGGCCTCAGAATTAGGTAATTTGGTATTTTTTTATGGTATTATGAATCATGAGCTCTATTTAATTATTTAAAAGAGAAATGTTAAATTATCTGCCCGAAATTTTAGATATTGGAGACTACTTAATTTTTTAACAGGGTAATGACGCCAAATGCACTGCTCTCATTGTATGCCACTAGTGTCTCTATAACTGTAATCTTATTCCTGATTTGGTTATTAAAACATAAATTACATTTTTTTTCATAGAGAGTTATTTTATGTAGGTATTGAATAGATAAAACTATCTCATAAGTCAGTCTCTAGTAACAAATTTTTAAAGTGCTGGATATTTTACAAAAAAATATCATTGGACATTGAAAAGAAATAACAAAGCCTGACAACTGATAGCCTAGCTAGAAAATTTCTGTACTTTGAAAGAAATGTCTGCATTTTTATATAAAATACTCTTTGTATTGTTAGGTATTTTATATTGAATTAAACTCTCAAATGAATGTGTTATTCTTAATCTTAAAATAGTCTCTCCTTAAGTTTCAAATAATTTTACAATTTCAGGCTCTTTCAGGAGGAAAATAATTTCCTCGAATTTGTTTTTTGCCACATGTTATGATAACACCAAGAAGCAAGAGGATATCTGCTTGTATTTGATATTGCTCTTAGATGTCGAGCAACAGGTAATTGTGTCAAAATTGAACTTTGCTTGTATATATGCAATTATTTTAATAAATGAAAATTAACATAAGTAATTAAACAACAGGTTTTTTCTATCATACAATGCTGATTATTTTCCTGTGTTTTTTTCTCTATATTGTTAGATTGATTGATTGAATATTAACGTCGCACTGTTCAGCTACACGAGGGCTTTTGGTGACGGACCACGTAATTTTGAACCATGGTCAAGTGACGTGGACGACACCTGAGCTGGCACCCCCCTCTCCTAACTACCACACCACACCAACGGGAGGACGTTTCAGCTCTCGACAAATTTAACGTGCATCGCTGCCCTACACGGCTCTATATTGTTAGAAATCTCTTTGCAAAAGATCTCACTTTTACTGCTAATTTCATTAAAATTACATTCTCTTAAACTGTAATTTAAATTAGAAGTGTGCCTTGATTGTGTTGTTTGCCAATGACACAATGTTTAAATAGTCCTATATACATTCAGTGTAATTATTGGACTCAGTATATATATATATATATATATATATATATATATATATATATAATACAATGGGAGCATATAAAAATCTATCTAGGGCACTCTATTGCCAATACCTAATATAATCAAAACAGTGAATTTAAAAAAAATCTAAATTATAAATTTTATGTACTACTTTGAAAAACTGAAATATGGAAAATTTTATGAATATTGATTCTTTCATTATCAACAATATTCAATCCTTTAAAATATATTTTGAATTTTATATATATCTTTGGGCTTTCATATTACCTGCAGGAATGGTAGTTCTTTGATGTGGATGCAAATGAAATGAATCACATCATGTGCTCGAAACCATAATAGAACACAAGAACTTTTTTCTTAATTTTTTTGTTGCAGACTCTATGGCACAAGATTTTCTATTGGCTCCATGACGAGAGAAATTTTGGGACATTTTACATTTTGGACTTTATTTCTGTAGTAGATATATTTATGAAAAGAGTTTTTGCATTCATATTTTATTCTTCTCTAACATAGTTTATATGTCATCTTTTTCTTGCACTTTTCTGATTTTAATTTTGAATCAGTTGTCCACGAATTGTAGTATAGATAAGATAGGTATTAAGTAAGAAAGTAAAGATATTGGTCAAGATAGAGGATATACGATTAGAGAGTATTATCAAAGTATTTTCTTACTTTGTGGACTGGCTCATTGCAGCTTAAATCAATTTAATTTATCATTGCTAATTTTTTCCATCTGATTGCTTGTTCATTCCTTCTGAGAAAACAGGTTTTGATGTGCCTTGTGTTTGTCAGTGTGAAATGCCTTTTCCAGGAAGAAACAGGACTATTGCTTACAGTGTGGTGAAATAGACAAGCCTTTATTATCCACAAATGTTAATTATGTTCTGATTAAAGTTTTCATGATCTACATGTGTATAAATTTTGCATGAGGTATGAAGTGTATTTTTTTAACAAGAGGGAAATGATGGTCTTTGAGAAGTGTGCTTTTATGTATCATGATGGATTTCTGACACTACTGATAAGCTAGTTTTGTGAAGTTTTCATTTTTTATGTGTTTAAAGTGGACATGATCCTAAGTAAAAGGTTACCAAATTTTTTTTATCTCGCAGACCCCTTGCATGTTTTTCGATTTTGTCTAGAACCCTGCTTACCTAACATTGAATCTTTGGAAATTTATCAACTTAAATGGGGTTTTTTTTGACAGATGATACTACTACTTAATGTAAAAGAATTAAATTTCTAACTTTAGTGAAGTATATTGTTTAAAACTTAAGAAGCACTTGTAAATGAATTAAATTAATGCATAAAATAGCTGAATAACTAAAAAATGCTTCTAATGAGAGGTATGAATCTAGTGCTTCAATAACAAGTTTTCGACATTTAATATCATTCTAGTCAGGTTTAACCCTAAATCTCCTCTGTAAGTAGTGTAAAATCTTTTTTTCTTTCTTTTGGAGATTGACAACCGTGCTGAAATTTCTTTTCACTAAAAAAATTAATTAAAATCTTTCTCATGATATTCCATAATTCGGGATAAATAACAGGTATGTCTTTTTCAAGTCAAAATTGTTGACATCTGTTTCTAAACTTTATTTTAAGATTTTTGTTAGGCCTATTCTGATCAGTTCTTGTTGTAATAATGACATTTTATTCAGTGTGACTACATGAATTCATTGTGTACTGTAGTATTACTATAAAGATTAAAGTCACAATCTGGTTTAGTGAGAACCACTATTATAGCCCTCCCTTATTTACACCTCATAACCCACAAATAATTTTTTTTTGCTGGCGTGGACCTCTTGTTGATTGTCACAGACCTCTGGGGTTCTTTATAGACCTGTATAGAATTACTGTGATTTAAAATGAAACATGGTCTAATATACTAAAACTTCAAATCATTTGAAACAATTGTCAACCAGTTTTAATTAAACATTTTTTCATTTTTAACTCATTAGATGCTGTTGTTTCTACTTGTTTTCTTTTAAGGGTTATCAGAAGCTAATTATTCCCAGCTGAAACTTCTGATGTGAAGCTGTGTGCAATTATCAATTGAAACTCAATACAATGGACTAAATTCATGTGACGTCACGATCACGTGATTCCGTCAGCCGGTGAATATGGCATCGTTTGTTTACTATTGCGTATGATTATTTTGTTCTTAAAGATTTACATTTTACTTTCTAAAATGTCTTATTTTGCTGAAATGGTTGCTCGATCAGTTATAGAAAGGATTATTAGAAAGAAAAAATCATTTTATAATATATCATTATAACAAATCAAAGTGCTTTGATAGCATGGTGAAGCCTGAGGATTATATAGCATCTTCCCAGTGTTTATGTGTTTGACCACTCTTTGAATAATGTTTTCAACACCGTAAGACAAATGAAACTTTTTCAAAAAGGATTTTGGATAGATGTAGACTTACTATTTAAAAGCAAATATTTGTTTATTTTACATCAAGTTATATTGAGAACATATTATTTTTAGTTATCAAGAATCTGATATGTAACCATACATATATCAAAAAGAAGTATATATATTTATAAAACTTATTTTACTTAGTAATTTTACAATATTGCAGGGAAAAAGAAAAAATAAAGGAATGGAAAAATATCTTACACTTTATGTTAAATATCTTACTTCTGTTAATGTTTATACTAGTTGATGAAATAAGAACCACTTTCAAACATTAGAAATCAAAGTTATCATTTACCATTTGTAAAATTACACATAAAAAAATTGTGCTACATTTTAAAAATCTTTATTCGCTGCACTACTTAAGGTAAAATATATGATTTATCGAGAATTGAATTCCAAATATGGTAATAAATTGAGGCATTAAAATTTTTAAATTAGAATGTGTATATAGTAGAATATAAATTTGTGTCCATATATTAAATATAAAAGTCCTGCTCACTCCTACATGACCAAAATAAAAAAAGTCATTTTTGAATTCGTAATTCTTTTAGAAAAAAATAAAAATTGTAATATATTTGCGTGGTTTCAACACATATGTTTTTCAGAGTTTGACTGCATGGTATAAAAACTGTCTCACACATATACAAGTTTTTTTATTACATATGTGTATAACAAATATGCATTTATTGGTATTTGCACAATTTGTAGATTTATCATTATAGAGATTAGATTTATTTTATACTTTTGCAAAAATAAATCTCATGATATATGTCCTGAATAAATTTGTTGCATTGAGTTTGTTGCAAATATTGACCTAAGAGTACTTTGATCAATTTTATGATATTTATCGAAGAGAATTACAGAGAATCTTTTTTCAAAATTATTGTTAATAATTTTGACCAATTAAGAGGTTAATTGGTCAAAATCACTGATATTTTTGTGTGACATATGTTTTGAAGATAAATTTTGGGCTCTTGAGTATTATAATGATCAATTTCTTTTTTTTAAAAGTATAATTATATATAAAAGGACACTTTAGATACATATTAGTGATAACAAAATAAAATGCCAATACATTTCTCCAAGTAAGTTTTAAGTTTGCATGAAATGGAACTCAAGTGTTTAACACTAAGCATAAATATCTGGTCAAGAGATATAACCAGTAGAAATTGTGAATGGAAATTTTATGCAACTATTTATTTCCATATTGTATTAAATTGTTTCTATCTTATTTGCAATTCATTGTGTTATAAAAATAAGATTCATTTTCATCAAAGGATAAATATTTATTGTTAATCAAAAACTTTCATATTAACTCTAATATGAGATAAACAATAGCTTAAAGAAGTATGCAATTCAATTAGAGATTAAATTGAATTTGGGAAAATTATAGTATTTTTTCCGATGAAATATATTCTTTATCATTATACAATTATTTATAACAAGTTGTTCAACATGTTATAAGCACTTTATACAAAGGCAATTAAAAAAATTATTGAATTTGTAATGTAAATTTTTAATATAGTTCATACTTGCATTAATAATCTGAATTTGTGATCCAAGTGTCGCATATCAATGCATAATATTTAGTAGCCGAGATATAAAGGTGAAGTTCATATTACATTGAATATTTTTTAAAAATTATATATTAATATAATTTATTTCTTTAACTTAATAGTGAAATTGTATTTTCTTTTATTACTTTATACAATCATTTCTAAAAATTTTCCAAACATTTTTAAAAGATAATTACTAAGTAAATCAGACAGTCAAAGATAGGAATGTTATTTTATTAGAAACATTTTCAAATAGCTTTAAATGCTTCATAATATTGTACAAAATATATATGAAGTATTTATACGTAATACATTGTGTAAACAAAAAATTCATTTTCAATAAATAACTGTTCCACAGTGAAATAAAATATTCATTTGAATTTTAAGTGTAGGTAGGTAAACTCGAGTAAATATAATATATTTTTTAGAAAATTGTTATTTACCATTTCTAAATAATGAAGTACTGGGGAGGGGGAGAGAAATTTCATGCATAACATTATTTATATATATAAATTCACACCTGTGTGAAGAACAGGTTTATCAGCTATTAGCATATAAGTACAAAGGAAAAAAACTAAGAACTTCCTATAGTATTGATAAATCAAACCAAAATTACGGGATTATTTCAAATGTCTGCCACTTATAATGCTTCACATAGAGTGTTTAATGTCCCCATTGGTAAGCCATACTATTATACAATTTGCAATTTATGAAGTTGTAAAAAAAAATCAATTTTCATCACAGGAGACATATATATGAATCATATGCTCACATCCTTAATTACCTTTACATGCATAATACTGAGTTTTCAGGAATTAAACTATTGTAAGGATTTCTGCAAAAAAGGAAAATAGTTATATCATGGATAAATAAATACTTACTTCTTAAGTAGCCACTGAGATTTCAAAAAAAGATGGAAAAAAACCACTTTTACCAAAAGATAATTAATTCTCTTCATTTATCTAAAACTTTCGTATTAACTAATGTTCTATGTACACAGGCTTCAAGAAATGAACTTTTTTGCAAGTTTGATATGTACTTCAAAAAAATAAGGCAATAACATATCAAATTAAATGTAATCATTTCTAAATATTGTTACCCCTTTTTTAATGGTTTCATTCCCCTTAAGAATATTGTATTTTAATTTAAAGAAAGAAATGACATATTAAATTTTAACAGCAAAGAATAATTATAAATAATTTAGAAATCGATAATTTGTGTGTGGAAGGTAAAAATCAAAGAAACATTTCTTTAATTTTTGTAAACATTCCTCCCACAAATTCTCATCAAATTGAAAAAATTCAGAATAAATATTTTCTCCTGATTTTGAATTATAAATTAAAATTACAAACAGACATTTTTATATTATTCACACTTAACTGACACTATGTTGTATAATAATAGGTGTGAGCTATTTTTAAAGAAATGGTATCAATGTTATTTGATACTCATACAATTTTAAAAAAGTAGTTTTAATTCTATACTGTCAACCATTCTTGCGCAAAACTATTTAATAAATAACTACTAAATTAAGAACTAAAATAACTAAGAGTCATACCTAAGTGTATCATGAACTATAAATAAATGCTAGGATCCAACCGAACTAGGATAAATAAATATGCCAGCTAACACTAGTCGGAAGTAGACAATTACCTAATTAAATAAATAAATTAGAATAAAACAAAAATTATATGAAAGAGAGAGAGTCGTTAAAATTATTTCCTATTAAATATATATACTAGAATAATGCAAAAAATACAATGATATCATATGTTTTTAATTAGATAAAATTAAGATACAAAAACGACGTCAACAAACGTATAGGAAAATCAATGGTATGAAATCGCACATGCTGTTTATTGACGTTGGAATCACGTGATTACTGACTGGCGTCAGTCTGTCCATGAAGTTACTCCATTCTTGAAATCCAAGAGGGTTTAAGGTAAATCGGTGTCAAGTATGAAAAATTGTATTGGTCTAACTGGATTACCAACTCTTTTTAATTC
This sequence comes from Trichonephila clavipes, assembly GCA_019973935.1. Lineage (NCBI taxonomy): Eukaryota > Metazoa > Arthropoda > Arachnida > Araneae > Nephilidae > Trichonephila > Trichonephila clavipes. Next base: position 109,500 of record BMAU01013842.1, read on the forward strand.
TAGAGTGCATGTTTTATTATATTTTAGTATTACTTTTGTGTATCCTCATATATATTATATTTTCCTCAATTGGGAGGCTTAATTTATCAACTACTGTATAAAGAATAATATTGATAGTAATACCAGTATTGATGTTTAGCAATGCATTTTTTGGTAAGCTGAAATTATCTGCCTTTATAGTTTTTTTTAATATTTTGTGTGTATATTTTATTTTTATATATTTTGATGAAGTAGTATTTTTTATTTGGGTTGTGATATTTTAGATGGCTTATCTATACTAAAATATACCCTGTGAAAAGAAAAATAATTCCTAGTTGTGCTTAAAACTTGCAGGGGGTTGGAGTATATAGGTATGGGAGCTTTGGTCTTGTACAGCATGTGCTATTGGAGATTTTGATGATGTTCTTTAATTAAAAAAACTTTGCAAGTTTTTAAAATTCTCAGTGGCTTAATGTACACCCCGTGTTGTAGGGGAGGGGCAGGATTCTAGGGACCCTAAAGCCTGACTGACAACAAGTACATAACCTTTGTCTTGGGGCCCAAAACCTTACTGTGCACGGGGAAGGGCCCTAATATTTTCAGTTACGCCTCTGAAAATTCTTCTTGCATTCTTAAACGTTGTGACCCAGGTGATGGCAGATAAATTAACTAAAATGAGAGATGGATTTTCACTTTAGCGTTTAGAGTAGAATTGAAAGACTTAAATTAACTTTTTTTTGATATTTCATTCATTTGCAACTTAATTTTGAATTAAACCTTGGTTTGCAGCCATAAAAAGTTATTTTTAGTTTTGAATTGAATCATTTTTGCTTTTCACGCAAATTGTGTAATCTTTTCTATTAATATTACTTTACTGAAAAGTTTCTTTCATGGAATAAAATCTGTACTCTATGTGGTTTGTTAATCTTTTTTACACTTTTGTAAGTTCTCATGAACCTCAGTGAGATTATAAAAAATTTGCATCTTTTTTCTTTATAAACAAATCTTAACATTTTTCCTGCGATTTAGTATAAGGTTCACTCCTAATCAATAATAAAGTACTAACCCTTGTTCTTCAAAAACAAATTTATCTAATTCAAATGACAAAAGTTTTTGAAGTCAGTTGTACTTCAAAATTATCAATCCAATTCCAAAAAATTTCAATTTTTTCAGAACTAAAAGATGTAATTACATTCTTAATATGGTCAAAATTCACAGTTGTCATTTGTTCATTCCTTATTTTAATATTATTGACTTTCTCAAACTTCAATCTCAAAACTGCTCCCACTAGCCTACATGACGACTTTTAGGCTCGAGAAATCTAACATACATCGAACACCAATATGCAATTATGTTTTTTCACATAGAGGTGATTTAACAGTACATATGCGTATCCATGCCAAGGAAAAACCTCATATTTGTGAAATATTCAACAAATGTTTCTCGCTAAGTTCAAATTTGAAAATGCATTTATGTATCCATACCAAGGAAGAGCCTCATGTTTGTGAAATATGCAACAAAACTTTCTCTCAAAGTTCTAGTTTGAAAAAACATTTATGTATTCATACGAAGGAAAAGTCCTATCTTTGTGAAACACGCAAATGTACTTTTTCTCAGAGTGGTAATTTAAAAAAATCATTTACTTATTCATACCAAGGAAAAAACATGTTTGTGAAATATTCAAAAAAACTTTTTATAATTTGAAAAAGCATTTACATATCCATACCAAGGATAAGCCTTATGTTTGTGATACAAGCCACAAAAGATTTTCCCAAAGTTATCATTTGGAAAGGCATTTGCGTATTCATACATAGGAAAAGTTTTGTGTTTGTTAAAATTTAAAAGTATATTTGAGTATTAAAATCAAGTAAAAACCTTAGTTTGCAAAATATGTAACTTGGCTTTCTTGGGAAGAGACTAAATTGTTGTGATTTATGCCCGAGAAAGTTTGATGTAAATTTTGAAATTTGCAAACGTTTTTCTTATTTAGGCATTACTTTAAATACATCATTTTCATATTTGTAACAACTACATTTAAACCCTGCCTTCCCTTGATGATTAGTGGCAGCCAGGGGGCACCACCTGTTCTTTAGAGAAGCGGGAACTCGTTCCCCTCGCTCTTCTGCTCTGGATCGCTACCGGGGAAAGACGTGTACACGTGGAATCAGGGAAAGCCTGTTTCCCTCCTTTAGTCCTTAAGCCATTTTCTGTAACGATAATGGATGTGTGTTGTTTTATTTAAGTGACCCCTTGTGTTGTGGAACGTAAGAACATTAAATAGTATTTGTTCCAGTAATGAAAATGCTTCTTCATTTAAACACAATGAATACACGACATGGGGATTGTCATATATTTAAAAATAAAAACTGTAGTAATGTGAAAAAAATAACAATGTTACTAAAGGGTGTTTTTTGAGAGGTATAGAATTTCAATTGCAATAAAACAACGATGTATTATTCGATTGACATGAATTTTTTTTTATTCGAAAGATAATCTTGTGGCATTACATTTTAAATATGATTTCTGGCATATGACTGCCACGGCTGGCTCGGATGTAGTCCAATCTGGACGTCCAATTTTCGATGATTTTTTCCAACATTTGTGGCCGTATATCGGCAATAACACGGCGAATGTTGTCTTCCAAATGGTCAAGTGTTTGTGGCTTATCCGCATAGACCAGTGACTTTACATAGCCCCACAAAAAATAGTCTAGTGGTGTTAAATCACAAGATCTTGGACGCCAATTCACAGGTCCAAAACGTGAAATTAGGCGGTCACCAAACGTGCCTTTCAATAAATCTATTGTGGCACGAGCTGTGTGACATGTTGCGCCGTCTTGTTGGAACCACAGCTCCTGGACATCATGATTGTTCAATTGAGGAATGAAAAAGTTAGTAATCATGGCTCTATACCGATCACCATTGACTGTAACGTTGTGGCCTTCATCGTTTTTGAAGAAGTACGGACCAATGATTCCACCAGCCCATAAAGCGCACCAAACAGTCTGTTTTTCTGGATGTAACGGTGTTTCGACATACACTTGTGGATTAGCTTCACTCCAAATGCGGCAGTTTTATTTGTGGACGTAGCCATTCAACCAGAAGTGCGCTTCATCGCTAAAGAAAATTCGCTTATGAAAATCGACCATTATTTTCGAAATAAAATTGCACAATTTGAAAGCGTTGTTCAGGCGTGAGTCTATTCATGATGAATTGTCAAACCAAACTGAGAATAAATCACTTGACAGCTGCTAAATCGGTCGCTATCTTGGAAAGTAATGCCAATTTAAACTTCTATACCTGGAAAAAAAACACTCTGTATAATTTAAAAAGAAAAAAAAATTATTTAAATTCGTTCTGGATTTAATCTTGGGAAAACTATTATTTTTTATTTTTAAGTGTTATTTTATTTTGTATGACCTATTTTTATGACGAAAATTTATTATTTATGACAAAATAAATTTATTCATTTTATTTGATCAAGTCTTTTTTTTTTTTTTTAATATTTGGACATTATGCTAAGAAGTTCTAGAGTAGTTTATTCTCTAGAATATGTTGAATATTTTCTATAGAACAAACCATCTTTGCAGGGTTATGTTTCGCAGGAACTAAGCGTGTGCCTGTAATTTTAATAATCATTTTCTGATACCCTTTTAGAACGTGCAGACATTTAAGGATATTTTATCATGAACCTTTTGTTTAATGTTAAAAACCAATTTACATTCAAAATAGATTTTGAGAATTACCACACTCTGTTGGATTTAAAATGGCATTAGGGATATCCCTATTCACAATTAACAAAGCAATATTGACAAACATAATATGACGACCCTTACACCAGAAGGCTGCTGGACCATGTGACCAGTCACGAACACTTGATTCAAATTTCAGTTAACAGTATGAATCTGATTAAAGTGCTTTCGAATTTTTAAATTAGCATTCTATCATTATGTTCCACCAGATAATCTTATAATATGTAGATATTAATTAATATTTCATAGAAAAGTTTTCAAGATGTGGAGTTTCAAATGTTATGTTATTAACTGAAACCTCTGGATTTTTGGTTTAGATACATACTTTTCTTAGCATAATGTGTAAGTGGTAAAATTTTCATTGGGATTCAACGACAAGTTATAGATACTTTATCTGAAGAATCCTTTCTAAATGATTCAAGATATCTGAACAATTCGAATTGAAAGTAAGCAGCATTTTCCTGCATTTCTTAGTGTCAAAAATAAATAAAATTGATAACTTTGAATCCATCAAATTAAAAGTAATTTATATTTATTGATTTATGTTATATACATTCAAGTCAGCTACAAAACACTGATCTTTTTTAATTGAATAGTTTGTGTTTTATAATTGTAAAGTTTAATAAATATCCATTCAGTTGTTTTTGCGTGAAAGATTGACAAACATCCATACATACAAACTTTTGCGATTATTATATTAGTAAATATATAATCTTTTAAGTGAGGGTGTGTAAAGAAACACCTTATAGGTTTAAGAGTTCCGTGAGTTGAAAAAATTTGAAGACTGCTGTTCTAAACATTTGAACCAACATACTCAATAAAACTTCTCTAAGTATTCCTTTTCATGCAATATCATGTAATATTACTTCATTATGAAAATTTTTAATTTTAATTATCTTTTCAGAACCTCATATGTATGGTGAATGTCTTAAAGCGAACAATAGCTGATGTTACTATTAAAAGAGACATAGCAAATGGAAAAATCTATAAAGAAAATTATGTTTTATCAAATTTAGTGTAGTGAAAAACCCTGTGTATACATAATCTAGTTCTATGTATTCATAATCTAATTTCTAGTTGATGAAATTTTATGTAAGTATTTACATTCAAAAACTCAAAATGCCAATGATTGTTTTAATATTATATTGTTTCAAAGAATACAAAAATAATTTGTCCTTAAAATTATGAAATGTAAATCATATGCTGCTATTATTGCTTCTGAATGTGCATCGAAGTTTCTTCAAAAGTGGAATGCTGTTAAAATCTAGTTTCTTCACTCTTAGGTTTGAATCTTTTAAATTTCCTTCCTTCAATTTTTTTATAAGCTAATACGTATTGAATCGAAAGTTCCTCCTGAGAACAATTTAGAATCTATTCATTAAATTTATTTTGGATTTTAATTTATTTTAGGTTTAGTAAATATCTTAAATCTCTCTCTCTCTCTCTCTCTCTCCTAACTATCTCTTCAGCAGCCTACAAAGAAAATAGTATGGCACTAAAAAGAATCAATCTGTTTTACAAAGTGATGTAATTATCATCTATTTTTCGTAAACAGTGTGAGGTGACCATTTCTGTTTGTAGTAAAAATCCTCTAATTTAAATAAGGAAGATGGCTTTTGCTGGAAATGGTAACTTAAAGCATCATTTGCCTATTTATGCCAATGTAAACTGTCATGTTTGTAGAATATGTGGCAGCCCACTTTCTCTCAAAATAGCACATTAAAAGAACATTTGCAGGTTCATACAAAAAAAAGTCTTTTATATGTGACATATGCTACAAAGTTTTCTCTCAAAGTTTTTGCTTGAAAAGACATTTAGGTATCCATACCATGGAAAAGTCTCATGTTTGTGATATATGCAACAAAACTTTCTCTGAGAGTTCTCTTTTGAAAAGACATTTACGTGTCCATACCAAGGAAAAGCCTCATGTTTGTGAAATATGCAATAAAGCTTTTTCTCAGAGGAATGGTTTAAAAAGACACTTTCATATCCATACCAAGAAAAATCCTCATGTTTGTGAAATATGCTACAAAACTTTTTCTCAAAGTTATACTTTGAAAATGCATTTGCTTACCCATACCAAGGAAAAGCCCCATGTTTGTGAAATATGCTACAAAGCTTTTTCTTGGCGTTCCCATTTGAAAAAACATTTACTTATTCATACCAAGGAAAAGCCTTATGTTTGTGAAGTATGCAAATGTACTTTTTCTCAGAGTGGTACTTTAAAAAATCATTTACTTATTCATACCAAGAAAAAAACATGTTTGTGGAATATGCAACAAAAGTTTTTATAATTTGAAAAAGCATACAGCGGCGGATTAAGCGTGTGTTCATCTTAACGGCCACCAGAGGTGCCCATTTCCTTTAGCGGTCCAAGCTTCATAGGTTGATTCCATTTACAAATGCAATATGCAGGAAAAAGATCTTGAACTGATATTGCGCCCCGTATTTGAGTCGTAGCAGCCCTAGCCATCATTTTTCGATGTATCTGTATTGTTGCAATCTGTAAAAAATTTTTGCATGCTTTTTTTCTCTTTGCCCTGCTTTTAATTCGAACAAATGATTACTATACAAGTCAAAAAAGTTCATTTTTAGTCCACAGCTGGACTTAATTACTGTCGTGTATATTTACACTGATGAAAAAATATCCCAACACCAAGAAAAAAATATTGTCAACTAATGCGTAATTCTGGTTGTGGATGAAGCTGTCATTGTTATCCAATGATGTCCCATTGATGCCCGATTGGAGAAAGATCTGGTGATCTAGTAGGCCAACGTAACACATTGACATCCTATCCCGAAGAGCTGAAATTAATTAAACTGTTATAGAAAACATTATTGTTTTTTTGATGGGAGATTATAAACTAAAATTAAAAAGAAAGCTACACAAAAGTAAAGGAAACTTACAAAGACGATACTGAATCTTTTAATTTTGACGATATGAATTGGAACATGAAATTGGAAGAAAACAAAGATACAATGAAAATCACCATTAAAAATTTATCGTGTTGCAAGAGAAATCATAACGAACAAATACTTTTAAAAATAATTTTAACAATATTGATATCAAATATAATTTAAGAAGTGCTATGGGAGAAAAGATAAATTGAACAACATAGCCATATTACATATAGAACAAAATGTTTTGGACGAAATAAATATGGTAAAAATAATTAATGTATTTGCAAAAAAGAAATCAAGTTGTGTTGCAAAACTGTAAGCTCCTGTTTTTAATTTTTTTAAATACAGTTAAGATTTTTCTTGAGCTGCTGAGTTGTTTTGAGAATTTGAAGTATAAGAGACTTTTCACTATTTTAGTTTTTCAACTCTTGAGCCCATGAACCTCAAATCTTTTACTGCCAGGGGCCTCCAACTACCTTAATCCACCTCTGTTTACATATCCATACATAGAAAAAGCCTCATGTTTGTGCATTATGCAATAAAACTTTTTCTCAAAGTTATCATTTGGAAATCCATTTGAGTTTTCATACCAAGGATTAGTCTCATGTTTATATTAAAATTTAAAAGAATATTTGAGAGAGCACTATAATTTCAAGTAAAAACCTTAGTTTGCAAAATATGTAACTAGGCTTTCTTGGGAAGAGGGGCTAAATTGTAGTGATGATTTATGCCCGATAAAGTTTGTTGTAAATTTTGAAATTTGCAAACGTTTTTCTTATTTAAGCATTTCTTTAAATACATCATTTTCACATTTAAAAATAAAAACTGCAGTCATGTGAAAAAAATCAACAATGTTACTACAATTAAAAAAATAATTTGATATAAATGCATTCAAGTATTTAATTGTGGATAACAATTCTTATTGTTCATTTTGAAGTGTTGTATTATTTTGTATGATCTATTTTTATGACTAAAATGTATTATTTATGACAACTAAAGTAAATTCTTTCATTTTACTTGAACTAGTATTTCTTTTTTATTTTTAATATTGAGACTTTTTGCTAAGAAGTTCTAGAATAGTTTAGTCTCTAGGATATGTTGAATATTTTGTTCTGTCTCAATTCACAACTCATTTACAAAAACAATAAACTGAGTTCAAAATAAATGATGTGGCGACGAGTGTTTCTCAATTTAAATAAAACATTTATTAAGTATTAATGCAACGCCCGGTTAACTTAAGTTAATTTAATTTATTCTTATTATCCATTTTTTAATACCCAGGTTCTAAATTAACATTTGGCGTCACACTATAGCTTAAGTTTAGACATTAATCATTAAAGACAAATAAAACGGACACTAAATTAAAAAGCCTTCTTTAAATTACACTTAATTTATTTACAAAACATTTAAATTACGTTAATTACTAAAGATATACATTATCACTTAACTGATTTAGGATCTGAGAGAGAGAGGAATGTTGGTGTGGCCATCTCGCGATTCTCCAATCGCGGCATTTTGTCAAAGGGTCGTCAGACCAAAATCGGTGATAAAATTCGTGTCAGAGAGAGTGACTAAATTCGTCGTGCATGCGCTTATATTTCGCGGCGGTTTACCTCTGTATTCTGGAGAGGATTCTTTTTCGAAACACAATCAGCTTTTCTGATTGGTCTGAAGTCAGCGGAGGGATATCTTCCCGCGGTCCATGACTCCCCCAAAACGCGGGAAATTCCCAAAAACATCCCATACCATGATGTATTTATGGGTACATTGCCTTCTTCCAGGCGTGGGAAATGCGTCACCCTTTTCGGTGGGGTGAGAGGCACTCCCAGAAATTCCTCTGCTTGTAAACAACAACAGGGCCGATATACAAATTACTGTTGTAATCCTTATGGAAAGGCGGCCCCCCATCACTCCTCCCCTCTCTCAGATTAACAAAACCAAAATGAATAATAATAAAAAAAAATTTCAGTAAGCAAACGAAATACAGAATTGGCCTAGCGTCGGCAAATGTCTATGTCAAGAACAAAATTTGTAGACTCCTGGTTCACTATCAGCTGTCCACGTCTTATGAGGGGTTCTGTCCATGTTGATCCATGATGTTGGCCGCTCCATCGTCGCTCAGATATTGCTAAAGAAATCTGCTAAACTGCAAAAAAGAACAAAAACCTTGTCTCCCAGGGAAACCATATTAGTAATGAAACAACACAGTTATGAGAAAAAAAAATTAAACTTGGCCCTTTGTGACCACCCTTGAAGACTCAAGCACCAATTTCAACTCCTCTCACCGCTCATAAAATGAAAATAAGAATGTTAAAAAAATACAATCAATTTCTGAAGTTCTAACCTATTCCGTGAGGGAAAACCAAATGAACTATCAACAACTACAATGACGTTAATGTACGAAGAGGAGAAAAAAAAATTTTACTGAATGGATCACCCAAACAATTCACAAAAACATCAGACACAGACTGATAAATAGAAATAATTAAACAATCACAAAGAATCGTGTGCCACTAAATAATAAAAATATTAAGACAAATAACACGTAAGAATACAAAATTGGCGTATGTAACAACTGCGCAACTAATAAAACAACACTTAGGAGTGTTGAACAAAATACATTGATAAGAAATAAACGCCAGTGAAAACATTTACATACAATTCAAGCGTGGCGCTCAGAAACAGACACTTCATAATCGTTTAACATCGAAATCTTGACACGACCAATGTGAAGTGAAAGTCCCAGACCATCAAAAAAAAAAAAAAAAAAAACTAGCAGAACTCTTTACATACTCAAGCGTAAAAATTTCAATGGTTCACTAAGAGCATTGATAATATTTAATGAAAATAATTAAGTAAAAGTAAAAAAAAATTAGAGATTGAAACGATGAGTGTGCATAAGTGGAGAAAAAAAATTTTGTAACTTCATAGAATGCTTGGTAGCCTAAGAAATTAAAAAATTCACTAAAAGCATTGGTTACAAATAAAAGTTTTAAAAAAATTTAACGGAATTAATTCAGATTTGCAAATTAAAATTTTATAAATTAACTAATCGTATAAATGATAAAAAAATTTATAACCTGCAAGAATGCTGAGTAGCCTAAGGAATTTAAAAAATTCACCACTAGCATTGGTTACAAATGAAAGTTAAAAAAAAAATACTGTAATTAAATTTAGAATTGCAAACTATGAGTGCGCATGTGATCAGTATGCACCCCCAAAGTGTACAAAAGCAAAACAAACAAAACATAACATCCCGTTTCCTGCGATATGACGATCGCCGGCAACCGCCAACACAAGAAACAGAGTGCAGAATTATAACTAAAAAAAAATAGCAAATCCGATTGTAAAAAAAAAACTATATCGATTAATATTGTTTAAAAGAAACTTTAAAAAGAAAAAAAAATTTCTTCCACATTCAATACATTTGAATTTCCATTTGAGAAATGAATTCCAGAAATCACAAGTGCAGTTGAAAATTTCAGAAAAAAAAAAAAAAAAAAACATAAAATTGATATGCAACCCAAGTCATATGAGGCGATACATACAGAGTAAAGTAATTTAACTAAAAGAAAATTATTGCAAGTGTTACACAGAATGAAACAGTTTCCAATATAAAAAAAAATATCGCTTAACTAATCAACATAACTTTTTAACAATCCTCATAATACAATGTATCCACAAGTCCAAATAATATAAAAAAAAAACTAAAATTGTTTCACTATACGCGCAACAAATATACAAACACGAGAAAAAAAAACACAAGATCCTCGATTTACAACAATACCGCTAACTCAATTCATCGAAAATCCTCTAATTAATAACTCAAATACAATTCTATAACAACAACCTAAAATTCTCAGTAACCTTAAAAAGATTCCTCGATAATCCAAAATTGCCTTTACCTCAGATCGTTCACATTTTATGCCTCAACAACACTAACTAAACTCATCTGCAACTACCGAATAATCAATTGACTGCTCCACAATACCATGAACTAAAACCATCTATGCTCATCAATTTATTTACACAAAATCTCACATACTCAATAACACTTAACTAGACTTATCTTCAACTTTCAAATAATTAATCGACTTCTCCGCAATACCAATAACCAAAACCAGTCTTTGCTCATCAACTTATTTACAAAAATCTCGCATAATCCTCAACTTTCCTAAATGCATCTCAAAACCTTCCTAAATATACCACACAATCATTAATTCAACTTATCTATGTTCATCAACTTAATTACTCGAAATCGTACAAAATCCGGAACTCAAATTACCTTCTCACATCAAAACAACTTTCTCAAATATACCGCATAATTATATCAACTCAATTTCCTTTGCCCAAAATCCTTAAATCAAAATATCCTTCAGTACTTCAAACAGTTTTATTAAATAAACCATGTGACTTTCTTTTCAATTCAATTATCCATTTCCATAAAAAAACAACTATCGAATAAACGTACACTTTGAACACAAACTTAACTATCTCCATAAAAAAAAACTTTCCCAACCATTCAACAAATTCATCAGTGCAAACTTTATCTATCTCCGTCAAATAACTGTCTCAAATATTCCACGAAATCTCTAACTCAAACTTATGTAACTTACAAGTAGTGAAACAACAACAAAAAAAATTCACACCCAATCCTATTCCAACATTTCCAAATTCTCATAGCAACAACGCCTAATCCTCTTCCAACAGTTTCAAACCAAAAAATTTATGAGTTTCGAATCTCATAGCAACAGCACCGTAACGTAAAAACAGGAAACAAGGGATGGGGAACGAAAACCCATCGGAAAAATTTTGCTGAATCTCTGTCGCGACAGCAGTGGGGGGCGAAGGGAAGACCCCTCCTAAGGCGGCAAGAATCCGACATCCAAAACTTCCACCCCTGAATTATGCTGCCCGCGGGGAGGAGTCCCTGCGACAAGGAGTAACCAATAAACAGAAATTCCAACCAACAAACAGTGTTTTGTCCTATACCGGATGTCGTGCTGGGGGGGATACGACGAAAAGGGGTGCGGACAAGCTCTCCCCACGTTTTCGAAACGAATGGACGAAACATTTTTACACCATTAGCTGACCAACAACAAAAAAAAAACTTTTTACCAAATAACAAGCAGAACTACGTACTAAAATCCCGAACAAAAAAATTGAATCAACGTCAACACTCAGTGAAATAATCTACCCGCACTGACATAAATCAACACATGTAAGCTTAGCCCCAACGAGAAAAAAAAATACAATATCGACCGAACAAAAAATCAAAATTCTTAGTAGTTTAGCACACAACCGAGACACTTATTGACTGCAAATTCATTTAACAACCATAATTAATCTAAACCAACAGAAATACTATCTCGACAAACAAAACCTTCAATTCCTAGTACAGTTTAGCACACAAGCGAGACACAATGATTGACTGCACATTAATTTAAGAACCACAAGTAATCTAAACCAACAGAAATACTATCTCGACAAACAAAACCTTCAATTCCTAGTACAGTTTAGCACACAAGCGAGACACAATTATTGACTGCACATTAATTTAACAACCACAATTTTAATCTAAACCCCTGAATAAACCACAACAAAAAAATTCCAAATCTATAGCAAAACAAACAACGCAGAAATTAGAAGAGCATTAAAACACTTAACGGCAACACAAAAAAATTTTAAGTCAAAGTTAGCAATCATCTCACATAAAAAAAAACAACATGCGCGAGAAAAAAATTTTTTTAAAGTTTCAACCTAATATCTTATAGAAAATATATATATATTCAAACAACCATCTCTATCCATATCTTAACAAGCATGAATTCCAATGTTATCATCATTTAGTAATACACAACCACTTAAAATTAATACACCAACACAATTTAGCAATAAAATTGATTCTAACAAAATGCTGCTACCAAAAATTAATCTTCTATGCAAAATAAAAATTTAACCAGAAAGTACAGTTATAAACAATCAATTCAGCATAAACTAAACAATTCAATAAAGGAAACCTTTTATATGAAAAAATTATTGAAATTCTAGATAATAATCACAAAACAAATTATGTAATAGGGAAAAAAAAAAATTTAAAATATGTATGTATCGTAACAACATTCAAATTTCATGACAGGTGTCCAGAGACCCCAAAATTTGACCTTTGTCACAAACATAAATTAAAGCTTAAAATTAATAAAATTAAAAATTGACGTACGTACATGATTATCATTGAATAACACTTGCATTACACAAAATTTATTTAATATATCGCACAAAACACACAGCATGAAAATATTTTATCTAGAGTTAAAATTGATATTAACCACAAACAACACTATGTCATTTAAGCATAAAATCAAGATATAAAACAAACTGCATAAAAAAAAAAAATTTAACTGGAATTCATTAAATCACAGGAAATCATTAAATAAATGAGTACCAAATTTGATATAACTAAAAAAACATAAAACATAGCATGAAACAAGGTGCAACCATGAGACAGGTATCATTCAATGCGTGCTCTCGAAATGACGAAGCGTAAAATTGTAAAAAAAAATTAAGTCTCCCTCAAATATTTTAGCGCAGAAACGTATTTAACGGAGCCGAATTACCTGCACGAGCCCTTAAATTATACCGTGGACTTGGAACAATACCCTTAACCTCCGTCTCGTCTGGTTGTAAATCATCCAAATTTTTCAAATGCAAATATGAAAATCTCTTAATAAATGGAATTAGATCAATTAGATTAAATTTCTCGAACGCCGTTTGCGTCAAAAGGGGGTCTGATTGTCGTGTACGTGGCATGTTTGTTAATTATTAGTTAAGACCAAAATTTCTAGCGAATCTAATTCACAACGAAAACCGTTAAATTGAAACAAAATTCAAGCACTCGTGCAAGGCAACAGAAATTCATGAACTCTTAAATTTAAATGAAACTTTTAACTAATCGGCTCTCGCGTAAATACATGCATAGAAAAAAAAATTCACATCAATATTGAAAGAGAAAAAAAAATTAAAGAGCACAAGTACCTGCGTCATCGTTACACCCCGGACTCTCTGACAAAACTGCAAGAAAAAAAAATTCACAGTATCAAATTCAAGCAATACATAAAATACACAGTAGCACACGAGATGAAATTTTGTCCTGATGATCCAGCAAGAAACGTTTACAAAAAAAAAATTGTAAAAAAAAATTTCTAACTCAAAGGATGTAAAAAAAAATTTTAATCCTGTCACGGTACCATTATAATGCAACGCCCGGTTAACTTAAGTTAATTTAATTTATTCTTATTATCCATTTTTTAATACCCAGGTTCTAAATTAACATTTGGCGTCACACTATAGCTTAAGTTTAGACATTAATCATTAAAGACAAATAAAACGGATACTAAATTAAAAAGCCTTCTTTAAATTACACTTAATTTATTTACAAAACATTTAAATTACGTTAATTACTAAAGATATACATTATCACTTAACTGATTTAGGATCTGAGAGAGAGAGGAATGTTGGTGTGGCCATCTCGCGATTCTCCAATCGCGGCATTTTGTCAAAGGGTCGTCAGACCAAAATCGGTGATAAAATTCGTGTCAGAGAGAGTGACTAAATTCGTCGTGCATGCGCTTATATTTCGCGGCGGTTTACCTCTGTATTCTGGAGAGGATTCTTTTTCGAAACACAATCAGCTTTTCTGATTGGTCTGAAGTCAGCGGAGGGATATCTTCCCGCGGTCCATGACTCCCCCAAAACGCGGGAAATTCCCAAAAACATCCCATACCATGATGTATTTATGGGTACATTGCCTTCTTCCAGGCGTGGGAAATGCGTCACCCTTTTCGGTGGGGTGAGAGGCACTCCCAGAAATTCCTCTGCTTGTAAACAACAACAGGGCCAATATACAAATTACTGTTGTAATCCTTATGGAAAGGCGGCCCCCATCAGTATTGATGCGACGCTATTTTAACTTCTTTAATTTCTAAATTCTGAAACCAGTTTCCTAATTGCACATCGCATCATGCCATAGTTAAGATAAACAAGAATCTATAATTTAACAGTAAAATAAACAAGAATCAATACTTTAACAACGAACTTTGAACGTTTAAGATAAATTTATTTTAAGCACACGTATAGAGAAATTTACTTTTTCAACAAGAAGATCAAAAATAATTAAACTTAGCTTGAGACGGAGATGGTGCAGGGGGATGGACATGGTTGACACCCGGAATCTCGACGTCTGTTGTTTGAAGATACTTCTGCAACTTTGGCATAGGCTCTCTCTCTAAATTCGGGTGCGTGCACTATTTATTATTTATCACCCAACAATCCTAGAGCTGGGCTATTTGCCTTGTCCAGTATAATTTCTCTGGTTGGTCCCGAGGCCGGCGCAGTGTTACACCACCTCAAAATTTATGGGTTTATTGAACCTTTTAACGCGGGAACTTTTTTTGACACACACCACCAAAAGGAATTTCACCACATCCGGTCAAGGGGGGACTCGTATAACATTTCCAAGCCGTTTCAGGGGCGATTTCTAAACAGGAACAAATCTGGCCTCCCATCACTTCTCCCCTCTCTCAAATACACAGCACACACAAAAAACACAACCAGTATAAAAAATTAATGTTCCGTAATGAGAAGAAAGTTCGGTGATCTGGTGAGGCAACCATCCAAAATTACCCATGATGAGAAGAAAATTCGGTGATCGGATGAGGCAAAACATCTAAAATCCATGATGAGAAGAAAATTTGGAGTCTTCTGGGGGCTCCGGTTAGTGATGAATGTTGAGGATCCATCGACCCTACAAGAAAAATTTTTTCTCTCAGTTAAACCATATCAGCAATAGAACCAAAACCAGTGTGGAGAACAAGGAAACTCGACCCCAACGGACATCCGCCGCAGACTCCAAGCACCAACCGCGTCCTCTCATAATTTGCAATTGAAAATGGAAAAGAAGAGAGGGGAAAAATATTAAGCATAAGTTTTCAAAGTTAAGTTCCAATTCCCCAAACGCTGTGAGGGAAAAGGGAAAAAAATCAACAATAAACAACGGAAATTAAATTCATCTTCCGAAAAAAAATTGAGATGAGACCTGGGCCACCGAACAATTCACAAGGACTATATATATAAAACTAGCCGATACCCACCCGCTTCACTGGGTATTTCACGATGTTGTATATATGTATACTGTTTACATATATATTAATTATTGATATCTAGCATTAAGAATTCGATTGTATTGAAATATATATATATAGCTGTTGCATTCTCGCCCCTTGATATAAAAAGAACAAAAATTATAATATCTAATTTCTATTTATATCTAAAACAGAAGTAGAAAGATTTTTTTCGCTCACTTAACCTAACAATCAAGTGGATTTCCACCAAAGTAACTTTCAGTGGATCTCTACTCCATGAAATAAACATGAGTGCTAAATTTAAAGTCTAAATCTAACAGAGCAAAAACAGAATTTTTATCATCAATACCTCGTTGATAGCATTCTTAGCGGATTCCAATTCAACAAAAGAAGCATGCAAACCAAATTTTATTATTATAGTCTTAGCAGTTCAAAAACGGGAATTTTGTCTATCAATACGCCCCAATAACTCTCCCCGCTTCCCCCTGGATTTGATTTCCGTAAAATCCATTCTTAGTGGAACTCTATTCAACTATAAAAAAAAGTTCTCGACAAATTTCAAGTAAATGAGTTAAATTAAAAAACAGAAATTTTTCTATAACACGCCTTAATCCCTCGCAACCCCACTCCTTTGGGGTCCGTTTTCGCAAAAATCTTTGTAAAAGGAACTTTATTCCATGGACGGAACATAACTTCTAATTTTCAAGCAGGTGGTTCTGTTAGTTCAAAAGCGGAAATATTTATCTATTACGCCCCTTAATCCCCCTCAGTGACCCTTGGGGATCAATTTTCCCCAAAACTATTTTGTAGCGGATCTCTACACCATGAAAGGAATTCGCTTACCAAATTTTATCACTGTACGTCTAATAGTTTAAAAATGGAAATAATTATCTATAACGCCCTTTAAGCCCTCGCAACGCCACTTAGGAAACGATTTTCACAAAACCTATCTTATAGTGGATCTCTACTTAATAAATGGAATCAGCTTACTAAATTTCGAGATTTTACGTCTAATAGTTTAAAAAAGGAGTTAATTGCCTATATAACGCCCCTTAATTCTCTACAATGCCACTTGGGAGTCAATTTTCACAAAACCCATTTTGCAGCGGATCTGTACTCTATGAAAGGAATCCGCTTACCAAATTTCAAGACTGTACGTCTAATAGTTTAAAAATGGAAATAATTATGTATAATGCCCCTTAAGCCCCCGCAACGCCACATAGGAAAAGGTTTTCACAAAACCCATAATATAGCGGATCTCTACTCAATGAATGGAATCAGCTCACTAAATTTCGAGATTTTACGTCTAATATTTTAAAAAAAGGAGTTAATTGCCTATAACGCCACTTAATTCTCTACAACGCCACTTGGGAGTCGATTTTCACAAAACCCATTCTGTAGGGGATCTGTACTCTACAAAATAAATCTGCTTACCAAATTTCAAGACCGTACGTCTAATAGTTTAAAAATAGAAATAATTATGTATAACGCCCCTTAAGCGCCCTCAAAGCCCCTTGGAGGTCGATTTTTGTAAAAATCATTATGTAGGGAATCTGTACTTTATGAAAGAAATCTGTGTACCAAGTTTCACGACTGTACATCTAATAGTTTAGTAATGGAAATAATGATCTATAACGCCCCTTAAACCCCCGTAACGCCCCTTGGGGTTCGAACTTTGCAAAATCCGTTCGTAGCTGACGTCTACTCTATGAAGGGAACCTACCTACCAAATTTCAAGTCTGTAGGTTTAATAGTTCCGGAGATATCGTGATTAGTCAGTGAGTGAGTGAGTGAGTAGCTTTTCTCCTTTATATATATAGATAACAAATTGAATAATCTTAAGTAAGCGTGTGACAGTAAATGCAAAAATATCAATTAAGTAACACCAGTGTTTCTCAAACTGCGGGGTGCACGATATTCTTACGAGGGGGGCGCGAGCATATCGAAAATAAAAGATTTAAAAATAATTAATTTACTAAAATGAATTAAAACAAAATACTTTCATACATAATAAAAAATGCACTTTTACTCTGATATAATTTATAGGCCCACGATATTAAGTCATCAAAAATAAAAACTTCTTCAAATTCTAATTAGCTATCCTTGATCCTATAACAAAATAAAAAAACGTTTATTTGATTTTCCGTAATCCCATGAGAGATTTATTTACTACGCTTTCTTTTTAAGCCTAACATACAACTCTTTCGGAGAAAAAACAGATCACAGAATCGAAGAAATTTAGGAACGTAAAAAATTCATCGCTGTCATTATTTATGAAATACTGCACATTATAGCTGTAATCTGTATGACCTTCTAAGTTATTGGTACAGTTAGTTATGACCCCTCTCTTACGTGTTTGTTTCTCATTTAGGAAAGTTGTAAGTAATGTATTTCTCTGTTGCGCTTTTTTCCGTGCAAAAAAAAAAAACGTTTTACACAACTTTTTGAGCAGTAACATACATTTTATCATATATGAATACAATTTTTACGCGGAAGTGGTCACGCGGGACACACAGATTACAAAATTGTTAATTCTGGCAAAACTGTTTATTTGTTACCAAAGAAAAATTAAAAAATTCTTGGAAGTAGGTAAGTAAACCTTCTCTTAGTTAAATTATTCACTGGAATCACGATTTGTATCGTGTACAATAAAATAATTATAAAAAAAAGGATTGGGGTGACTCATTAACCCCGCTCGACCGTATCGGGTGCACGCCTGCTCCCGGGTTAAAACATGTTAAAGTCTTTTCGCTTTAAATATTAAAAATAATACAATTATTCTTCATCGGAAATTTATATTATTGTTCATTATTTAACATCAATTATAAATGCTAATTCTGTGAGGCTTAGAATTAAAATTCGCTTAACACAAATTATAATTTGAGCAACCATTTTAAAAAGATCATTTTACATTTTTGTAAACATTGTCGAGCACTTGGCTTTGCTCTCCTTACAATTCAGCTATTATATCAATAATGTTTTATTTTCTTATAAATGAACTCGGGCAAATAGCGGGCACTTCAGCCGGTATACTTTTAATGTATCAGTGCTGCACAGAGTATTTTATAACTAATTAATTAATACTAAATTAAGAACAAGTTTAATAAGTATTAACGACTTCCATGGGCTTGTCTTGCAAAGCAAAGTTTTAATAAGGAATGCTTATGATTAGAAATTGACCCTCTGAGTTCTTTTTCTATATTTAGCAGATATCTATATTTTGTCTTCTAAGCAGCCACCGCATTTTGCAATATGTTCTATTTAAAAATTAGAGAAAGGAAAATTAACATAATAATTATCCTATATTTTTATTTATTTATTTTTGCTTAAAAGTAGTATACAAAATAAAATACTTATGTTACTAATTTGTATGGTTTATAATTAAGATCGCCTATTGTAGCTTTAGCGTCAAAGTGCGTTATTATTGCATTCAATACATTATTAATGTATAAGGGGGTGCGATAAAAATTGTGATTGAAAAGGGGGGCGCCAGTATTGAAAGTTCGAGAAGCACTGTAGTAACACAGTAAATGCAAACCATATATATAGCATAGCTTTGACGCTCACACAATAACCACAAATACAAACATGAAAACTGTGATAAAGAAATAATCACAAGTGAAACACACATACTCAATAAGAACGTGACGGTTTTGGTTGAAACAAGCAAAAAAAAAAAAAAAAAAAATTCAAAAAGAAAAGGGAAAAAAAACGGAACCATGATAGCACTAAGAAAACAAATACAACATAAAACCATATAACATCGAGATTGTGACATGAATAATATGATGTGCCTGTATCAGACAACAAAAAAATTCTTGTAACCTTTGACAATGCTTAATAGCCTAAGAAATTTTTTTTAAAAATTCACTAAAAGCATTGATTACAATTTAAAACAATTATTGCAAATTAAATTTAGAATTGCAAACGATGAGTGTGTATGTGATCAGGATGCACCCCCAATGTTTACAAAGCGGAAAATCTGCATATCCCATTTCTTGCGATACAACGATTGCCCGCAACCGTCAACACAAGAAACAGAATGTACAATCGAGACAAAAAAAATGCAAATCCGAATTTAAAGAGTTGAACTAATTTGATTAAAAGATAAAAAAAATTCGAGAGAAAGAAAAAGTTCTACATTCAATACATGTGAATTTCCATATTGAGAAATGAATTCCAGAACTCCCAAATGCAGTTGAAAATGTAAAAAAAAAAATTGTAAACATAAAACTGTTAATGCAACCTCTGACCTGAGTGCCAACACATTTGTAGTAAAGTAAATTCAACCAAAAAAATTTTTTTGCAACTGCTTCACATAATTCAACAACACAAATCCCTAAAAAAATTCACTTAACTAATCAACATCACTTCTGAACGTTCCAAGTAATTCAACGTATTGATTTAAAGTAATTCACAAACTCATCAAAATGACTCTCTATACTTCTGAAAATACATCTTCAATTTTCCACAAGACCGTTAGCTCAAATTCATCTATAATCTTCAAAAATAAATAAATTTTTCCAAATATTTTCCTTTTCCCTACTCGCTTATATCTTAATAACATTAACTCAAAATTCTCAGTACCCTTCAGATGATTCATCAATTATTCCACAATACCATTAGTTCAAAAATCATCCATATCCTATACTTCAATAGCACTAACTCAAACTTATCGGTGACCTTCAAATAATTAATCAAATTTTCCACACTACCATTAACTCAAAATTATCTGTGTCCTTCAATTTATTTACTGAAATATCTCACATAATCCTTAATCAAATTTTTCCCTCTCCATCAAACAACTTTCTCAAATATACCACATAATCATTAACTCAAAACTATCTATCACTTTCAAATTATTAACTCAAATTTCTCACAATCATTTCAATATTTTTTACACCAAAAAAAAAAAATTAAATCGAAACTCAATATCTACAGACTGAAACAATCCTAATTAGCCTCTGTATTAAAATTACTTTTCGCCAATACCAATAACTCAAAGCTAATCTCACTACACACGTACACAAAATCTCTAATTTATAATTCCAATATCTGACCAAATACCCATTTCCAAATTACAATCCAAAACTACATTTAAAATACAAAAACCAAAAAACTAAAAAAAAAAAAAAAAAAAAACTCCATTAATATCTCAGTACTCAACTCAACAATCTAACCAAACGCTGCTATTTATAGACCATGAATAAAGCGTAAATATAGATAGGTAATAACCAGAACAAAAAATTTTTTTGATTAATGAAAATGTCTATTATAAAGGGTGTTTTTTTAGAGGTACAGAACTTTCAATTGCAATAAAACAACGATGTATTATTCGATTGACATGAATTTTTTTTTATTTGAAAGATAATCTTGTGGCATTACATTTTAAATATGATTTCTGGCATACGACTGCCACGGCTGGCTCGGATGTAGTCCAATCTGGACGTCCAATTTTCGATGACTTTTTCCAACATTTGTGGCCGTATATCGGCAATAACGCGGCGAATGTTGTCTTTCAAATGGTCAAGCGTTTGTGGCATATCTGCATAGACCAATGACTTTACATAGCTCCACAGAAAATAATCTAGCGGTGTTAAATCACAAGATCTTGGAGGCCAATTCACAGGTCCAAAACGTGAAATTAGACGGTCACCAAACGTGTCTTTCAATAAATCGATAGTGGCACGAGCTGTGTGACATGTTGCGCCGTCTTGTTGGAACCACAGCTCCTGGACATCATGATTGTTCAATTCAGGAATGAAAAAGTTAGTAATCATGGCTCTATACCGATCACCATTGACTGTAACGTTGTGGCCTTCATCGTTTTTGAAGAAGGATTCCACCAGCCCATAAAGCGCACCAAACAGTCAGTTTTTCTGGATGTAACGGTGTTTCGACATACACTTGTGGATTAGCTTCACTCCAAATGCGGCAATTTTGTTTGTTGACGTAGCCATTCAACCAGAAGTGCACTTCATTGCTAAACAAAATTTGCTTATGAAAATCGGGAACAACGGCAATCTCGTTTTGGGCCCATTCGACGAATCTACGCCTTGCTTGATCATATTTAAAATGTAATGCCACAAGATGATTATCTTTCGAATAAAAGAAAATTCATATCAATCGAATAATACATCGTTGTTTTATTGCAATTTAAAGTTCTTTACCTCTAAAAAACACCCTTTACAAGCATTAATAACAGCTCAAATTTCTTGACAGGTGTCCAAAAAACCCCAAAATTTGATTTCTGTTGCAAACATGTATTAAATATTAACAATATAAAATAAAAAATTGACGTGTATACATGTTTTACATAGCAAAAGTATGTCCCCATCTTCTCACAAATAACAAAAAATTTATGTCAAAAGGTAAACAATGAATGCAGGGTACGGTGTTCTAGGTGTGGACTCTCCCTCAGTGATGGAACGTCAACAATGTAAACAAACAAACAAAACTCTCGCTCCCTCCAAAAACTTTTTTAGCACAACAAGAATTAAACTAAGTAACCAAATTGCTTGCACGAGTCTTTAAATTATACCGCGGACTTGAAACAATACTTTTAACCTCCGTATCACCTGGTAGTGAGTTGTCTAAATTGTTTAAGAGCAAATATGAGAATCTGTTAATAAAGGGAATCATTCGATTGACATGTGTGTTAAACCTCTTCCTCAATTGTTCAACATGTTGAACTCTATAATTGACGTTAGAAAAACGCTCTACTACTCTGTAGGGACCTTCGAACTTAGGTCTAAGCTTTGGAGATAAATTAGATTTAATATTAGGCGTCTTAATGAAACACAAAGACCCGATTTTATCATAATGATGTGGCTTTGTTGTCCTCGTACTTAGATTAATGTGAAATGCCTCCTGTTCTTTTAGATTTTGCAAAACCTTCAGAAAAATTTGTTCTAAAGAGGGTAAAAGTTTCTCAACATATTCGTACTTTTTTTGTGGTGTGTCAGAGCTTTTCTGGTAAATGTAAGACAAAAGAATATCTCTGCCATGTTCTAAGAAGAAAGGTGAAGTGTACGTAGCCTCATGAATCACGGAGTTTAATACTAACATTGTGTATGGAAGTTGTTCGTCCCAATCGTTTGTATTTAGCGTAATTGATGCAAGGATATTGGCTAGTGATTGATTCGGTTTCTCTACTCTCCCATTGACGTGAGCTGAATAGTTTGATATATGTCTTTTTCGAATACCCATAACTCTGCAAAATTCCAAAAATTCAGAACCTTTAAAATACGTAGCATTATCAACAACTAATTTGTGGGGGCAGCCTCTAAGCACAATATAATTATCAAAGAAAGCCTTAGAAATCGTGCTGGACTTAATATCAGGAAGTGGAACGATATGAATGTACTTTGTAAATGCGTCTGTCATGGAGAAAACATAACTATATTACCTTTAGGCGTGGACTTTAAAGGACCGAAAATATCAATGTGACACGTTTCTCCCGGTTCTTGGCTTTGTTCTACTGGTTGATGAGGAGCTGGTGGTATTTTGAAAACATTTTTTCGAGATAAACATATGGTACAGGAACGAACAAAATTTTTAGTATCCTTGTACATATTTTGCCAAAAGAAATTTTCACCGAGTCGGTGGTAAGTTTTAAAAAATTTAAGATGCCCTTCATATTCGGAATGAATTGATTCGAGAATCTTAGCTTTAAGACAATGTGGAATGCAAACTTGTTTTCTAGTAGTAGTAGACCTAGGTGACCTGGACGGGCGCTTAGACAAATGGCATAACAAACCTTCTCCATTAATAAAGTAACTGCTAATTTGTGGGCTAACGCAGTGTTTCATAAAGTGTAGGGCGCGCCTCTCTTGGGGGGCGCGATAACCCTACAAGGGGGGTGCGAGCATATCGAAAATTTAAAGATTTAAAAAAATAACTGGAAAGAAGTAAAACAAAAAACTTTCTTCCATAATAAAAAAAAATACACAACAACACTGATATAATTTATGTTTATCATCTGGCGTAATTTCCTTCATCAAATAGCTATCATTGATCCCAAAACCAAATTAAAGAAGGAAAAAAACATTTGTTTAATTTGGTGCATTTCCTCAAAGAGAGATTTTTTTTATTACGTTTTAACGTAAAACATTACTTGTTAAAAGAAAAAACGAAATCTAGACCCTGAGAAAAGTTCTAAGAATATAAACAATTTATCACTGTAATTATTATTGAAATACTGTACATTAGTTGTATAGGGTGTTTTTTTAGAGGTATAGAAATTTAAATTGCAATAAAACAACGATGTATTACTCGATTGACATGAATTTTTTATTCGAAATATAATCTTGTGGCATTACATTTTAAATATGATTTCTGGCATATGACTGCCACGGCTGGCTCGGATGTAGTCCAATCTGGACGTCCAATTTTCGATGACTTTTTCCTACATTTGTGGACGTATATCGGCAATAACACGGCGAATGTTGTCTTCCAAATGATCAAGCGTTTGTGGCTTATCCGCATAGACCAATGACTTTACATAGTCCCACAGAAAATAGTCTAGCGGTGTTAAATCACAAGATCTTGGAGGCCAATTCACAGGTCCAAAACGTGAAATTAGGCGGTCACCAAACGTGTCTTTCAATAAATCGATTGTGGCACGAGCTGTGTGCCATGTTGCGCCGTCTTGTTGGAACCACAGCTCCTGGACATCATGATTGTTCAATTCAGGAATGAAAAAGTTAGTAATCATGGCTCTATACCGATCACCATTGACTGTAACGTTGTGGCCTTCATCGGTTTTGAAGAAGGATTCCACCAGCCCATAAAGCTCAGCAAACATGCAGTTTTTCTGGATGTAACGGTGTTTCGACATACACTTGTGGATTAGCTTCACTCCAAATGTGGCACTTTTGTTTGTTGACGTAGCCATTCAACCAGAAGTGCGCTTCATCGCTAAACAAAATTCGCTTATGAAAATCGGGAACAACGGCAATCTCGTTTTGGGCCCATTCGACGAATCTACGCCTTGCTTGATGATCATTTTGATGAATTTCCAAACCAAACTGAGAACAAATCACTTGACAGCTGTTAAATTGGAAAGTAATGCCAACTTAAACTTCTATACCTGGAAAAAAATACCCTATAGAAAGAAAAGGAAGACATGTTTCACTTTTCAGCCAGGCAGCATAATACATTTGCTGATCATTTGATTGACCTTCAAGCTTACTGGTATGGTTAGTTCTACATTAGTTCCGTTTCTTGAACAAAATATGTCAGCTTTGCGAGCAAATAGCATTTCTGTAATGTTAGTGAAAAGTGCCTCTGATTTGCATCCTAAGGTGTTGCACTTTTGAATCATTTTAGTTTAGTTTTATTGAATTTTTTCTCAAATCATGAAAGAAAAATTAAATAGTCCTTGAAAGCTGGTAAGCACACTTTCTCTTAATTAAATTATTCACTGGAATTCCGATTTGTATCGTGTGCAGCAAAAATAATTATAAACAAATGATTGGGGAGACTGAGTCCCCCCGCACTACCATTAGCGTTAGCATCGAGTGCGCGCTTGCTCCCGGGTTAAAACACTGAAGTATTTCTGCTTTAAATATTAAAAAGTAAGACAATTATTATTCATCGGAATATTTATATTCTTTTTTATTATTTAACATTAATTCTAAAAGCTAATTCTGTGAGGTTTAAAATTACAGTTCTTTTAAACAGTTATTTTCTCAATTATAGCATTTATCTATAAAAACATTTTACATTTTTGAATACAATGTCGTGCACTCAGTTTTACTTTCCTTAGAGTTCAGCTATTATATCAAGAATAATGTTTTATTTTTTTAAAAAATGAACTCGTGCGAAGAACCGGTGTTTCAGCCAGTATGCGTTTAATGTATCAGTACTGAAGAATTTATTTTACGAATAATTTCTTAATACTAAATTAAGAACAAGTTTAATAATGATTAGTGACTTCCATGGGCTTGTCTTGTAGAGCAAAGTTTTTCAAAGGAAGGTTTAATATCAGAAATTGACACTTTGTTATTTTTCTATATTTAGCTGAGATCTATATTTTGTCTTCAAAGAGGCCACCGCAGAAAATCCGGTTTAACAAAGGTAGGATGTTGAAAATGGTAACAGTATACGAAGTTCTTTTGTTTTCAGTACAGAAAATTCATCATCCACCTCTACTCAAAATTCAAAGAGGGATTTATAACAAAATTACCTTTTAATTTTTCACTGGATGTGAAATCTATGAAGATTTCTTCTTCGGAAGTTGAGAGCCCTTCAGGAGTATCTTGAAATAGATCTCTAATCCACTCGTAACTTGCTATCAAACTGTCCTCATCAAGAAAATACTTTTAAAAATTCTTTGCCAATATAGCTAAATGATTTTATATGGTTTTAAAAACAAATTTCACATGTTTTTTCGGATATGTAAGTTTTAACACATAACGAGCTGGGGCATTTCCCCCCATCATTTACTTCAGTATTGGTAAATCCAAAATTTAAGTATTTTTGAGAATATTTCCTTGATTTAATTTTCGGAACCATGCTCGTCTGTGTACTTGTTAATCCTTTATTATCGTCGAATGTTTGCTTACGACTTAAATATATATATATGATTTTTTTCAACCTACTGACGTAAATACTTAATTACCGTGAATTTCAATTAACGTGCAAATTAAAAAATGTACATTCAAGCTAGATTCGGTAGCTATAGAAGTATCGAGTCGACTGAAACTGACTGGAATTGTACGAGGAAAAGCATTTTTACATGTTTTGCGCAGACGTTCGATAGGTTACCCAGACTCACGCAAACGTACCCGATAATGCCAGATGTGATGGATATGATAGAGAGCAACATAGACTAGACTATTTTTCTAATGATATTTGTACTTTGAGAAATGGATGCTGAAGGAAATAAATATTAATTAAATACATCATTTTGCGATCTGTTCCAATTTATAAATTAGAGAAAGGAAAATAACATAATTATAAGTAAGTAATATATATTTTAAGTAATTTTCTTAAAATATATATTACTTAAAAGTAACATATACAAAATTTAATACTTATATAGTTTATAATTGAGATCGCATTGTAGCTTTAGCTTCAAAGTGCATTTTATTGCAGTAAATACATTATTGTTGTACAAGGGGGGGGGAGCGACAAAAATTATGATTGAAAATTGGTTCGCCAGTATTGAAAGTTTGAGAAACACTGGGCTAACGTCATTTTGATGAATTTTCTGTATGATGTAACCTAGAACAGGATTCTCACGCTGCATTTCAATGAGATCTCTTGACTCAGGTAAAGCTATTGTGATGTTATTAATATAACGTGAAAGATGATCTGCGACTGAATTTAAAGAACCCTTAATATAGTGTATTTCATAATTAAATTCTTCCAGTGCCAATTTCCAGCGCAAAATTTTAGATGAAGTATTTTTGTTTGAAAGAAATCCTGAAAGAGGATTATGATCTGTAAAAACTTTGAATTTTCTTCCCAATAAGAAAGGTCTGAAACAATTTGATGCGGTATATATTGCGAAGAACTCTGAAACGGTGGCCTTATATTTAGATTGCGAAGGATTTAATTTCTTTGAAAAAAATATATAGGTTTGACTTCAGAGTTAGGATACTTTTGTTCTAAGACCGACCCGATACCGTGAGAGGAGGCGTCAGTCGTGATTTACAATTCTGCGTCCGGATCAGGTAATACCAAAACAGGTGGGCTTAATATGGCTTCCTTAATATCATCGAATGCCGCCTGTGTCTCACATGTCCATTCAAATGGAGTGTCCTTTCATAAAAGATTCGTCAATGGAAGTACTCGTTTTGCGAAATGTTTAATATACCTTCTATAAAAATTACAACACCCTAGAAAAGACTTAATTTGCTTTTGATCCCTTGGAACTGTAAATTCGTTAATTGAAATGGACTTATCTTTGTCAATAAGGATACCCTCCGGCGTTACAACAAACCCCAAAAATTTACAGCTCTTGGTTAAAAACTGACATTTACATGGATTAAATTTTAACTGAATTCTCTCAAAGCGTTCTAAAACTTTACCCAATAATTCAAAATGTCCATCTATAGTTTTAGTGAATAATATAATGTCGTCTATGTATACCAAAGCTTTGTTATGTAATAAATCTCCCAAAACTTCTTGTGCAATGGATTGAAATGCTTTAGGCGAATTTTTTAGACCAAAACAAAGTCGATTAAATTCGTATTTGTCACCGTCAGGTGTAGAGAATGCCGTCTTATGTCTATTTCTAAAGTGAAGTGGAATTTTATTGAATGCTGATTTCATGTCTAATGCAGAAAAATAATTAGCTCCCAAAACTTCATGCAAAATGTCGTCCAATGTAGGGATCGCGAAGTCCTGAGTCAAAGTGATTTCGCTGAGATTCCTAAAATCCGAAACAAGGCACCATTTCTCTTTTTGTTTGGTGTGTTGTACTGGGATTTAGATTTAGAAATAATCCCTGTCTTCTCTAAATCGGCAATCTGACGTCTAAACTCATTCCTTAAATTAAATGGAATCTTGTAAATTGGACATTTAACAGGATAATTATGTTGCAGATGAATTCTATGATGCTCCGTAGTGGCAGCAGATAATTCAACAGTTGAGCGGGCAAAAGCGCTTCTGTGGGAGATTAAAAGTTTAACCAATCGGTTTTTAATTTTGCTGTCCAAACCTGAAAAGTTAAAGTCTTTCTCTGAAAGTGGGGGTAGGATATCTTGAGAAACGGGAAAATCACATGAAAATTCTTCGTAATTGTTAAGAGTAATTACTTTCATGTTTTTGTTGAGGGCGACAATTTTATCAGAATCATTTTTAATTTCCAAAATAGTGTCATTAATTTGCGGATCAATATTAATTTTAGAGGAATTTAAATGAATATTTTTTCTTTTTAACTTTACTGAACTCTGTATTGTAGCCGAAAAAGGAGAATGAGGTAATACTCGAACGTGCACACGGATTATGGCGACTTTATGAGGTCCAACAGTCGCTTTATGTTTTAAAAATCCATAAATGTAATTGGTCTGAAAAGCACGCGAAGGAAGCGTATAATTGATAAGCGGAATTTAAAAATTGTTAATTATTAAACGGTTATCTCTCATGTCCAAAACTGCATTCTACAATTTCATAAAATCATATATCCCAAAATAGCACTATAGTTATTAATATCTTGTCTGGTTATAAAAAAAATGTGCTGAAAATGAAATTCTCCCAATGATAATTGTATTTCATAGCACCGAATAATTTCCACCGTATCTCCGCTGACCGCTTTGATCTGCATAGAAACGTTAAATTCGTTGGAAAATTCGTTTTTTATTTTGTTAAAGAGTGAATTAGAAATCAAGGAAACGGACGCACCACTGTCAATTAAAATTTTCAATCTGCGAGCTAACGTCGACAATTGGTAGATCGAATGTTTGATCGTGATTCCTGACGGGAGAAAGAGCACCCATTGATGTCAAGTTTAAAATTGTCTTTCTCCGCGAAAATTTAAATCCTCATTTTCCCTATTCTGTCTTAAAGCGCCTGCATTCTGACTCCCTTGAAAGTTGAAAGCTCTTTCACGGCTATTGCCTTGTGGAGCATATGGATAACGACCTTGCATG
Source organism: Trichonephila clavipes (assembly GCA_019973935.1). NCBI lineage: Eukaryota > Metazoa > Arthropoda > Arachnida > Araneae > Nephilidae > Trichonephila > Trichonephila clavipes. The sequence continues at coordinate 138,872 of BMAU01013842.1, forward strand.
GAGCGAGGGGTTGTATAGTAATTGTCAGCCGCCGAATCGGAAAAGCTAACACGTCGTTGATTGACAGGTTGAATGCAAGAGGGATGGGAAACTTGACCTCTACACCTCTAATTGTCCTTCGAAAATGGGGGGAATCTAGCGAAAGTTGGCCTGCGAGTCTTTTCCTACATTCAATTTGCCGATGCCCTTCTATTCCACAATAGAAACACCTAAACACTCCCATTATCCTTCGAAATTCACCCTTCGTCGTTTCACGAGCATTGATTGTGTTCGCTTCCTGCAATCTTTCGACCCTCAAATTTAATTCTTGTAACTTACCAGTCAGTGCCGAAATAACAGCTGATTCTTTGGCTTGAGCAGACAAACCCGAGAGCTCATTACTGGAAATTTCGTTTAATTTTAAATTTTGTTCTTCAATAAGTGCTGCGTTAATTGATTCTTCGAGTGTGTTAGGATCTCGTGCCGAAACAAATCTCCGAATATCATTTCTTAGACCGCTAATAAAATGTAATTGTAACAATTGATCATTAGCATTACGCGCTGCTGGGGTTTGGACGAAATTGCCGGATTGAAAAATCTGTGTACCCAATTTTTTATACGTGCCACGAATTCCTGTACACTTTCGGACACACCCTGTAGACATGAAGAAAACAATTGCAATCGTGTGGACAGCGGAACGGTCTTTTCGAATCTGCAACTGAGAACTTGAGCGATATCATCGAAATTGGTTAATTGACTGTTACTTGGATCAGACAAAAAAAATTCTTCAGCTATTCTTGATAATTTTAATTTAAGAATCGTAACTTTTTCAGCGTTGGACCATTTGCCCAATTCTGCAACATCATTAATTTTACGAATAAATATATGGATTCCGGTCGATTCACTGCCTTCGTAAGTAGGGATTAGTTCTAACAGATTGAATTTATTAGACGCTGGCTGAGCCAAAGGGGACTCACCTTGTCGCGTTCGTGGCATTATGTCTAATAATAAGTGAAATAAAATTCGAAAGAGAGAAAATGTGACGATTTATTAATATTATTAATTCAATTACATAATTAAAAAAAAAACTTTTTTTTAAGTACAAAACTGAAATCGGAAGGCGGGCGAAAAGAAAATAAATTCTAGCACTCATGCAAGGAAAAAAAAAAACGGAAAATTAAACACTATCTGTATCTATTAATGGCATTAACTATTACGAATTGTCGCATAGCTACACATATCCAAATAAAATGTTAAATTGACATACTGACAAAATGAAAATTTAATTCGGTACCTGTAAAATTATTGAAGTTCTTTCACAGCAGGAGAATCCATCACGATGAGTTATGACCGCAACAGTTTAAAATTCGCACTTTTGAAACAATTTCACATCTAAAAAAATACTGCAAAAAACATATGACTTATATGAATGATCTCAAGAATAAAACATTGAAGTCAGCTTTAAACAGAATGGTTCATAGTAACGAAATTCTTAAATGTTTTACAGTTGAACAAAGATTATTATTGGGTGACCCAAATTCTCATCTAAATTAAGCGCGTGAGAAGGAAAGAAAAAAACATAGTTCAAACACATTCACCAAACGGTGCAAAGAAAAAAATTTCGACGGCTGGTCACGCCACCAAATGATGCGACGCTATTTTAACTTTTTTAATTTCTAAATTGTGAACCCAGTTTCCTAATTTCACATCGCATCATGACCATAGTTAAGATAAACAAGAATCTATAATTTAAGAGTAAAATAAACAAGAATCTATAATTTAACAGAACGAACTTTTAACGTTTAAGATAAATTTATTTTAAGCACACGTATAGAGAACTTTACTTTTTCAACAAGAAGATCAAAAATAATTAAACTTAACTTGAGAGGGAGAGGGTGCAGAGGGGATGGACATGGTTGACGCCCGGAATCTCGGCGTCTGTTGTTTGTAGGTTTTTCTACAACTCTGGGATAGGCTCTCTCTCTAAATGGTTGCTAGTCGCTGGTCGTCACTGGGAAATGGAACGCGAAGCGTTCCTCCATCTCATATCGAATATTGCATGATGTGGCCTGACGTGGAAGGGCCTTGATGGGTGAGATTCTCCTGATTGGTTCTGAGGTAGTGGCAAGGAGGCATGGTTACAGGAACGGTTTTGGCGGCTCTCGGAGTTGGAAGAAATTTCACTGAAGTTGTTCTAGTGAAATGAACGCCATTGGTTCGGCATTCTATTGGTCGCACTGAAACATTGGAACTTGGCAATGGGGAGGGTCTAGCGAACTAGCCTGTGTGGGATTACAAAATTAGAGGAAAGATAAAAAGTTAAGAAATTAAATAAAAGAATAAAAAATTTTGAATTTAGAAATTACTATGGTGACTCGCCACAGGGAGAGTGACTAAATTAATTGTTAGGGGGAGGATTATATGAGTCTAATAGAATCCTCCTAGGTCTTTTTATATCTGGCACTGGGATGTAATTATTGAGACTTTGCACATTGATATTATCAATGTTAGGAAGATTACTAAAAAATGAAATAGCCAGTTTTTGAATGTAATTTTTAAGGGGGAGAACATTAATGTCGTTATAAATGAGTGAATTATTGGTAAAACGATCTGCTTTAACAATATTTCTAATAATCGAGTCTGAGAAACCTTCTCTCTAAATTCGGGTGCGTGCCCTTTTTATTCAGCACCTCATCACCCAAAAATCCTAGAGCTGGACTATTTGCCTTGTCCAGTATAATTTCTCTGGTTGGTCCCGAGGCCGGCGCAGTGTTACATCACCTCAAAATTTATGGGTTTACTGAACTTTTTAACGCGGGAACTTTTGACACACCCCACCAAGAGGAACTTCACCACATTCGGTCAAGGGGGACTCGTATAACAATTCCAAGCCGTTTCAGGGGCGATTCCTGAACAGGAATAAATCTGGCCTCCCATCAGTATTTACATGGATACATAAAAAAAGGTTAAATATTATTGTGCACGCTTTTGCCGTCGGATCCCTCCAAACGCATCTAGAGGAATTCTCTCTTTCCCTTTTTGGAGCGTTTCACCTCCCCCTGTTGCCACAGGCGTGAAGAGAAATCCCAGGCGCACGTCCGTCATCGGGTCATTCACTCTTCCACAAACCCCTTCTCTGACGCTTTCGCAATCCTCCCATATTTGAGTTAGAAACTGTAAAAAAAACTCAAACGCAACAAATAAAATATAACAGTAAGATTAGTGATATAGCTGTTACAAAAAGCTGGCGTTGAAATGAATCATTATTTTCACCAAAACATAACCTTTACAAAATACATTTTAGGCATATGTCCAACGCTTAGGAGAAGTTACTTTTCTTCCTCTCCTTGTGCGAATGACAGAATCAGTCTGTTCTTTGATCAAATTAATCTCTGGTTCTTGCAGTTCTAGATTGTAAAATCTTTGCACTGGTCTGACCAGTTCCCCAGTCTCAGTTCTGACTCAAGCGACTCTAACATGTCCCTCTTTTCCAGGAATAAGTTGAATTACTCTAGCAAGAGACCACAGAGTTCAATTCTTTAAACTGTTTTCCACCATAACTACATCTCCTACTGTTAAGGGTGTTTAATTCCTGTGATGTTGAGTTTGTTCTCTCAGTTGGCCTAAGTACTCAATTCTAAATCTTTTCCTAAGCTGTTCTCAGATGGTTTGAACATGTTTAATCCTCTTATTGATTTCTTGATGATCTAGACCAGGGATGTCCTACACGCAGGCTGCATGTGGCCTGCCAGTACGTAAATTGCGGCCCAACGACTTTTTTAAATATCAGATTTTTAAAGTTTCATTTTGAAATTTATTTGAGGGTAAATTTATATATATATTACTACAATGTATTTGCCTGTTATTATTCTTGTTTTAAAATCAATCCTTTTTGATAATAGAAATGTCCTTAAGTTTACAATAGATTTATTTTTTATAAAACAGTTACATTTGATTTTACTAGAAAGTAAATTACTTTTTTAATAAATTTCAAATTTCATTATGCATATCCTTTACTATGTATAGTACATGATTCTCTGTGTGTGCGACTTTCATTTCTCCTCCTCCTTTTCTGTTTGGAGTGTCCAGAAAGCAATAGACAGTCAGAGAGATGTTTTTTAAAATTTAAACAAATATTCAGGACAGTTAAGATAAAGGACAATGTATACTTAATCGTTTGCGAATGACAGCAAAATCAAATTTCAGCAATGAGGAACGAAAGATCAATTCAATAAGAACACTGTAATTTTCAAGAAAATGGCACACGCACACACACAACTAATATCTTAAAAATTATTTCATCATTGCATTATTATATTATATAAACATTATTATATTATCTATGTCTGTATACATGAAAAATAATGAAACAATAATAATGATTCATTCTGTTTTAAATTTTCACTCCTATAAATGTTTTTTTGTTTCCAAATCTGATATAAAGATCTTATATAAGATCATTCCAAATCTTTTATGTGCTGCCCACGAGATTATAATGTTTTTCTGAAGTGGCCCGCAGGGTCATTTGGGTTGGACACCCCTGATCTAGACAATCTATGTCAATTGCATCTAACGTTTCAATTTCTTGTAAAAACATGGCTGGTGTTAATGGTGATAAATCATTAACATCCTCAAAAATGTAAGTTAATGGTCTAGAATTGATCACACACATGTTCACATTCACATAATACAGTATTTAACTCTTCATAATATAACGAAGGTTTCAGGATTTGGGGATTTGAATGTTATGTCATCAACTGAAACGTGTGGATTTTTGATTTAGATGCATACTGCTTAAGTGGAAAAATTTTCATTGGGAATCAATGACAAGTTAAAGATACTTTATCTGAAGAAATCTTTCTGAATGATTAAAAAAAAAGTACTATCTGAATAAGGTGAATTGGAACGTAAGCGACATTTTCCTGTAATATTTAGTATCAAAAATGAATAAAATTGTTAACTACTTTGAATCCACGAAATTAAAAGTAATTTATGTTTATTGATTTATGTTATATACATTCAAGTTCAGCTACAAAATACTAATCCTTTTTAGTTCAATAGTTTGTATTTTATAATAAAATAAAGGTGAGGTACACATGTTTCCTATTTACATGTTACTATCTTGAGAAGTTTTAATTCCTGGTTTCCCCCCATACAGAAAATTAAGGTCAATTTTACTTCAACATTCAGAGATTTTTACAATATTTCAGTATCACAATATGTACATGAAAAAGAACAGTACATTTAGTGAACTAAATAAAAATGTCAAGGTAGAATATTTTAAGAACTTGAACTAATCACTATTAAATTTTAAAAAAGTTAAAGCATAGACCAATATTAATACATCATCCTATTCTAAGTATTCCATCAAAATTTCAGAGACGTTAGTTCCAAAATATATTTCTGTACTGTAGATGAATCTAAAAAAGCTGATTTTGGCTCATTTACTATAGCAAATATCTGAGTCATTCATTAATACTTATTTAAAGATATTCTTTTTCCTTAAACTTAAATGCATTATTATTTAAGGTTATTTAGTGTGGTAGGGAAAAAATACTATTTTTACATTTTCCAATTTAATACAAACAAATAAACTGCAATATTATAATACTTTTCCTAATTACTCTCAAAACTTAAACTCATTGGTGCAACAGCCTATGAGGGCCATTCCAGTATACGCGAAAATTGGGCGCTGAGGTGCATAAGCAGATGTCCCGAATAGGTGGTCAGTCTGCAGTGAGACCCCCAGTGTTTAAGTCCCCGAGCAAGCTTGGTACTCATTTATCGACCCACTGCAATAGGGATGAAAAGCTGAGTCGACGTTGCCTGGGTTTTATTCCCGGACTGGACCTGTGGTGTGGCAGCACGATACTTAACCACTCGACCACTGGGCCTTTCTCTAATTACTCTAACTTTAACAAATATATATATTAATCCAGACATCCTAATATTTTTGAAAAAAATTGTACATTAGTATTTTAATTGAAACCTTTGGAAGAACCATCATGCGTGTGGTTATTATAAATGGTATTCACTGACTCTCTGAATGCTCGTGTTGACAATAAAGAAAAGTAGAGCTAATTAACTTTTTCTTTTTATATATAGTAATGGGCAGTGTTGTACCCAGACTATTTCTATTGGATAGATTAATTTTCTTTATAATTTACTTCTTTATATTTTACATAATGATATAACTTGAAATATATAGTAAAAATTGTTCAACAGGAAATTAAAATATTTTTTCGTGTTAAAAAATATTGCAAAAATCAAGAAAATCCTTACTAATATTATAAACTTGAAAGTTTGTATGGATGTTTGGAACTCTTTCACGCAAAAAACAACTGAATGAATTTTAATTAAACTTTACGATAATATAGCTTATACATCAGAATATCACATAGGCTATAATTTATAAAGATATTGTGTGAAGTGTCCAAAATATAACGATAATTGTCAAGAAAGTTGGAAAAAATTCAGCCATCTGCAAAAAAGCCCGCAATCTTTTGTGTGTGAAGCAAAACTTTGCATGTTGTTTTGCCTAAGCCAGGCGCGAGGAACTACGAAAGCTTGAACAGGCGGAGTGTGAGGCTGATTACAATTTTAATATAAAATAAATGCAACAAAAAGTAATTTTAACGTATTACACTTCCAGATATAAATTATTTATACCATTTTAAGCGTTCATTACACAAAATTTGAAACAATGTGCTACTTTTGCTTAGCAGAGATAAGCTTAAGAAGGTGTTTTTAAAAATCGACCCACAAGAGAGTTAGAGCTTAGTAGTTGATTAATATCATATTTTGTGATTTAATTTAATATTAAATATAAATCCCTTTGCTGTAGACATATTGATTAATCATTGTAAGTAGAAGGTTTATAATGAATCAATTGAAGAAATATATTATGTTAGTCTAAAAATGTCGTCTGGTAATTCTTTGCCTCAAGTCAATCTTGGTGTCCAGGGTGGAATTCAGGAGGGTTCTCGCAAAGTATGTGGTAAAAATTTTCTGTTGATACTATTTTCACAACTGGGTCAGCGTCAAACTTTCTCTTTAAAATCAAAAATTTTTCATTTCCTACTTCCATAACATTGTATTTTTTGGTGCGTAGCTACAGCGAACGTGGTAAAATCGAACACATAACATTTCGTGGTTTGAGCAGACATATTTTTCCCCCATCTTAGAACAGATGAAGGGTGCAGATAAATAAGGAAATAAATACTTTTTTAAAAGTCACAAATATAATTTAAAACAGTATTTTAAGAGGGAAATCTCTTTCACTTGGGATAACGTTTATTTTTACCTAAGTTTTCTGTTATTACACTCCAATATATCGAAATACAAGAATGAACACATTTTGGTCAATCAAATTTAGTTATTTATATTGAATTGTTAAGATATTATAGTGTGAATGCATTTTAAACACAGAGAAATGTAATAAAAATAAAGACTGTAAGACAAATATTTTAAAATTAACAGTAAGTAACAGTATTATGAAGGGTGTCAAATTTCAGGGATTTGTATTTTAGAGTCAAATAAATATTAGAACAGGTACACAACTACCATAAAATTAGTTTCATTCATGTAATAAAGATAAATACTAGAAGTAAAGTATATAAAACACGCAAGGAAATAAAAGAAAAATAAATACATGTAAATAAATACTTGTTAACCTCTTTATTTTAAAGGCATAAATGTCATTTACCTTTGGATTTAGTCTCACCTATACAAAACTTAAGGATTTTAGACATTTTTATAAATTATTTGATGTTTCTCGAGTTCTTTTACGAGGTTTTCAATTCTTTCATCCAGTTTATACATGCTTTTTTTTCTATTTATTCCAGGGGTCCCCTAATTCTCTGAATTTTAAATTAAAAGACGCTTTTTGTGTTTCTTCTTTTAGTATTTAACTAATAAGTGGACATTAGTAAGGTGACCAACCGTCCTTCTTTTATAGGTTCTGTCCTTCCTCGAAAAGTGGTCTCCTTTTTGTCCCTCAATATTTTAAAACTGATCTGTTAATCTCTGTATTCAGAGATGAACGAAGCATGTTTGCAATATGTCGCAGAATGGTCTGAAACAAATATTACAGGAATTAACAGCTTTCAACGGTATTTTTTGCGTGGTCTCAAGTAAAGTGGGCAGATATAGAAAATTACTTTGAGTTTTTATCGAAAGAAATGCCTGATATTGAAATCGATGACAATTGTCTGTTTGAAGTATAAGGAAGTCTGAATGTATATTTAAATTCTAATCAATTAGAGCAATTGGAAAAGCAACATGTTTAGAAATTGGTAAAATATGGATGATATTACTTAAACCAATTCAAAAGTGAACACATTCCATATGAAAAAGTAATTATTCTTATTGAATTTACGTTGTGCTGTGCCCTGCAACTAATGCAGCAGTTGAAAGAGTGTTTTTCAGTTGGCAATGATTTTTGTGAAGTGACTAGACAGAAATCAAACTTGAATGTTAATATTTTAGCTACAGTGCTTACCGTAAAATTCAGTATGAAGGACATTTTTTGCCAGAACTTTCCGATATGTTAAAAAATGAAATGTTGAAGAAAAAAACATTCAATGGAAGAATACTCTTTTAAGATAATAATTAAAAAGAATGTAAGAGTAATTAGTGCATTTTTGCTTGAATTAATAAAACGTTTAATATATTATAGTAGTAATTTTTTCTGGAATTTTTCGTCCTCCTTTCCATTTTAAAAATTAGTCACCTTAACATTAGGCTGGTTTCTGCCAGTGATTGCATTTAATTTGGAATTCCTACCTTCAACAGAATTTGTCCTTTGACGCTGTCCATATGCATTCCATACTTTAATAGGATTATTTGTATTGTCCATCCACTTCTTTAATAGCATTAAAAGGCTTATAACTGCGTGAGAAATATTGTGTAAATTACATGAATTTGTAATATAAAATTTAGAAGCAGTTCTTGCTTAAATTTAGATTTTTACATCGAATCTGCTGATATATCAATAAGTTGTTTCTTCTTCTTTATTGTAGGTTTTTTTCCACAAATGTAAAAATGTGCACTTAATTTTTCAAGACATTGTACAAACAATTATAAAATTATCTTATGGATTGATTGATTGAATATTCACGTCGCACTGTTCAGCTACACGAGGGCTTTTGGCGACGGACCACGTAATTTTGAACCATGGTCAAATGACGTGGACGAAACTTGAGAGGGCACCCCCTCTCCTAACTACCACACCACACCAACGGGAGGACGTTTCAGCTCTCGACAGATTTAACGTGCATCGCTGCCCTACACGGTGGGTCTTTAGTGGTACTGGGCTCGAACCTGTGACAAAGCAAGCCACAGTCCGATACCTATACCACTCGGCTACCGCGGCCACATTATCTTATGGAATCTGGATGGTAAGCAATTAGGTATTAACAATGCAGTAAGTAGTACGTATTATATAAAGATAAAGTGTTTGATATTCTCTTATTAAATTATAATAAATGTTTGAAAAGTATTGCAAAATAAAGTTGTTATGTATTAAACAAAATTTTCAGTTTCTTAATGGCAGGGTTAAGCTTTAAATTATTGTGGGTATAGGAACTTCATTCAGAACATGAATCCATTTTGCATACACATTTATAAGCTTCTTTTAAATTTTTTTATTGGACTCGTGGAACCTCAGGTTTCCGTGGAACATATTTTGAAAAAAGACCACTGGATTAGACTTTCAAAATGACCAAGATAACAGGATTTTAGTATTTGGAGAAGAATTTCTGTACCTTTTGGAAAATAGAAAGGACTTTTTCTTAGATGGAACATTTAAAAGTTCTCTGAAACATTTTTTTCAAATATTAGGTTGGGAAAAATGAAATCCATTATTTTTGCATGAAATTCAAGACTTTATTTAACATGCTTCGTATTTTCCAGTTTTGTTCAAATATGCACCATTTTCTTGTATAATTTGTTGCCATTTTAAAAGTAGCTTCATAATGCATCTCTCATAGAAGCTTTGTTCCCTACTGGCGAAAAACTCTGGTAATCGATTTTCACAATCTTCTCTTAATCCCAATTTTTTATCCAGGAAGTTTTGCAATTGCAGAAAAAGGTGGTAAGCAATTGGTGCAAGGTCTGGACTATATGGTGGAAACATTAAAACTTCCCAACAAAGCTCCCAGAGTTTCTGGCAAGTCACTAAAGATGTGTGTGGCCTGGCGTTGTCCTGATGGAACACAACATCTCTTCTGTTGGCCAATTCTGGTCGTTTCTGGTTGATCGCTGGCTTCAAACGGTCCTGTTGTTGACAGTAGAGATCTGAATTTAGTGTTTTGCCATACGAAGAAAACTATAATAAATTATTCCTTTCTAATCCCACCAAATACACAGTAGAACCATCGTGGCCATTAGTCCTGGTTTATCCACCGTTTGAGCTGCTTCACTTCGCTTTGCCCACGATCATTTTCACACAATATTGTCGTATGTGACCCGTTTCTCACCCCCAGTCACCATCCGTTTGAGAAATGGGTCGATTTCATTCCGTTTGACCAAGGCTTCGTAGATGGAAACTCGATCCATCATGTTTTTTTTTTTGTTCATTGGTATGGCCCCAAATATCGAGCTTCTTTTTGAATCCAACTTTGCGCAAATAGTTTAAAACTGTTTTATTGTCGATTTTCAGCTCCTTGGAGATGATACAACTACTAACATGCCGGTCAACTTCAATTATTTCTCCGATTTTATCGACATTTTCGATGACGGGTCTGCCTGTGCGAGGTGCATATTTAACATCAAAACTGGCGGAACGGAATCGACAAAACCAAAACTGCACATAATTAGCTGTTACAGTATCGACACCATAAGCCCCGTTCACAATTTCATCCGCCTGGCTTGCATTTTCGCCTTTATTAAAGAAAAACTGTAAAATGTACCAAATTTTCTCTTTGTTGACTTCCATTTTTAACACCCTGCAACTCACAACTGAATGAACCAGACAAAAAACAGCAGAAGAATTTTTTTTAGTGTGAAATGTCACCTTGACAATGAGCATAAATTTGAAATTGTGTGATCGATACTTCACGAGATATCGACACTACAGCCATCTACCGAAAAAACAATGGATTTCTTTTTCCCCAAGCTAATATATACAATATGCGTTGACTTAACAGCAAATGAAACCAACGTTTATCCAGCGTTTTCTGTAATTCTGCCGGATAAGAGACAAGCAACTTGCACAGCAAAGTTTCTTTCCTGAAACTTTGCAACGTTGGTGCCTTTAGTGAAAGACGCACATTACAAAATTGGTTTTTGAAGCTGCAGGGCCATAAATAGTTGTATGTTAGAATTTACCAGTTCGAATGTTTTCGGTTGTAATTTTCTTTTTAATCCATGTTTGTGATGTAAAATACAAGAAAAGGGTATAGTAAAGGAATATAAAGAGAACGAAGATATTAGAAATGTCTGTAGAATGATTTCTGCATTAACTTACTTTTCAATGGAACACGCAGATGATGTTTGGAGCATTGTATGGGAAAACGCTTTAACATTGACAAACTTACCACATTCATTGATTATTTTGTCGAGTAGTTGATGGAAATTACAGATAAGCTCATTAAAGTATGGAATGTAAAGTATGGACAGCGTCATAGGACAAATTCTGTTGAAGGGTTGAATTCCAAATTAAATGCAACCACTGGCAGAAATCAGCCTAATGTCTACTTATCAACTAAAAAAAGAAACACAAAAAGAGCCTTTTAATTTAAAAACTAGAGAATTAGGTGAACCTTGGAATAAAAAGGGAAAAACATGTGTAAAACTGGATGAAAGAGTTGAAAACATCGTAAAAGTATTCGAAACATCACACAATTTAAAAAAATATCTAAATTCTTTATGTTTTCTAACTAGGTGAGACTCAATCTAATGGTAAAAATGATATTTATGCCTTTATATAATAAAGGTTTTAGTTAGTATTTATTTACTTGTATCTGTTTTATGTACTTCTAGTATTTATCTAAACTTACATTAATGAAACTAATTAATTTTATCGTAATTGCACCTGTTCTGATATTTATTTGACTCTAAAATACGAATCCCTGAAATTTGTCTGAAAGTCTTTATTTTTATTACATTTTGCTTTGTGTAAAATGCATTCACACTAACACATCTTAACAATTCAATATAAATAATTAAATTTTATTGGCAAACTGTATTTGTCCTTGTAATTCCATAATCGAGTGTAAAAACAGAAAACTTCGATAAAAGAAAGCTTTATCCTACGTGAAAGAGATTTGACATTTAACCCTCTAGATGGTTAGCTTCCTCCTTAAAAGTTATTCCGAAAGCGTTTACTCTTATTTTGCCATTCGCTTTAAAAATGCAATGTACTTCTTTCCTTTCCCCCTTTTAAAACTTGGGAGGTCGAACAGGGACAATTTTATCACTCAGTTCGGTCCCTTTGTCAAGTAAGAACAGAGGGATCAATCGTTTACAACTAGCTGTTAAGTTGCCTTGGGCAATTTTTTATGAAAGCTAGAGTGCAACTGGTTCGTTTCCCCTATATGTTCAGTCACAGTAAAATTAAAACAAATAGAAGGGTGGAAAAAAGGAAATAAATAGTGTGTTAAAAGTTGCAAAATAATTATATTTTCTTCAAACAAAATTTATTTTTCTGTCATTTTTTAAAAATTATATATATATATATATATATATATATATATATATATATATATATATATATATATATATATATTGGTATTGCGATTTGAAAAATAAAAAGCATCCTGTATTCATTTTTGAATATGAGAGTAAGAAAACGCGCTCACTTTACTGTTTTTTAAAAAAGTAATAAGGTAAAAAGAGTAAACACCTTATCTCCTTTTTAAAACAATAAGACAAAAAATGGTGCATAAGGTGATATACATACGATGATTATATTAATGAAAAAAACGATCTTTCTCTATTCAATGATAATTTAATTTAGAATAACATAAAAAATGATTTCACAATACTTTTAATTTATTTTAATTAAAATCATATTAATGATATTTTTATGTTAACTGAATATTTTTCGGAAAAAATCTAAATTTTCATTCCTAGTGTGTTCTCCTTTTCGAACTTCTTGTATTAAATAAAAATTACTTTTCTACATCGGCATTTGTGATGGACATAACACACATTCAGTCAATAATTTTTAATTTTAAGGGGGGATGTACTTCTTCAAATGCGCATGACAGTACTTCTAACCATTTTCTACTCAAGTTAAATTTCTTATCTTTCTGTTTCTTTTATTACAAGGAAAAATGTCACACATCGATAACTACATTTTCGTACAATTCAGTCACTACAAATTCTATTGTGAGAAAAGTTCTCCCTAATTAATTTTGTCTTTCAAAACAGTACACTTAAAACAATTTTGTTCAGTGAAGTTAACCGACAGTTCCACAATGTATTCATACCAAATTTTAAAAACAAATTTAACATTTGGAAATGTATCCTGTATTAAATTTTTCAGTATACACAAATATTTCCTGCTGTAGGGAAGATATAGTATGAGAGAGATGTGGTGTGCGGTTGTGAAAGAATGTTTTCGTACGTGTAGACTATTTTTGAAAATTTAAATATCACTGAAGCTGATCATATAACTGCAAATGAGCCTTATTTTAATGCGTGCTGGTATCAAAGTAAAACACTTTACAATATCAAACAGCCTATGGGTTTATATTCAAGATCAAACTATTCGCAAAATGGCTTTCAACTTATATTCAAATTGTAAAGAAACTGAAATATAAATATATTTTACTGCTGTCAAAAATATTCATAATATGTAAATATCCTATTCCTCCACTTATTTCAGTACATTTTAAAAACTGTAGCTGAAAGCAACTTTTTATATTTATAAAAAAAGCATAAAAGCTCACACAGTTATAAAAATGTCTTTATCATCTTTAAGTATACCACTATAAAACGTATATGGATAGTAAGATCAGTTCTAAAATCCTAAAATATTTTAGAGGAGCTAAAAACATGCAATTTTGGATTGATCAAATGTTTAATATAATACACAAATATACATGTTATTAAGCAAATACATTTGAAAAATTCCTTCTGAAATAAACGTAATTGAAAGAAAAATGTTTAATTGCAAATGAGTGGAAATACATGTTTATCTAAGGGGTATCTCCAAAGTGAGGAAATCGTAAAACTTAAAACTCAAACTCAGTGGCACAATAATCCATGAGGGCCAGGAACTACTATGCCCATCCCAATATACGCGACCATTGGGCGCTGAGGTGCATAAACAGATGACCCGATTTGGTGGACTGTCTGATGAGAGACCTTCAGTGTTTAAGACCCCAAGCAAGCTTGGTACCCATTTATCGACCCAATGTAGCCTGGATGAAAGGCAGAGTCGACCTTGCCCTGCCCGTTAATAGAACCCAAGACCTGTGGTGTGGAAGCACGATACACTACCACTCGACACTATTCGGTGAAAAATAAAACTTAATGTTGGAATCTTATATAATTCCCTAATGAATGAGGGAGTCAATTTTTTTTCATGTAAATTTTTTAGACGGAAATGTTTAATTATGAACATTTCACAAGTTGCATAAATTAAATTAACCGTTATAGCTTACGTAAATTTTTAAGGGTGCAACAGGTGTATTTCGGCTGCACGAATTAATTTTAAAAGGAATATGGTTAGGAAAAAGTAGTACAAATCTATCTAAAGTAGGGTTGGTTACCTTACATATTGTCAAACACAACAATGTATTGGAAGCTAATTCCCCAATTCGTTGTTATAAAAATGTATGGAAAATTACAAGACTTATTTTTGCATTTGTAATTATTACATATATTTTTTTTCCTGAGAACTTTAAAAGCTAGAGCGGCATCCATCAAAACCGCGGTTCCCTCTCTGTTTTTCCAGATCGCCCCTGACTAACCCGGCTCTGCCATAGTAAGTGAAAATGCCGGATTTTGTTTGTCAAGATCATTTTATTGCAGACTGCGTTTTTTATGTATTTTAGATGGTCGTTTTATATTTTTTAGATCAATATCTTAATGTCTGAATTTAAAATTACATAAAATTCTTGACATTCGCATCAATGACCATTATAATTTTTATTAGTATCTGAACGTGTCATCAAATGATTACATGACTATTATTAACATATTATTTAAACCATTTAATTAATATTAAGTATAACATATAACGCACACAAATTTTCTGAACTTTAAAATAAATATTTCGAAAACTACTTTAGATATACTGAAAATTTTTCATTCCTACGCTTTAGCTTCTCAGTTTTGCTTCTGTGTTAAACTTTATTGTATATTCGTCGATTTTTTTAGTACATTTTTTGCTCTTAGCATGCAGTTTTCAACTGAATTGTATGAAATCTTCGAAATATATTAAAAAATACCAAAGAAGCTATATAATAAAATTTGAAATTTATATTATACTCAAAGAATTGCTAGAACTTGTGGTAAATAATTTTTAACTGCGCGATGAATTTTTTTTCGAAATTTCAAATGGAATTTCTAACATAAAATTTCTAGCTTTAAGTGGTCGAGATTATAAAAAATATCCAGATTTTAATTACTTATTCAGTTAGCCTTTAAAAAAGAATAAATGATGAGGTACCTAGCATAATTAGATATTTTTGAAGAATAATTCGAATGTTTTTTAATAGCTCGAATTTAAAATTGATTTTTATGTTTATTTATATGCATAAATGTCTACTGTAAATGTTTCCGTATATTTTTGATTACCATTTATTCAAACATTCAAGTTATAAAAAAAATGTGGGAAAATCTTCATTCATGTTGTCTTTGATGTAAACTGAAGTTCAAGCACTTAAAATTCAAATATAATTCGGTGTATTTTAACAATATATAACTAGGCACTGTACGTAAACTTCCCTGAACACTTGGGCTTTGAAATCTAAAAAAAAACTAATAGATCTTAATTAATTTTTTTTTCGTTATTATTTTTATCAAAGTGTAAGAAAATGTTTCAAATATTTGATGACGTTTAAATTTATTCATTTTTAGTGTTTGGAAAGTTGAAAAGGTTTCAAATTTTGAAGTGTTTGGTCTTTTATTAATTTTTTTGGCATCTTATAATGAAATAATCATGTTTCAAAAACTGAAAGCATTGATTAAGATAAGAAAAATGAAGCGAAAGATTATCTTAAAAAGATAATTTGTCTAACTATATAAAATAGCAGATTGCCCTGACACGCCCCAACTTGTTACAGTTTCAATTTAATATGAAACCAAAAGGGAAGTGTAACATATTTTACTTATGCGTAGGGACTTTTCAAAACTTTTAAAATACAAGCTCACAAACAAACTCTTCCTGGGGTCTAAAGAAATTTCCCTCCGATTTTTTACGATTGCTCCAGGGTCAAAACACGGGTTTCCCTGCGAGCCATAAAACTTCCTATCAGTGTCCTGCTGTGTTGCTTCCACCGTCCCTAATTATCTTTCAAAATGTTAATTCTTTAAAAGGGGGAAAGTATTTCAGAAAAGTGCAGCTCAACTGCCTTTGAAAATGTTACTTGAAGGCAAAAATACCCGTGCAGTGCATTTTTGAAGTATCTTTACAATGACGGAATTTTCCGTGCTAACCACTTGGAGGGTTAAAGTACTATTTTCAATTATATTTGTGATTTTTTAAACAATTTATTTCCTTATTTATCTGCACCCTTTATCTGTTCTAAGATGGGGAAAAACCACGATGAGTTTCGGAGTGTCCGCTCCTACCACGTCCGCTGTAGCCACGCCACCACACACACACATTTTTTCCATTATAATATTCCTTATGAGTCTGTTTCAATTTAAGTAGAGGCGCTAACTTAAATTGTTAAATGTCTGCTATAGCTTCTATTCTCTCGCGAGTCCAGAAAGCATTTGCTTTATCACGGCGTTTGTTCAAAAATATTCCGATAGTTGCATTAAATTGTTCTTCAGAAACGAATTCGGTCAGTTTGATTTTTCTCTATGTCTCAACACATTTTTCTGCTGTAGGTAGTTAATACAACAGAAAAGATAGATAGAAAACAATAAAAATGCATGCAACCTGTTGGGTACACAAGTAAAGAACTCAAAAAGTCTCTCTCAGTGGACTGTAGTTTTTATTTACTTTGTTGCTCAGCTCGCTCGATTTTACTCCTTTCTCGATGGAGTCGGAAGTTACACAGAATAGTAAGACACTCTGATGGCTAGAGGGCGCTCTACATTTACATACGTACACTGAACATGCCGTCCGGCTTTGCAATTTTTTTCAACATGCAATATTTACACAGAACATAATCATAAAGATAACACACAGAAATACAAAACTTCAAAATACAAACAAAACAACATACAAATGAAGACAATGTATAAAGCAATTGATAAATCACACATAATTTAAAAAAATATTATTCTATATACACAACATTACTATCTGAAGGGTTATTTATGCTACTTCCCACAAACACTGTTTCAATTGGTAGAATACACAGTTTCGAAATGGGTCTCTTAAATATACCTCTAGTGGTTTTGACTTCCACTACTCTTACTTTAGAATCCTTTCCTGGATAAATATTGTTGATTCTACCTAATGACCATTGACATGAAGGTAAATTATCCTCTTTTATTATAACCATATCTCCAATTTTAGCATTTTTTTCTCGAAATGCCACTTATTTCTCTGCTGCAAACTATTTAGATAGTCTACATTCCATCTTTTCCAAATTAATTGAATTATTTTTGTAATTTTCTGCCAATTATCCAACCTATTTTCATTTAAATTAGTTAAATCAGGCTCAACAATTGATGCAATTGATCTAGCTATCAAAAAATGAGGAGTCAATACATTTAAATCATCTAAGTCAGAAGATAATGGGACAAGGGGACGAGAATTTAACATCCCCTCTATTTGGATAATCACGGTCAGAAACTCTTCATATGTTAATCTAATGCTACCTACTACTCTCTTTAAATAGAACTTAAGAGATTTAACGCCTGCCTCCCAGAGACCTCCAAAATTTGGGGCTCTAGGGGGAAAGCATTTCCAATCTATTCCTTCAGAGGCCATATATCTTGCAAGTGCCTCATCAGGTTTACACACCAAATTAAACATTTTTTAAGTTCTATATTTGCACCCAAAAAATTTGTTGCATTATCAGAATACAACTTAGTACATTTACCTCTTCTAAATATAAAACGCTTAAGTGTAGCAATAAATGCATTAGAGGTTAAATCAGTCACAATATCTAAGTGCACAGCTTTAGAAACAAAACATATAAATATACAAACATAGATTTTGTTATATACACCTTTTCTCTGCCCTTTATACTTAATGTAAAAGGGGTCACAGAAGTCCACACCTGACACATTGAATGGATAATTTTTGATAACTCTATCCTTTGGCAAGTCAGCCATTATTTGATCAGTGCAAGTAGGATTGGCCTTACAACAAATTACACAATTATGAACAACTTTTCTACAAATATTACGGCCATTCAAAATACAAAAATTTTGCCTGATCTGATATAACAAAGATTGGGGACCACTATGTAAAAACCTTTTATGAAAATACTCAACTATTAAATAAGTCAATTTATGCTTCGAAGGCAAAAGAATTGGAAATTTATGGTTATAATTAATATCACAATTTCTCAATCGACCTCCAACTCTCAAAATCCCTTCACTATCAATAAATGGATTGAGTATTTTTACTCGACTGTTGGAAGGTACCATGGCAGAATTTTGAATACCATTCATCTCTACTTTAAACTCTTCCTTTTGCACTAATTTCAATAAAAGCTGTTTAGCCTTTTTTAATTCTCCTAAATCTAGAGGCCCAATTCTTTTGCTTTCTTTGCTCTTACAATTATAAACAAATCTACAAATAAAACTTAAGACACGAATAATTTTAAAATAGTCATTACTAAGGTTAAGTAAATTATTTACCAAAGAGTTAGTAGCAGAATCAAGAAAAAAGTTAGAAAAGTCACTACAGTTTTTAACACTCTAAGTGGATACCTTCCTCCTGAAAAGTTATTCCGAAAGCGTTTTACTCTTATATTGCTATTCCCTTCAAAAATGCAACAGACTTCAATTCTTTCCCCCTTTTAAAACTTGAGAGGTCGAAAGGGGACAATTTTATGACTTCGTTCGGCGTATTTGATCATTGAGAACCAGGATAGCAATCGTTTACAGCTAAGTGTTAAGTTCCCTTGGGCAATCTTGTATGAAAACCGTAGTTCTACTCTGTCGTTTTCCCTATAGATTCAGTCACAGTAAAATTAAAACAAAATGTAGGGTAAAAAAACATTAAATAAATGGCGTGTTAAAAGTTGAAAAATAGTTATATTTTCTTCAAAGAAAATTTATTTTTCTGTCATTTTTCAAAAATTAAAAAAATATATATTTTTTGGTATTGCGATTTGAACTAGAAAAAAGCATCCTGTATTCATTTTTGAATATGAGAGTAAGAAAACGCGCTCACTTTCCTATTTTTAAAAAATTTATGAGGTAAAAAGAGTAAAGGCCCTATCTTTTTTTTTTAAATCAATAAGACAATAAATGGTGTATATTTATGAAATAAAACAGATCTTTCTCTATTCAGTTATATTTTTAATTTAAAATAGCATAAAAAAGGATTTCAATACTTTTAATTTATTTTAATTAAAATCATATAAAATATATTTTTATGTTAACTGAATATTTATCGGAAAAAGTTTAAATTTCCTTCCTAGTGTTCTTTTTTTCGAACTTCTTGTATTAAATAAAAATTCCTTTTCTACATCGGCATTTGTGATGGACATAACACACATTCAGTCAATAATTTTTAAATTTAATGGGGGATATACTTCTTCAAATGCGCATGATAGTACTTCTAACCATTTTCTACTCAAGTTAAATTTCTTATCTTTCTGTTTCTTTTATTACAAGAAAAAATGTCACACATCTATACCTACATTTTCACACAATTCAGTCATTACAAATTCTATTGTGAAAAAAGTTCTCCCTTATTAATTTTGTCTTTCAAAACAGTACACTTAAAACAATTTTATTCAGTGAAGTTAACCGAGAGTTCCACAATGTTATTCATATCAAATTTTAAAAACAAATTTAACACTTGGAAATGCATCCTGTATTAAAATTTTCAGTATACACAAATATTTCCTGCTGTAGGGAAGATATAGTATAAGATGTGGTGTGCGGTTGTGAAAGAATGTTTTCGTACGTGTAGACTATTTTTGAAAATTTAAATATCACTGAAGCTGATCATATAACTGCAAATGAGCCTTATTTTAATGTGTGCTGGTATCAAAGTAAAACACTTTACAATATTAAACAGCCTATGGTTTTATACTCAATATCAAACTATTCGCAAAATGGCTTACAACTTCTATTCAAATTGTAAAGAAACTGAAATATAAATATATCTTACTAAAGTCAAAAATATTCATAAAATGTAAGAATCCTATTCGTCCACTTATTTCAGTACATTTTTAAAACTGTAGCTGAATGCAATTTTTTATATTTATAAACCAGGAATAAAAGCTCACACAGTCGTAAAAATATGTTTTTAGGATTTTTAAATATACTACTATAAAACGTATATGGATTGTGTAAGATGAGTTGTAAAATCCTAAAAGCTTTTAGAGGAGCAAAAAACATGTAATTTTGGATGGATCAAAATTTTAATATAATACACAAATATACATGTTATTAAGCAAATACATTTGAAAACTTCCTTCTGAAATAAACGTAATTGAAAGAAAAATGTTTAATTGCAAATGAGTGGAAATACATGTTTATCTAAGGGGTATTCCCAAAGTGAGGAAATCCTCAAACTTAAGACTAAACTCAGTGGCACAACAATCCACGAGGGCCAGGAACTACTGTGCCCATCATAATACACGTGACCATTGGGGGCTGAGGCGCATGAACAGATGTCCCGATTTGGTGGTCTGTCTGAAGAGAGACCTTCAGTGTTTAAGGCCCCAAGCAAGCTTGGTACTCATTTATCGACCCAATGTAGCGGGGACGAAAGGCAGAGTAGACTTTGCGAAGCCCATTAATAGAATCCCAAACCTGTGGTGTGGAAGCCCTAAACACTACCACTCGATCCTATTCAGTGAAAAATAAAATTTAATGCTAGAATCTTATATAAATCCCTAATGAATGAGGGAGTCCAAATTTTTTTTTCATGTAAACAGTTTAGACGGAAATGGTTAATTATGAACATTTCACAAGTTGCATAAATTAAAATTAACCGTTATAGTTTACATAAATTTTTAAGGGTGCAAAAGTTTTATTTCGGCTGCACGAATTAATTTTAAAAGGAATTTTTATTGCAGACTGCGTTTTTTATGTATTTTAGATGGTCGTTTTATATTTTCTAGATCAATATCTTAATGTCTGAATTTAAAATTACATAAAATTCTTGACATTCGCATCAATGACCATTATAATTTTTATTAGTATCTGAACGTGTCATCAAACGATTACATGACTATTATTAACATATTATTTAAACCATTTAATTAATATTAAGTATAACATATAACGCACACAAATTTTCTGAACTTTAAAATAAATATTTCGAAAACTACTTCAGATATACTGAAAATTTTTCATTCCTACGCTTTAGCTTCTCAGTTTTGCTTCTGTGTTAAACTTAGTGTATATTCGTCGATTTTTTTAGTACATTTTTTGCTCTTAGCATGCAGTTTTCAACTGAATTGTATGAAATCTTCGAAATAAATTTAAAAATACCAAAGAAGCTATATAATAAAATTTGAAATTTATATTATACGCAAAGAGTTGCTAGAACTTATGGTAAATAATTTTTAACTTTGCTATTCATTTTTTTTTCGAAATTTCAAATGGAATTTCTAACATAGAATTTCTAGCTTTATACGATCGAGATTTCAAAAAAAATCCAGATTTTAACTTTTTATTCAGTTAGATTTTAAAAATAGATAAATGTTGAGGTATTTTGCATAAATAGATATTTTTGAAGAATAATTCGAATGTTTTTCAATAGCTCGAATTTAAAATTGATTTTTATGTTTATTTATATGCATAAATGTCTAGTGTAAATGTTTCCGTATATTTTTGATTACCATTTATTCAAACATTCAAGTTATAAAAAAATGTGGGAAAATCTTCATTCATGTTGTCTTTGATGTAAACTGAAGTTCAAGCACTTAAAATTCAAATATAATTCGGTGTATTTTAACAATATATAACTAGGCACTGTACGTAAACTTCCCTGTACGTAAACTAAAAAAATTATTAGATCTTAATTAGATATTTTTTGTTATTATTTTTATCAAACTGTAAGAAAATGTTTCAAACTATTTGATGAAGTTTAAATTTATTCATTTTTAGTGGTTGGAAAGTTGAAAAGATTTCAAATTTTAAAGTGTTTGGTGTTTTATTATTTTTTTGGCATCTTATAATGAAATAATCATGTTTCAAAAGCTTAAAGCATTGATTAAGATAAGAAAAATGAAGCGAAAAAATATACTTTAAAAAAGATAATTTGTCTAACTATATAAAATAGCAGATTGCCCTGACACGCCCCAACTTGTTACAATTTGATATTAATATGAAACCAAAAGGGAATTGTAACATATTTTACTTATGCGTTGGGACTTTTCAAAACTTTTAAAATACAAGCTCACAAACAAACTCTTCCTGGGGTCTAAAGAAATTTTCCGCCGATTTTTACGATTGCTCCAGGGTCAAAACACGGAGTTCCCTGCGAGCCATAAAACTTCCTATCAGTGTCCTGCTGTGTTGCTTCCTCCGTCCCTCATTATCTTTCAAGATGTTAAACCTTAAAAGGGAGAAAGGATTTCAGAAAAGTGGGGCTAATCCGCTTTTGAAAACGTTACTTGAAGGCAGAAAAACCCGTGCAGTTCATTTTCGAAGCATCTTTACACTGACGGAATTTTCCGTGCTATCCGGTTAGAGGGTTAAGTTCACCTGGATCCTTGATCACTGCAACAGGAATTTGTCGTTGTGGGTACTGGTTGCTCATCAGAAACTTAGGACTATTCCACCACAACTCACAGGTTTTAAGTTTTAGAGAATCCATTCCTCTGGAAACGAAGTCGGCAGGATTGTCCTCTGTTGCCGCATAACACCATTGTTCACTGGAAGTCATCTCCTGGATTGTAGAAATCCTGTTAGCTACAAATTTTTTTGCTTATATAACTCCTTCCTTATCCATGACAAAACAATCATGGAGTCACTCCAAATAAAAGTATTAGTCACATTTAATTTTAAAGCTTACTGGACACGATACACTAATTTTGCTAACAGCACAGCGGCACATATATCAAATCTGGGAATCGTTGTTTGCTTGGTAGGCGCAACTCGAGATTTACTGGCAATAAGATGTACAAGCATCTTTTTATCTGATGTTATGGATTTGCAGTAGACGACAGCTCCATATGCTGACTGAGACGCGTCGGAGAATCCATGCAGCTCGAACACTTCCGGTTGCTCTACCACAATGCATCGATTGATGTTGATGTCATTTACTACCTGAAGTGATTCGACAAATTGTTGCCATTCTCTATTGATTGTTTCTGGAAGCAAATCTGTCCAATCAATCTTTAGCATCCATAATTTTTTAAGGAAGAGTTTCGCTTTCGCCACCACAGGACCTAAAAGACCTAGAGGATCATATATCCTGGCGATGGTTGACAAAAACATCCCGTTTGGTATTTAATTCGTGCAAGTCTATTTTTACTCTGAAGGAGAAGCAATCATGCTTGGGGTTCCAATAAACACCAAACACTTTTATCTCTGATGAATCTGAAAAACCATAATTTTCGGAAACCTCAATCAATTCCGTATTATTTTCGCACCACTTATGCAAAAGCATACCTCCTTTAGCGAAGATATTGATCAGTTGATTTTTCAGATCTTTTGCTTCTAATAAGGTCTCTGCACCGGTAAGTACATCATCAATGTACACTGCTCAAAACAATTAGGGGAGCACATGATTTTAATAAAAGTAAGTAAAGATGTATACCAATAAGTAACATAAAATGAATCATCTATAATGTAAAGCGTACCAGGAAACGAAAAAAGAAAACTTTATATGCAAATCAAAGTTCATGACGTCAAAAACCAGAAAAAGGAGATAAGGGCAGAAATCGGGATGTTGCAGAAACGTCTGCTTTATTGCCGTAACTGTGAAATTCGATTGCGCAGTATTTTTTTTTGAGACAAGGTTACTTGAGAATGTCTCAACAACGTGATTTACCGGAATCCATGGCATGGCGTGTTATAGGCAGACTGTAATCCAGGCAAACACAACGTAGTGTCGCGGACGCTGTTGGAGTCTCCATAAGTGCTGTTGCAAGGCTGTGGATTAGATCCAAGAAACAGGAAATGTTAGACGTCGACCAGGGGCAGGTCGGCCACTCGCCACTACATCAACTGATGACCGGTATATACAGTTAACAGCCCGTCGAAACAGAACAGATAATGCAACGCAGCTGCAAAGACAGTTGCTCTTGGCAACATGACGAAGGGTGTCCAGCGAAACAGTACGTAATCGGCTTCATGAGGGAAGGCTCTATGCACGTAGGCCAATGGTCTGCATTCCGTTGACCCCACACCACCGTGCGGCCCGAAGAAGATGGACTGCTGAACATCGAGATTGGGAGCAACATGATTGGAGCCAAGTGCTGTTTACAGACGAGTCCCGATTCAGTCTAGAGTGTGACATCCGACGTGTTCTTGTATGGAGGGAATGGAGGGACAGGAGCACTCGAAATAACCCCGCATTCGTTCGTGAAAGGTCACAGTACAGAAGAGCTGGTTGGATGGTATGGGGTGGAATCAGCATAGGCGGACGTACGGACCTGCATATCATTCGGAATGGCACTTTGACGGGCCGAAGGTATGCAGACGAGATACTTCTACCTCATGTCATCCCTTACGCTGGAGCCATTGGAGATTCCTTTGTTTTCCAGGATGATAATGCCCGACCGCATAGAGCTCGTCTGGTGGAGAACATGCTTGAAGCTGAAACAATACAGCGTATGGAATGGCCAGCGTGCTCTCCTGACCTGAATCCAATCGAGCATGTTTGGGACATGCTCAGACGACGCATTGCTGCGCGACCAAGGCCGCCTGCTACTGTCCGAGACTTGGAGATTGCACTTCTTGAGGAGTGGAACAGAATTCCCCAAAGTCTGATCGATAACCTCATCGCATCCATGACAAACAGGTGTGCAGCAGTCTTAGCTGTTCGAGGAGACCACACGCCCTATTAAAACTCATGCATCATGTCTAAACAGTACCTTTTTTTATCGTTTACATGTAACCAAATTGTTGCCCTAAATCATCTTTTCATGTTTTTTCCATATTTTCAAAGAATTAAAGCTTAATTCCAAATTTTTCTACGCCTTTTTTCTGTATTGCGCATTGATACGCGTGTACTATGCATTGTATGCCAATACGTGGCTGTCTCACATGGTTTTCTTCACTTTTTTGCTTGCTCCTCTAATTGTTTTGAGCAGTGTACATGTCACGCATCACAACTGAAGACCCTAATGGAAAATTCTCTGCTTCATCTAGGGCTAATTGTTTTAGCGTACGTGTCGCTAAAAATGGTGCACTCGTTGTTCCATAGGTAACAGTTGACAATTCAAACGTTTTTATTGGTTCGTCCATGTTTTCTCCCCACAGAATGCGCTGAAGTTTACGCTGATCTGGATTAATCCAACTCATTCGATACATTTTTTGCACATCCGCAATGAATGCAAATATGTGCTTTCTAAAGAGAACCATTATTGAAAAAAGGTCATTTTGAGCAACTCCCCCATTGTATGGTAGAGAGTTTAAAGAATAACCATTTGTAGATGCACTCGACACATTAAAAACTACTCTCAATTTACTTGTTTTTTTTATCAGAGCGATAAACACCAAGATGTGGTATGAAATACATTCCCCACTCCTCTTTCTCATCTACCTCTTGCATATGGCCTAGTTCTTTATACTCTTTTAAAAAATCTCTATATAATTTTAAATAGTTAGGCTCACGTTTTAATCTATTCCATAAAGAATTTAATTTTTTAAGGGCAATATCTTTTGACTGGCCTAAACAATTTGGATCCTTTTTAAATGGCATAGATACTACATGTATATCTTCCCGTACTATCTCTAGTATGATTTTTTTGAAAATTCTCCTCACAAATTATCGTTTCCTTATTTTTTATTGTCTCAGGTTCAACATTTTCGATTCCCCAAAATCTCCTCATTGTCTTTTCTAAATCGACATTATCTTTGATTAACCCACAGTGAGGTTTATTTTCACTAGAAACTGGAATACTCCCACTCGCAATATAGCCGAAGACTGTATTCTGAAAAATTAATTTTGTATTTAAAAGATTTGTTTGTCCTGGTAAAAGAATTTCATAAAAGATTTCTGCTCCCAACAATAAATCAATATTTCCCGGAATGTTGAAATTTTCATCCGCTAATTTCTCTCTACTGAAATTACCCAAACTAACGTTAAATGGTTGAGAAGGAATCATATCCGTAATTCGCGGCACTACAAAAAAGTCTGCATTAGTTTCATAACTATTTCCTCTATTTGCAAGTGTTGCATTAATGCGCGATTTAATCGTTAACTCTGAATTATGTAATCCTGAAACTAAAATGTTTATTTTCTCTCTTTTTAAATTGAGTGTATTCATACACTGTTGCGAAATAAAATTACTTATTGAACCACCGTCCAACACCGCTCTGACCTCCTGCATTTTTCCAAAGGAATCTCTAATGAAACAAATCGCGGTTGAAAGTAAAACGGATTTCGATTTTACGTAACTCGTAGCAGTAAACAGATCTCCTACACCCTGAGAAGAAGACTCCTCTTTCGAAATCTCTCCTGTGTAATTTATGGGTTTGAACACAGACGCCTTCACTGAAAATTGACTCATCGAGGATTCCTCTGTTTCCGGCTCTTTCTGCACCCCCAATGAAGAAGGTTGAATGACCCTTTCACTCATAAAATTTGGGTCTTCAGAGAAACACAAAGAAGAATGATGCTTTTTTTGGCAACATTTACGAAGAACTTTAGATTTACAAAACTTGACTCTATGCAAATTTAAACAATTAAAACACAAGGAATTATTTTTAACAAGTTCTACCCGTTTATTTACTGACAATTGCTTATATTGAGGACATTTATTTAAAAAATGACTATCAGATTGACACAAAACACATTTTTTGCCCTTGACATCTGAGAAAAATACTCTAGACATATTTTTAGAATTTTGATTTTTGCGACAATAATTAATACTCTCACTCAGTGGTTTTCCTCACGATGAATAAAATAAATCAATTTCTTTTCCCAACGTTAAAGGATCAAACCATTTATCTGCTTGTCTGACACTAATATGCGATGCGGTTTCTTTATCTAAAGTACTAAATATTTTGTCTGAAACTATTAATTATTCTAATACCTCTAAATTTGAAACATCTCTCAATTTTAAATAGTATTCCCAATTTGTTGTTAATCTACTCGCAAACTGGACATGGGATTTACAATTTTGCCGTTTTGCTTTCTTAAAATTCTCTAAACACGATTGAGGAGTTGGCTCAAATTCTTGGAATATTGTGGACTTTATTTTATCATAATTTTTAAGATCCTCATCTTTCAGATATATAATGATATTTGCAGCTTTTTCTCCTAATAAATTTATCAAAATCTCAGGCTTAAATTTATCAGTAACACTTTTGGCTGCAAATGCACGTTCTAATGATAAAAAAAGAAACTCCATCCCTCAGGTTTGTCGGGAATTTTCACTGTAAGTGTGCGGATACTTTTAATTAAAGAATCTAAAGAAGAGGAATCCTTACACAAATGAGACAGTTTTCGTTTCAAATGAGATGGTTTCAAATGAGACAGTTTTCATTATTGATTTCAAATGAGACAGTTTTCATGATTAATTTCAAATGAGATGGTTTCAAAGGAGACAGTTTTCGTTTCAAATGAGAGGGTTTCAAATGAGACAGTTTTCATGATTAATTTAAAGTGAAATGGTTTCAAATGAGACAGTTTTCATGGTTAATTTCAAATGAAATGGTTTCAAATGAGACAGTTTTCGTTTCAAATGAGATGGTTTCAAATGAGACAGTTTTCATGATTAATTTAAAGTGAAATGGTTTCAAATGAGATGGTTTTCATGATTAATTTCAAGTGAGAGGGTTTCAACAAAGGTCGTTTTTGTTTCAACAAAGGTCATTTCAAAAAAGGTCGTTTTCCATTTCCAATCATTTTTTGAAAGGGTCACGGTGCTCAGCTATTTTTTCGACCGACTGTAGTTATCCGAATGAAATAGTTTCATTAGATTTGTTAGGCCCCTACACAGCGTCGCGAACTGAAAGATACAGATATCTTTTAGTAATAGCAGATCATTTTACTAAGTGATTGGAAGTCATACCCCTCAGAAATGCTTCTGCCAAAATAATTGCAAACACCCTGTTTGAGAATTATATATCGTGATATGGAGCTCCTGTAAAAATAATTAGTGACAATGGTCCCCAATTTGTATCCGAAGTTTTTGAGTATTTAAGTAATAGATTAGGCATAAATCATGTCAAACGGTTGTATATAGACCCCAGTCCAATAGAATGGAAAGAATTACCGCAAAATCCGACGTATAATGCGCACCTATACTTTCAAGCTGAATTGTTTAATTTTTAGGTATATTCGCCGTATAACGCCCCCCTTTTCTTACGAAGAAACCGGAAATATTTGTATTTATGCTTTTATGTTTTAGTCATTTATTTGAGGTATTTTCCAAAACTTTTGAAAAAATAGTACACTTCTAGAACTACAACTTGTAGCAACAGACGTTGATGGATGAAGGAAGGCAGATGAGCTCGGATATATTATTACTCTTTCAACAAAATACTTCGTTGGGAATAGTGTATTTAGTTCTATTTGTCAGAGAAATAGTTTATATCTATATTTTTAAGTTCAAATTAGTAGTCTTTTATCCTGTTTTATCTGGAAATGAAAAAAAATTCATATGATGGATTTAATTATTTGCCTTAGAACTCTAGAACCAGCTAGGAAAATAAAAATATAGTAACGGAGTGAGCGAAATAAAGATGTTCAATCTTTTCACCTTCTGAAATGGATGTGAACTTATTTCATTTTTAGTATATTTTAATCCTCGTGCAATAATTAACACCATAAACTCTTTTGGTTCACAAGGCAAGTCGTTTCTTTTAAATAACAGTAATTCGATACATGTAGAAGTCATTTTTTTATGCTCACATCTCTTTTGTTATTTTTAAAGCTATCGTTTACATACCCGGCGTATAACGCGCACCCTTACGTTTTGATCTTATTTTTTGTGTTTAAAGTGCGCGTTATACGCCGTATTTTACGCTAATCGGGATCTTTTGCAAATAATCGCTAGTTTTGTAAATGATAATCATGAGACTTGGGACCGGTTCCTACGCAAACGAACGCATGAGAACGGCAGTTCATGTGACCACGCGAAAACCCCGTCAAATTTATTTTTAGGCAGAAAGCTCATTACCCCGTTTCAAAAACTTGTGATGGTGACGAACGGAGTAGAATTTGTGGTTAGCAATACTGAGAAATTATTTAAGAAGGCTGGAAAAAATACTAGAATTAACCCTCTAAGTGGATACCTTCCTCCTGAAAAGTTATTCCGAAAGCGTTAACTCTTATTTTGATGTTCGCTTTAAAAATGCAACAGACTTCTTTCCTTTCCCCCTTTTAGAACTTGGGAGGTCGAACGGGGACAATTTTATGACCTAGTTCGGTTCATTTGTCAAGTAAGAACCAAGAGATCAATCGTTTACAGCTAGCTGTTAAGTTGCCTTGGGCAATCTTGTATGAAAGCTGTAGCGGAATTCGGCGTTTCTTCCTCCTATATGTTCAGTCACAGTAAAATTAAAACAAAATGCAGGGTAAAAAAAAGGAAAAAATTAAATAAATAGTATGTTAGAAGTTAAAAAATAATTATATTTTCTTCAAACAAAATTTATTTTTTGTCATTTTTTAAAAATTAAAGAAAAAATATTTTTTTTTTTTGGTATTGCGATTTGAACCAGAAAAAAGCATCCTGTATTCATTTTTGAATATGAGAGTAAGAAAACGCGCTCACTTTCCTGTTTTTTAAAAAAGTAATGAGGTAAAAAGAGCAAAGGCCCTATCTCATTTTTTTAACAATAACACAATTAATGGTACATACGATGATTATATTTATGAAATAAAACCGAACATTCTCTATTCAGTTATATTTTTTTTTAATTTAAAATAGCATAAAAAAGGATTTCAATACTTTTAATTTATTTTAATTAAAATCATATAAAAGATATTTTTATGTTAACTGTATATTTTTCGGAAAAAGTTTAAATTTTCCTTCCTAGTGTTTTCCTTTTCGAACTTCTTGTATTAAATAAAAATTCCTTTTCTACATCGGCATTTGTGATGGACATAACACACATTCAGTCAATAATTTTTAATTTTAATGGGGGATATACTTCTTCAAATGCGCATGACAGTACTTCTAACGATTTTCTACTCAAGTTAAATTTCGTATCTTTCTGTTTCTTTTCTTACAAGGAAAAATGTCACACATCGATAACTACATTTTCACACAATTCAGTCATTACAAATTCTATTGTGAGAAAAGTTCTCCCTAATTAATTTTATCTTTCAAAACAGTACACTTAAAACAATTTTGTTCAGTGAAGTTAACCGACAGTTCCACAATGTATTCATACCAAATTTTAAAAACAAATTTAACACTTGGAAATGTATCCTGTATTAAATTTTTCAGTATACACAAATATTTCCTGCTGTAGGGAAGATATAGTATGAGATGTGGTGTGCGGTTGTGAAAGAATGTTTTCGTATGTGTAGACTATTTTTGAAAATTTAAATATCACTGAAGCTGATCATATAACTGCAAATCAGCCTTATTTTAATGTGTGCTGGTATCAAAGTAAAACACTTTACAATATTAAACAGCCTATGGGCTTATACTCAATATCAAACTATTCGCAAAATGGCTTACAACTTCTATTCAAATTGTAAAGAAACTGAAATATAAATATATCTTACTGCAGTCAAAAATATTCATAAAATGTAAGTATCCTATTCCTAAACTTATTTCAGTACATTTTAAAAACTGTAGCTGAATGCAATTTTTTATATTTATAAACGAGGCATAAAAGCTCACACAGTCGTAAAAATGTCTTTAGGATTTTTAAATATACTACTATAAAATGTATATGGATTGTAAGATCAGTTGTAAAATCCTAAAAGCTTTTAGAGGAGCTAAAAGCATGTATTTTTGGATTGATCAAATTTTTAATATAATACACAAATATACATGTTATTAAGCAAATACATTTGAAAACTTCCTTCTGAAATAAACGTAATTGAAAGAAAAATGTTTAATTGCAAATGAGTGGAAATACATGTTTATCTAAGGGGTATCCCCAAAGTGAGGTAATCCTCAAACTTAAAACTCAAACTCAGTGGCACAACAATCCATGAGGGCCAGGAACTACTGTGCCCATCATAATACACGTGACATTGGACGCTGAGGTGCATGAACAGATGTCCCGATTTGGTGGTCTGTCTGAAGAGAGACCTTCAGTCTTTAAGGCCCCAAGCAAGCTTGGTACTCATTTATCGATCCAATGTAGCGGGGATGAAAGGCAGAGTCGACCTTGCGCAGCCCGTTAAGAGAACCCAAGACCTGTGGTGGGGAAGCACTATACACTACCACTCGATCCTTTTCGGTGAAAAATAAAATTTAATGTTGGAATCTTATATAATTCCCTAATGAATGAGGGAGTCAATTTTTTTTTCATATAAACTGTTTAGACGGAAATGGTTAATTATGAACATTTCACAAGTTGCATAAATTAAAATTAACCGTTATATTTTACATAACTTTTTAATGGTGCAAAAGGTGTATTTCTGCTGCACGAATTAATTTTAAAAGGAATGCGGTTACGAAAAGTAGTACAAATCTATCTAAAGTAGGGTTGGTTACCTTACATATTGTCAAACACAACAATGTATTGGAAGCCAATTCCACAATTCGTTGTTATAAAAATGTATGGAAAATAAAAGGCCTTTTTTTGCATTTGTAATTTATATATATATAATTTTTCCTGGGAACTTTAAAAGCTAGAGCGGCATCCACCAAAACCGCGGTTCTCTCTGTGTTTTTCCAGATCGCCCCTGACTAAGCCGGCTCTGCCATAGTAAGTAAAAATGCCGGATTTTGTTTATCAAGATCATTTTATAGCAGACTGCAATTTTCATGTATTTTAGATGGTCGTTTTATATTTTCTACATCTATATCTTAATGTCTGAATTTAAAAAATTACATAAAATTCTTGACATTCGCATCAATGACCATGATAATTTTTATTAGTATATGAAAGTGTCATCAAACGATTACATGACTAATATTAACATATTATTTTAACCATTTAATTAATATTAAGTATAACATAACGCACACAAATTTTCTGAACTTTAAAATGAATATTTCGAAAACTACTTCAGATATACTCAAAATTTTTCATTCCTACGCTTTAGCTTCTCAGTTTTGCTTCTATGTAAGAATTTATTGTAATTGTATATTCATCAATTTTTTTAGTGTATTTTTTGCTCTTAGCATGCAGTTTTCAACTGAATTGTATGAAATCTTCGAAATATATTAAAAGATTCCAAAGAAGCTATATAATAAAATTTGAAATTTTTATTATACTCAAACAATTGCTAAAACAATATGGTAAATAATTTTTAACTGCGCGATGCATTTTTTTTTTCGAAATTTCAAATGGAATTTCTAACATAAAATTTCCAGCTTTATACGGTCGAGATTTCAAAAAATATCCAGATTTTAATTACTTATTCAGTTAGCCTTTAAAAAAGGTAAATGTTGAGGTATTTTGTATAAATATATATTTTTGAACAATAATTCGAATGTTTTTGAATAACTCGAATTTAAAAGTGATTTTTATGTTTATATGCATAAATGTCTACTGTAAATGTTTCCGTATATTTTTGATTACCATTTATTCAAACATTCAAGTTATAAAAAAATGTGTGAAAATCTTCATTCATGTTGTCTTTGATGTAAACTGAAGTTCAAGCACTTAAAATTCAAATATAATTCGGCGTATTTTAACAATATATAACTAGGCACTGTACTTAAACTTCCCTAAAAACTTGGCCTTTGAAATCTAAAAAAAAAACTAATAAATCTTAATTAGTTTTTTTTTTTTCCTTATTATTTTTAACAAAGTGTAAGAAAATGTTTCAAATTATTTGATGAAGTTTAAATTTATTCATTTTTAGTGGTTGGAAAATAGAAAAGGTTTCAAATTTTAAAGAAATTGGTGTTTTATTAATTTTTTCGGTATCTTATAATAAAATAATTATGTTTCAAAAACTGAAAGCTTTGATTAAAATAAGAAAAATGAAGCGAAAGAATATACTTAAAAAAAGATAATTTGTCTAACTATATAAAATAGCAGATTGCACTGACACGCCCCAACTCGTTACAGTTTCAAATTAATATGAAACCAAAACGGAATTGTAACATATTTTAGTTATGCGTTGGGACTTTACAAAACTTTAAAAAAACGAGGTAACACATAAACACTTCCTGGGGTCTAAAGAAATTTCCCCCTGATTTTTTACGTTTGCCCCAGGGTCAAAACACGGGGTTTCCTGTGAGCCATAAAACTTCCTATCAGTGTCCTGCTGTGTTGCTTCTACCGTCCCCAATTATCTTTCAAGATGTTAAACTTTAAAAGGGGGAAAGGATTTCAGAAAAGTGCGGCCAATCCGCTTTTGAAAACGTTACTTGAAGGCAGAAAAATCCGTGCAGTGCATTTTCGAAGCATCTTTACATTGACGGAATTTTCCGTGCTATCCGCTTAGAGGGTTAAAGACAAAAAATGGGCGAAGTACTGCAATAAAAGGAGACGTGAAGTTAACATTAGGTTCAACGATTTGGTGCTTGTCGAAACGCATCCCATAAGATATGCAACTAAAAAGAAGGTCGCGAAATTCAAACCAAAGTTTGAGGGTCCTTATAGAGTCTTGAGTGTTCGAAATATGTTGTAATTTGGAAGGCAGGTAGAACAACTGTTAATATAGACCTAGTGCAAATTTACCATCAGAAGGAAAGTAATGAGGGGGTGGTAATCGTTGATAGTTCTGTTAGGAGCGGATCGGAATATCAGTAGAATAGTTTTCAGGAGAGTAGACCTAGGTTAGATAGATCACAGTGTCTTAGGCAGGGCCAGACCGTGACTTTTGTTTTAGTAAATTTTTAATTTTTTAAATGTTGGTCTACGGTAAATTTCGGTTTAATTTTATGATTTAGAAGTTCCCACCTATAGGTCGAAGCAGAAAAGAAAACATATATTTGTTGCAATTAAATCAGATGTTCTCAAACTTTTCATCTCATATACCCCTTGCCATATTTTTCGGTTTTGGGGTCACACCTGCTTACCTAATATAGAACTTATGTAAATTATCAACTTCAATGTCATTTTGACTGCTGTTATAGAACTACCTACTTTTTAAGATACTTAACTAAAAGATTTAAGTGTCTAACTGTAGGAAATAATAGTGTTTAAAACTTAAGAAACACATGCTAATTAAATTTAATTTGATTAAGGGAAGGATGAACCTAGTGCTTCAATAACTAATTTTCAAAATTTGGCATCAATTTCGTCTGGTCTTCGTTTCCAAAATCTCCTCGATTAGTAGTGTCCAGTCTTTTTCTTTTATTTTAGAGCTTAGCAGCCACATAGAAACTCCTTTTCACTAGGAAA
This sequence comes from Trichonephila clavipes, assembly GCA_019973935.1. Taxonomy (NCBI): domain Eukaryota; kingdom Metazoa; phylum Arthropoda; class Arachnida; order Araneae; family Nephilidae; genus Trichonephila; species Trichonephila clavipes. The sequence continues at coordinate 173,729 of BMAU01013842.1, forward strand.
AGCAATTAAATACTCCATAATTCGGGATAAATAACAGGCATGTATTTTTAAAGCTGAAATTGCTCACATCCGTTTTTAAACTTTACTTTAAGATCTCAATTACTACCCATTTTGATGAGTTCTTTTGTAATGACATTTTTTTTATGAATAGGATCGTATGTGTTTATAGCCTACTGTGGTAATTACCACAGTCAAAGCATTCTCAAACCTAATTTCAGCATCTGAATAAAGGGCATTTAAATGTTCAACGTAAATTAAAACGCCATTTTCCTGGCAGATTATCCGTGGCCAATTAAAAAACTGCGAAAATTCGGGAAGTAAAATATTATACTCTTAAGGCTTAACTCTGGCACATGAAATGCTGAAATGATGGTCTTTGTTTTTATAAAATTTATACTGTGACATTGTAACTGCAAACTAACTTCCTTAAATCTTGTAAATAAATCTGTTAAATATGTAAATTCTGGTTTCTATTTGATTAAATTTTCCTTTAAAGTTTATATATAATTCACGATCTAGTTTAATGAGAGTAACTATAGTAGACCCCTATTTACTCCTCATGGACCCCCAAATAATTGTTTCGCTGACGTAGACCCTTTGTATGTCATCATAGACCCCTGGGAGTCGATATAGACTACTTTGGGAATCACTACACTACTACCAAAGAAGTTCACTATTTCAGTCGCAACCTTAACTGATTTTCTGCACCAACCAGATTAAGAGAATGTGCAGCTTACGGCACATAATTATAGCAAATTTATTTTTTTCTTTTCGATGAAGTTGCACACCATTATATCGAACGGACAAATTGGCAGCGTTATCAAATGACTGTCCCCTACAATTACCCAATAGCAATTCATTTATTTCTAAAAATTCTTGTAGAGAAATAAATAAGTATAAGTCATTGTGACTACTAATCTTAATTAATGAGACACATCTTTCATACACTTTCCCCCCAAAACAATATCGTAGTACAATATTAAGTTGGTCATTGTGGGCCAAATCTGGTGTTGAATCCATCACAGTTGAATAGTTCTTTATGTCATCGTTATTTATTTGAGTTGTAATCGTTTTAATGATTTGCTTGCCCATGATCTCAATTATTTGCTCATATATTGTTTTTGATACGTGTGATATTAACGATTTTGGTCGTAATTCTCGCTTTTCAATATGTTCACGAACGAATGAATGGGTCAAACTCTGCTAACAATTCCAGGGCACCCATAGCATTACCACTATGAGGAAAACCAAAAACTTCCTCGGTACCCCTTTAATTGATAAACCTCTTACAGCCAAATACTTTACTACTGAAATAACCTGTTTGAGGACATTGTGGTAATATTCTGTATCTTTATTAGTTGGTCATGTAACTGGTTCTTTTCGTGTCACCCAAACTAACATAAAGTTTTTATGGTCAGTAGAACTTTCATGGTTTTTTTAATCAACTCGTTACTTGTTTTCAATTAGATAAGCTGGTTGTGTATTGAGAATTTGTTTTAGAAAAAATTTTGCACGTCAAACAAAAAACACTACCAATACAGATTGAATAATATAGCTAAGATCTTTCTAGCACTTAACCATTTTTAAGTTTTTTAATGAAATGATTATTCGAAAATGATCTCTTTGGTTCTTTGTATTCTCTACCGAAGCAGAATATATACCGTATGGATCTTTATTTTGAAAATAAATCACTTCATGTGAAAGGATATAATTAATAAAATTATTACTTATCGATTTAGGCCACGACTCCACGTCAATGTATTTCTCAAACTCAAACTCAAATTTTTTTTTAACACTTTTCAATCGGGGAATTACTGATGTCCTCTGGCTGAACAATATCTTTTTCAGAAGGCTGCAGGTCATCTAGATCTTACATATTTTCATCATTAATATTTGCTTGTGTTTCTCCGTTTTCTTTGGCTAAGTTCCTTTTCCTTACACTTGTAAATGCATCGGCGTTTGTTACATTCTTGATACTTTGTCCCATTGTAAATTTTAACACATTTACTTTTTTCTTTTTCTCGATTTAACAATAATTTTCATTTTTCTGCTCCACTTTTATACTTTTTATCAGACATATTTATATTGTAAACTAAGAGCTTGATTTTCTTGAAAATAGATTTGAAAGTTTAGGTCAAAAAATTATGATAACACAACCAACTGTTCTTATAAACTAAAAATATTCAAGCAAATTTTTACAAAAAAAATATAGTATATTTCTGAGATAATTAAGAAAAATACCTAGTTTATTTTAAAAGATAAAAAAATCTCTTTGTCTATACTCGCTAAAACCTAAAACGCTGATTATTATTATTTATTGGCCCATCTATTTAAAGTGGTTTTTATAAAAATAAACTTAAGAATTATTTGGCCCATTTTAAATAAATGTTGTTTTTCCGTTGCCATCCATTATTTGCTGTTGCTACCAATACTTAAAAAACCCGATTTATTACGAAAATCAAGACCACTTTACTTTCATCCATAATATTCGCGGGAAATTTCCATAATCCACATAAAATGATTGTTATTGTTTCCATCCTATAGAAGTAATTAAGTGTTACTCACCCCAAAATTTAAGATAAAATACATATTTATTAAATCCAGATAAAATACAATGAATGGGAAATTCTGATGGTTTCAATCTTTGAAAAATTGAAATACGGAAAACACTTAATGATAACTTCAATATCTTCCAACTTAAATAGTTTAGAAATGTGCATTGGTACTTAATTTTTACTTGAATAAACAGGCACCTTTTAAATTCAGGTATTATGCACAGTTCACAGCAACAAATTAGTATATTGTTGTAACTTAGAGTTCTTATTGCACAAAAATAAATGGCTGCACATGTAGTGCTATTACGTTTGTATAAATGCACAATGTTCGTCGATGCCACTCTTTGATAGAGCCTGTTTCTATTAATTATTAATTTCCGCGTATTCGATGGTAGAGCGGAAGGACAAAAGTAAATAGTTCTCGCACTCGAAAACAAAAATAAATTTCATACAGTATTTCGGATATTTTATTTTTGATTTGTATTTTTAATTGGTTTATTATTTTATTACTATTTTGAATGTAAGCATCTGTTTTTGCTTACTATTTTCGACGAGGATCGGGGGCCCCTAAAACCCAGGGACCCTGGACTGCAGTCCGTTTAGCCAACACCTCCTAGATACAAGGCCTGGCGACTGAAATGAGAGAGGCTTGTGACGTCACATATAGTAGGTATAGAAATCCTGCCTGATTTGAAGTTCACATTACTCGCCTACGCCATTTTGGTTGTTGTTCCTGTACAGTTCGCAGCTTTCAACATTTTTATTGCAGATTTTCAATTTATTTGTGACGATTTTGGATAAGATCATAAACAAATGGTCTACACATGCGTTGTACCGAATTGAAATAGCAATTATAAAGATACTGGGACAGTACAAATGTTTGGATTCCCAAAAGAGGACTCCCTTCGAAAAAAATGGATATAAGCCATTTCAAGAAACGATTATGCTCCATCAAAGTATTCGAAGGTAACTTTTTTAATTTTATTCTATTTACGGAAATTGTAATAATATCTTTATTTTAAAAGTCTACAAATAACTTTAATATGTTGTTCGATAAGACCTTTGAAAATGTACTCATTTCTTTTTCTTCATGTGAGTTTCTTAAACATTGGCAAATCATTTTTATTTATCTATAATGATAAAGGTGTTTTGTTTATGAAATAAATATTTTATAGCCCTAATAAAATTTATGTTTTTAAAAATAAGCCCAAACAATCATTGTTAATGATACAACAGCTGTCTAGTGTTTTTGCTATTGCTGCTGTATTTTTGTGTCATTTACCAAATACCTTTTCGTAGAATCAACGAAAGTACCTTAAGTATTAATAGTTTGTTAGCAAAGAAAGCCCATTATGATATACAGCTCGTAGTCAATGTAAATATGGACATAAGCAACCATTTATTGATTATTTTGTATATTAATATGATGTGAGATACAAAATGCAAAACACATTCACAACAACAGCAACAAAAAGACTAGCTGATTTTTGAACTATTAGAATGACTTTAAAAATAAGAAAAAATAAAGCTGTAAAAAAGTAAGCTGAAAACAGATAAACATGACTCAGCTTTAACCTCACAATTCGTTAATTTCATAGTGTTAACTTGAAGTACGATTGCTATCACAGCAAATGTCGGAGAAGACACCACATTTAGAGGTAGTGAGTACCGATTTCTAATCCCATGACGACAACACTGATAGTTTCTTTTCTATAATTGTTTGCATTAATGTAGACTACGTGGTTGCACGACAAGAAGGATTTCTTCGTATCAAGTTGCTTTGATGACAACCATTTGCTGGCAAAATAAACACAAATTTCATTAAATCAAAGAGAGAAACAAACAAAATTTTGTTCAAATTTTGTATAAGAATGTCAAAAATTGTTTTGATGTTGTATCAAAATTATTTTGGTATTTCCAACAAAAGTTCCATTCAAAATTTTTAAAAAATCAAATTATCAGAGAAATTTTTGTTAATTCTAAGAAATATTTTTTGTTGATGCAAAACGATATATATATATATATATATATATATATATGTATATATATTTAATTTTATAGGTTTGTGAATTACACTTTTCGGATGATGCAATATGAAGATACACCGAAGCTTACAATGAAAAGACTGGAGAGAATATATGTGGGCCCTTAAAGCGTTTCAGACTACAAAATTTTGCTGTGCCAACTATTTTTACAGATTTCCCCACATATCTTTCTAACTCTGGAAATCACACTCGAGAATGTCCTGACCAGAGACTGCAAAAATTATAAAATGAACACTTACAACGTTCAATCCAAGCAAGCATTATTTCCAAGGAAGAATTCGAAAAAAAGAAATCGTTTACGTCGTTTCCAGAATTAGTAGAGTGTTTAAATGCAGAGGAGCTTCAGGACATATGGACTGTTGTTTGTAAAAATGATCTAGTAATAATTATGAGGCTAGACACAATAATACCTCCTGTTATTAAAGCATCAGTGATTATAAATAAAAACTTGCATTTAACAATTCACATATGTCAAACAAAGATAGATTAACTTGGTAAGTACAAATTTCCTGTAAAAATTAATAATACTATTGTTGTAAATGAAATATTACACGAACTGGCTCTCGGAATAAAAATGAAAAGCTCCCATGATTTTCCTACAGCATTTGGTTTTATTGTTAATCTTTTAGAAAGTATGTTTTCAGATTTAGATGATGATAAAAAAATTGCACTCCATTTCTTAATTGACCTACTCAAGTTTTTAACAAGTAACAAGTTTTCTTTTAGATATTCCTCTGAAATGATGGGGGTTTTTTGTATATTACAATCCATATCACCTCATGCCTATAAATTTTTAAAAAATTAAGGATATCTCAATGTTACCCATCTCAGAACTTTGCGCAAAATTTGTACATCTTTAAAAACTAACCCTCAAACAGAAAAATCAAATGAAAACTTTCTAGAATACATGAAAAAAAGTAAATATCCTAAAATCTGTTGACAAAACTGTCATACTGATGCTTCACGAAATCCATTTAAAGCCATGTTTAGATTTTAAAGGGGGTAATATTCTAGGGATGGCATATAGCAGTGAACAAACTGCTACTTCAGCATATGTGTTCATGTGATTCAAGGTCTTCTTTTTCCTCTTAAAGAAGTAGTTCATATAATGCCAGTGAAAAAAATCGATGGAGAACAATTGTTTGCTGTTGTTAAAAAAACTATCGTAGAACTTGACGGTCTAGGATTCAAAGTTATAGGTGTAGTTTCTGACAATAATTCTATAAATCGAAAAGCAATGTCAAACTTTTCTGTTCCTCCCAAATTGAGCATTGTATATTCCCATCCTTCTGATTCTTCCAATCCTTTACTTTTTGTTATTGATTCAGTGCACATTTTTAAATGCATTAGTAACAATTGAATTAATCAAAAAAATGCATTTCAATGTTTTTATTTTCCAGATTTTGAAGATCATAATAAGTTTCCATTATTAGAAGCAAATTTCTCGACACTTAAACAACTACAGTACAGTCCCGATAATCCGATCAATATCGGAGCGACCCCTGTTCGGATTACGTGGTTGTTCGGATTAGCCGGAGTAACAGCGAAATCACTATTTGAACCGGGAGTACGGGTCTATGTATTTTGTCGTAATGTGAGCGTACGCGCCCGCTTTTTTGCCGCGTGGACTGTACTCCCACTCCTCGACGCGTGTGTCCTTCCTCCACCACTCCTAACTTAGTGTGTCAGTGTGACTGCGTGTGCGTGTGCCCGTACTGTTGGCCGTCAGTCGTTCCGCGCTCGTTCTATACTCGTCCGCTTTTGTCTCTGTGTTAACAACAGTGTTACAGTGTGATATTCTACAGTGAAAACAGTTTGTTGTGTGTTTTGGACATTTATCTGTGATACAGTGTACGTAAACAGATTTTTATGGCGAGTAAGCGTAAACACTCAACACTTACTCTTAAAGACAAACTAGAGGTTCTAAAGCGTTTAGATAAAGGTGAAGGTGTGACAAAATTGGCTACAGAGTTTAATGTTGGCAAAGCTACATTTTGTGATTGGAGAAAAAATCGTAGAAAGCTTGAAAAATACTGTGCTAATTCTTCTGGCGAGACTCTTGAAAACAGACAGACAGCAAAGCAATCGCTGTACGATAAAGTTGATAATGCGCTTCATATTTGGTTTACCCAGGAAAGACAAAGAGGAACCCCCCTCAATGGGCCTATCATTCAAGAAAAGGCTATTCAATTAAATAAATTAATGAACGGTGATGCCTCTTTCAGTGCTAGTATCGGGTGGCTAGATCGGTGGAAGAAGCGACATGGGGTACGTCAGTTGACAATTACCGGCGAAAAGCTTTCATCTGATTTTGACGCAGCAAAGGAATACGTAATCACATTTGCAAATTTAATAGCTGAGGAAAATTATTCTCCACAACAAATCTACAATGCCGATGAGACGGGCCTGAAATTTAGGGCACTGCCTAAAAAGAGTTTAGCTTCACAGGATGAAAAAAGTGCTCCAGGTTATAAAATGAGCAAAGACCGAATTACATTAATGGCATGCAGCAATGCTTTTGGTAATCACAAGCTCCCATTAATGGTGATAGGCAAATCTGCTAAGCCTAGAGCTTTTAAAAACGTGAATATGAAATCACTGCCAGTATATTACAGGAGCCAAAAAAAGCATGGATGAATGCAATGTTGTTTAAAGAGTGGTTTCATGACCAGTTTGTTCCCGCTGTAAAGAAATTCAATAAAGAAAATGATTTACCGCAACGTGCGATTCTTTTGATTGACAATGCGCCATCGCACCCAGGCACTGAAGAACTTTCTAGCGGTGAAATTAAAGCCATATTTTTACCGCCAAATGTTACACCCTTACTACAGCCTATGGATCAGGGTGTTTTGCAAAAACTTAAACAAATTTACCGTAAGCAGTTTTTGCGAACCTTGATTGAAGATGACACAGTCTCTTTGGTTGCAAAAATAAAACAAACGAACATGAAAGATGTTGTTTATTGGTCTGCTGAGTCCTGGGAAAACGTAACTGACTAAACTTTAATAAAGTCTTGGAAGAAACTATGGCCAACCCTTGAGTATGCAGAAAACCAACCAGAAAATGATGTGACCAGTCTGCTTCAGCTAGTGCAGACAATTCCTGGTTGCGAGGAAGCTGGGGAAAGAGACATCAATAAATGGATGGAAGAAGACGGGGAAACAGCCGAATTTCTGACTGATGACGACATAGCTGCGGCAGTGACTCAAGAGCCAATGGAGGAGGAGGGGAGTGACGACGAGACACAATGCGATAAGAAGGACGTGGTGCCAAATGCAGACTGCGCAGCTGCCCTTGACCTTGCCCTGCGCTACTTGGAGCAACAGCCCAACACTACACCAGCTGATGTGTTATTTATGAGGCGCTGGCGAAATTACGCATCATCGAAAAGACTGTCTTCGTTGCGTCAGAAAAAAATAACTGAATGAATGTAATAAGGTACTTGTTCACTACATTATCAGTACTGTACTGTACTGTACATATTTTATATTTAATCTTATGTTGTACAATTTTTCATACTAAACATTAGTGTTCTGTTCTGTAGTTTATTCAATTTTAAAATTTGTACCATAACTTGATGTACAGTGCGTGAATATTAAATAAAGAACTGTTTTGAATTAAGGTTTACACTGTTTTATATTGAAATATTCACCGATTTTCGTCCTTAAAATTATAAAAAATTTTCCGCGGAGCCGTTCGGATTAGCGGGACTGTACTGTATATGACATAGAAAGTAATAATTTAGTAAAGTTTGCTTATGGTTTAACTTTGAAGGCTTTATGTCCGACAAATCATGAAAAACAAAATGTGAAACTTGTGCTTAAGATATTTAATAATTTTGTTATTCAGGGGCTTCAACTATTAGGAGAGCAATATAAACTAATTAGTTATGAAACAACATCAATTTTTATTTCTTTAATTTGTACATGGCGGAAAATAGTTAATGTTAAAACACCTTTAAAGGGACAACATTTGCTTGATCCATATCAGCAACCGATTACTTTATCTCCAGACAACCAAACATGTGAATTATTGCATAAAATTTTGTCATGGTTAGACTCGTGGAAGGGAAAAAATTGTACTACTGGCACCCTTACTAAAGAAACACGTCTTGCTTTTATTCATAACACATACGCTTTACTTGAAATGTCAAAATATTGCATTAACGAATTAAAATTTCAATATTTTCTTCCCGGAAAAATTCAGATAGATGCGTTAGAAAGTCGTTTGGGGAAATATAAAACACTTTCAGGTTCTCAATATTTAATATCAATTCGATAGCTTTATGAAGTAGAAGCTAAACTGAGAATGCAAATTTTTTTACCTCTAACTTTGGTTTCAAACACATATGGCCAGCTTAACATAAAAGACATTCATTTAGAAGATTCGTGTAATGAAAATACTTTAGAGTCATGAGTATTTAGTAATTCTAATATTACACTAACTGAAAAAGATTTTTGTGATGCTCAGCTGTATCTACCTGTTTTAACATATTTAGCTGGTGTTTGTGCTAGAGCAGCACTTAAAAAATTAAAATGCGACTTTTGTTCCAAATCACTTGTTCTTAATAAATCTTTTGAACTTAATTCTAACTATGATTTAATACGTAACTTAGACAGAGGAAGTTTATTGTGCCCTTCTCCAGATGTTGTTACAGCAGTGCTCTACAACTATAAAATAGTTCAGAAACTTCTTTCTAATGATTATGAAAATATGTTCCTTAAACAAAATAATCAACGTCAAATTGCCTCAGAAATATCGATTAGCTTGATAAATTCAAATGAATTGAATGCATGTACTAGTTTTGCATTCTACCAATTATAAGTTTTGTAAAAAAAAATACGTATTCTAATACAAAATGTATGTTCTTAACTTGTCAATTTTTGTAATAAATGTGTTTAAAAATGTTCATCGCAATGCGTTCGTAACAAGTATAAATACATCGATAATCATAGTAAATATCTGTGCAATTATTATTTAAATAGTAATTCTATATTGTATTTGTATGAACTACAGTACTTTATAATTTGTATGATACTGTTACTTTTTAAATTTGTATGTCGTTTTTGTTTTGTATTTACTCTTATGATTTATGTAAATGAAACACAATTTAATGATTGATTTGCTATTTTTTTAAATTTCCTGTAAGTATATTTGTTTTAATAACAAAAAGTATTTTAAAAAATGTATCAGAGAAGCTCCGTAGAGCAGTGCTTCTCAAACATTCAATACTGGCGCCCCCCTTTTCAATCACAAATTTTATCGCCCCCCCTTATACATAATAATTTACTGAAAGCAATAATAATGCACTTTTACGATAAAGCAACAATATTTATTATAAACCGTACAAATTCATGACATAAATATTAAATTTTGTATATGTTACTTTTAAGCAAAAAAAAGTTAAGTAATAGGATAATTACTAAATTATTTTTCCTTTCTCTGATTTTTAAATTGGAACATATTACAAAATGCGGTGGTTGCTTAGAAGACAAAATATAGATATCAGCTAAATATAGAAAATGAACTCAGAGGGTCAATTTCTTATCTTAAAACTCCTTTCAAAAACTTTGCTTTGTAAGACAAGCCCATGGAAGTAGCTAATTATTATTAAACTTGTTCTTAATTTAGTATTAATTAATTAGTCATAAAATACTCTGTGCACCACTCATACATTAAAAGCAGTGTTTCTCAAACTTTCAATACTGGCGACCCAATTTTCAATTATAATTTTTGTCTCGCCCCCCTGTACAACAATAATGTATTTACTGCAATAAAAATGCACTTTGAGAGAGAGACGCTAAAGTTACAATACGATCTTAATTATAAACCGTACAAATTAATAAGATAAGTATATTAAATTTTGTGTATATGTAACTTTTAAGTAATATATATTTTAAGAAAATTACTTAATATATATATTACCTAGAATTATGTTATTTTCTCTAATTTTTAAATTGGAACAGATCGCAAAATGATGTATTTAATTAAAGATTTATTTCCTTCAGCATATTCATTTCTCAAAGTACAAATGTCATTAGAAAAATAGTCTAGTCAATGTCGCTCTCTATCATATCCATCACATCTGGCATTATAGAGTACGTTTGCGTGAGTCTGAGCAACCTATCGGACGTCTGCGCAAAATATGTAAAAATGCTTTTCCTCGTACAATTCCAGTCAGTTTTGGTCGACTCGATACTCCTATAGCTACCGAATCTAGCTTGAATGTACATTTTTTTTAATTTCCACGTTAATTGTAATTCACGGTAATTAAGTATTTACGGCAGTAGATTAAAACAATATCATACATACATTTTTAAGTCGTAAGCAAACATTCGACCATAATAAAGAATCAACAAGTACACAGACGAACGAGCATGGTTCCGAAAATTAAATCAAGGCAATCTTCTCAAAAATACTTAAATTTTGGATTTACCACTACTGAAGTAAATGATGGGAAAAAAAGCCCCAGCTCGATATGTGTTAAAACTTACAAATCTGTAGAACAACATGTGAAAGTTGTTTTTAAAACATGTAAAATCATTTAGCTATGTTGGCAAAGAATTTTAAAAAGTATTTTCTGGATGAGGACAGCTAGGTAGCAAGTTACGAGTGGATTAGGGATCTATTTCAAGATACTTCAGAAGGGCTCTCAACTTCCGAAGAAGAAATCTTCATAAATTTCACATCCAGTGAAAAATTAAAAGGCAATTTTGTAATAAATCGCTCTTTGAATTTGGGGTAGAGGTGAATGAGGAATTATCTGCACTGAAAACAAAAGCACTTCGTATACTATTACCATTTTCAACATCCTACCTTTCTCAAACCGGATTTTCTGCAGTGGATGCCTTGAAGACAAAATACAGATCTCAGCTAAATATAGAAAAATAACGCTTTAAGTGTCAATTTCTGATATTAAACCTTCCTTTGAAAAACTTTCCTCTACAGGAGAAGCCTGTGAAAGTCCCTAATAATTATTAAACTTGTTCTTAATTTAGTAATAAGAATGATTGATTGAATATTAACGTCGCACTGTTCAGCTGCACGAGGGCTTTTGACGACGGACCACGTAATTTTGAACCATGGTCAAGTGACGTGGATGACACCTAAGCTGGCACCCCTCTCTCCTAACTACCACACCACACCAACGGGAAAACGTTTCAACTCTCTACAGATTTAACGTGCATCGCTGCCCTACACGGCGGGTCTTTAGTGGTACTAGGCTCGAACTCATGACAAGGCAAGCCACGATCCGATACCTATACCACTCGGCTACCGCGGCCGAATTCAGTAATAAGAAATTATTTATAAAATACCTTCTTCAGTACTGATACATCAAACGTATACTGGCTGAAACACCGACTCTTCGCACGAGTTCATTTTTTAAAAAAATAAAACATTATTCTTGATATAATAGCTGAACTGTAAGGAGAGTAAAACTGTGTGCACACGACATTGTATACAAAAATGTAAAATGATTTTTTTAGATAAATGCTATAATTGTAAATAACTGTTTAAAAGAACTGTAATTTTAAACCTCACACAATTAGCATTTAGAATTAATGTTAAATTATGAAAAAGAATATAAAATTCCGATGAAGAATAATTGTGTTACTTTTTAACATATTTAAAGCGAGAAGACTTCAAAATGTTTTAACCCGGGAGCAGGCGCGTACTCGATACTAACATTAATGGTAGTGCGGGGGGACTCAGTCACCCCAATCATTTGTTTAGAATTATTTTTACTGTACACGATACAAATAGGAATTCTAGTGAATATTTTAATTTATAGAAAGTATACTTACCTTCTTTCAAGGACTATCCAATTCTTTGATGATTTGAGAAAAAATCCAATAAAACTGAACTAAAATGATTCAAAAGTACAAGTCCATAATAAAGGACGCAAATCAGACACTTTTCAATTATCCTACAGAAATGTTAAACCAATCAATTCTTTTCCAAATATCGCAAAACTCAATTATTTACAATTTCCCTAAGCGAAAAGCAAACACATAAAAGATGGGAGGGAACTAATATTGATAATAACCATACCGTAAGATTGAAGGTCAATCAAATGATTAGCAAACGTACTATGCAGCCTGGCTAAAACGTGATTCATGACTTCCTTTTCTTTTTCTACAACTAATGTACAGTATTTCAATAATAATTACAGTGGTGAATTGTTTATCTTCTTAGAATTTTCGTTTTTTCTTTTAACGAGTAATATTTTATGTTAAAACGTAATAAAAAATATCTCATTCAGAAAATACAGCAAATAAAACAAAATGTTTTTTTTTTCTTTAATTTGGTTTTGGGATCAAAGATAGCTATTTGATGACGGAAAAAAGCCAGATAATAAACATAAATTATGTCAGTGTTGTTGTGTGTATTTTTTTTATTATGGAAGAAAGCATTTTGTTTTAGTTCTCTTTCCAGTTATTTTTTTTTAAAAAAATCTTTAAATTTTCGATACGCTCGCGCCCCCCTTGTAGGGTCATCGCGCCCCCAGGGGGGCGCGCCCCACACTTTGAGAAACACTGCCGTAGAGGATGGACGATCTCTCCCTACTAGTAGTGACGTCACAAACCAGTCACCAGGCCTTCTATCATCTAGGAGGTATTGGTTTAGCCCATACGTAAATCCGGCCTTGGCCTTAGGATTAGTGAGTATGATGAAAGACAGGTAGAGAAGGGGGGAAAGACAAGTGTTTGCTGGGAATAAAAGTGGTAGGAGATAGCAACGGGTGAATAAGCGCAAAAGAACAAGTGGTTCGAATGAATCTTCAATAGGGCTTAGGCAGCAGCAGTATAAGAAGAAGGCAATACAAGATGTGATGAGATACAAGAGAAAGGTTCCTTCGTCACGGTCAGCGAGACCGGAAAGGAAAAAATAAAGACCGCTAATCAGAGAGATTAACATAAGAGTGTTGACGTCATCCTCCGCCTCGACCAAGCAAGTTAAGAAGAGAGTCAAAAAGACAAAAGAGAACTTTGTACAGATTCCAGCTGAAGATTTAAGGTCAAGTCCAGAAGAAGGCAAAGTCTCTTTATTACGAAGAGATATTCACTATCCTTTGGGATATTGAGGCCACTATTACCTCTAGATCTCTGAACTGTTTGTCAGAAGATTCAAATGACTTGACTCCTCTGACGCCCTCGATGTTTATTCAAGAGACAAGAATTGTGGAAGTTCAAGCTTTAGACAATATGGGGATAAGATAAATATCTCCAAAAGATATCAGTATCAACAAGCATTTCGAGATAATTTGCAGAAATGATTCCGAGATGAATATTTAAGTAGCTAGTCCAGCGACCTAACAGGAGTGAAGCTAGACAAGTAAAATTGGGGTACAATGTTATAGTTCGAAGTGATACAAAAAAGCGATTGGACTGGCCCCTAGGAAAGATTATTGGCATATTTCCAGGAAAAGAAGGTTGCACTAAGGTTGTAAAACTTAAACGACAGATGGAGAAATTGTTCGTCCTGTACAACGATTGTTCCCTTTAGAACCTAAGAACAATGATCCTATCATTTTCTCAGTTAGAGATCCTGTTTCTTCTGATAAAGATATTAAAATCATGAACTCTGAAAATAGTGACTGTGAAAAGAAAATTAGAAGTGGAAGGAAAGTTATTAAACCTCTCCGTTATATAACTAACTTTTTTGAACTTTATCACTATTTTTTTTAATTTATGTACTTTCATATTTTGCTTACATATGCTCAGTGCTAATAATTTTGTTTACATATTGAATTGTTTTGAGTTTTGTTCTCTTAATATAATGTAAAAATCAAAAGGTGGAAGGATGTTACAAGCATGCCCTCTTGTTCAGAAATATGTTTTTTCTTTTCATTTAGAAACTGAAAAGCATGTGTAATTATTGATTGGCATTTTTAAGTTGCTTTTATATTTTCTAAAACTTTATTTAATTTATACTGTACTTTTACTTTGCTTAAAAATTCAGTAATCGCATGCGTGCTAATTGCTTAGGGTGGATCCTAGCCGGGCACACTGCTTGGCGACAAAATTTTTGGCTATAAAGTTGCAGCGACCTTACAGCTCAACATAACGACTCCAAAACTGAACTGAATTGATCTGTTATTCTTGTAGTGTGCCTGATTCACCATGTGTTGTAGTTTTTAGAAGTTTACCTCTTAATTGCTCGTTTAATCTTTAAAGTTAATAAATGTTTATTGGTATTTAATTCAACCGTGTTGTAGTGAAGAATGCCTAACCACGCAACGCGGCAGTGGTGACTCCTTTTGGACTTAAAAACACGTAAGCTATTCTGTTCTACTGGCGAATGCAATACAAATTCTTCTACTACGGATGATCAGTACGTAGCGAAAGATTTTTTTCCTCCTTCTCCTCAAGGTCACTTGAAGCATCTGCTCGGAGATTCGTTTCGCTTCCTGCTTATTCAACAATATGACTAGTGAAACCGTTGAAGTCGCTCGTATTGCGTTGCGGCTGCCACCGTTTTGGAAATCGAACGTTCGTCTATGGATTGCGCAATGCGACCATGCATTCACATTCAGTGGTATCTCCAGTGATGATACTAAGTATTCTGCTTTGGTTGCGAACCTGGATGCTGAAACTCTCTCCTACGTGTCGTTACATTGTGTTAAGCTCTCCGAACAGTGACAAATATCACACTCTCTCGCAGCGGCTCATCACTCAATTTAGCGACTCGGAGACTCAAAAAATTAAGAAACTGCTTACTGACCTTCAGCTAGGAGATGAGAAGCCCAGCCACCTGTTGCGAAAAATGAAAGAGCTGTCTAATGGCCAACTCCAGGATGACTTTCTGCAAAGTTTGTGGCTTCAAAAAATGCCACCACATATCCAGACTGTTTTGTCTGCATCCTCAGAGCCTTTGGATAAACTGGCTATCATCGCTGATAAGGTTTCTGAGGTTGTTGGTGCGTCCTCGACTATCTGTGCTGCCACAACTGTTCCTCCACCATCCCAGTCATCTTCATGCAGTGCTCAGCCAACCATGGACTCTCTCGCCAGGCAGAACCAAGAACTGTCTCTACAAGTTGCTGAACTGACAAGAGAGCGCAATTCCTTTCGCCACCAACGATATAGTTCTGACCGCCGGAGATCACATTCACGCTTTAGGAGTGTCAATAGAGGAAGTGGCATCTGCTACTATCATCGCCGTTATAAAGAGCAGGCCCGCAAGTGTGTTTCACCTTGTGCATTTGTGCAAAAAAACGAGTAAGCTCTGTCATAGCTGGAATGGCAGAGCCCTCGAAACATACCAGCCGGTTATTTTTATTAAACCGCAAGTCTGGCCAGAAATTCCTCATAGACTCTGGAAGTGAAATCTGTGTCATCCCACCTTCTCCAACTATGAATAAATCACCTCAGTCTAACTTCTCCTTATTTGCTGCTAATAATACCAAAATTCCAGCCTATGGTATGGTCCGTAAAGAACTGAACCTGGGTCTGAGGCGACCTTTTATCTGGACTTTCAAAATTGCTGATGTATCATCTCCTATAATTGGTGCTAATTTTCTAAAGCACTTCAACCTTTTAATTGACCTTAAGAAAAAAAGGTTGGTGGATGTGGAAACTTCTCTTTTCACTCCTTGTGTTTTTTTTAAATATTGTACAGCCCTCAATCCTCACTGTAGATGCAAACATTAGTTTTAAAAACATCTTATCGGAATATCCAGACCTCAGCAACCCTTCTTTAATTTCCAAATCAGCATCACATGGCACAGTCCACCATATTATTACTACTGGTCCACCAGTCACTGCCAGGCCTAGAAGGCTACACCCTAAACTGTATGATGCAGTGAAGGTAGAATTTGAATTTCTTCTTGCTCAAGGCATTATTAGACCTTCCAAACGTCCCTGGAGTTCTCCTCTTCATGTTGTGCCCAAATCTGACTCTACAATTAGACCTGTTGGGGATTACAGGCAGATGAATTTTGTTACTGAGTTCGACAGCTCTACCCCATGCCTTATTTGAATGATTTTGCTCATAGCTGAGTGTGATATTCCTAAGACAGCTGTAACAACTCCATGGGGTCTTTACGAATATACCCATTTGTGTTTTGGCCTTGTGAATGCACCACAAACCTTTATGCGATTCATGCATGAAGTACTAAGAGGACTTCCTTTTTGTTTTGTCTACTTGGATGATATTTTGTGTTACTCAGAAAATGCTGAGGAGCATCGTTCTCACTTAAGAACTATATTCCAAAGACTGAGCTCATATGGTTTAAAACTAAATATCTCTAAATGTGTATTTGGTGTGACTGAACTCATTTTCCTTGGCCACCTTATCACTCCTGATGGCATTAAGCCATTGCCTGACAAAGTTCAAGCAGTTCTTGATTACAAACAACCAGAGACTGTTGGCTCTCTGAGAAAATTTTAGGACTGTTAAATTTTTTATAGACGTTTCTTGCCCAAAGCAGCTGAACAACAGTATCTTTTAAGTGAATTTTTAAAAGGTTCTAAAGGTAAGAAGGACTCAAAGCCTTTAAACTGGTCTTCTGAGGCAATTACAGCATTTCAGAGGTGTAAACAAGCTCTTGCTGATGCTGCACTTCTTGCTCATCCTTCACCTTCTGCCCCGCTTGCTCTTCATGTGGACGTCTCTGATTATGCCATAGGAGGTGCACTTCACCAAGTTGTGGACTCTGAGCTACAGCCATTGGCTTTCTTTTCCAGAAAACTTACTTCATCTGAAAAGTCTTACAGTGCCTACGACCGTGAACTCCTTGCTATCTACTCGGCTATCCGACACTTTCGGTATATGCTGGAAGCTAGAGATTTCACAGTGTTTACTGACCACAAGCCCCTCACTTATGCTTTTAGGCAGAAAAGTGACAAGTGTTCTCCACGGCAGATCCGTCAGCTGGATTTCATCTCTCAGTTCACCACAAATATTGTACACATTCCAGGATCTGACAATATTGCTGCTGATGTTCTCTCTCGTGTTTCTGCAATCACCTTCCCAAGTCAAATTGACTATGACTGTATTGCTGAGACACAACAGACTGGTCAGGAGCTTCACACCCTAATAGCATCTGGAACTTCCTTGGAACTCAAAAAGGTAACTTTTCCCAATTCGTCTACTGAAATTATGTGTGATCTATCAACGGGCACAGCCAGACCCTACATCCCAAATAGCATCGCCAAGATGTTTTCTCTGCTATGCATTATTTATCCCATCCTGGCATACGTCGATCAGTACATTTGATGAAGCAGCGTTTTGTTTGGCCATCAATCTCATCAGATGTAGCTAAGTGGGCAAAACACTGCCTAGCTTGCCAAAAATCCAAAATTTATCGTCATACTAGATCACCTCTTTCATCATTTCAAGAACCTTCCCAACGTTTTGATCATGTTCATCTGGATCTCATTGGACCTCTACCTCCATCAAATGGCTACACCTATTGCCTGACAATGATTGACCGTTTTCGAAATGGCCAGAGGCCCAACCTCTCAAAGACATAACTGCTGAGACTGTGGCTGAGGCCTTCTTTTCCTCTTGGGTGTCTCGCTTTGGAACTCCTGCAATTCTCACAACCGACAGGGGCAGGCAGTTTGAGTCCTCGCTCTTCAAAACTCTTAGCAAACTACTTGGTGTTCAGAAGTGTCGTACAACTGGATACCACCCTCAAGCTAATGGGATGATCGAAGAATTGCACCGCCCATTGAAAAGTGCAATCAAGTGCCATGCTACTGAGCGTTGGACAGAAGTACTCCCTATCATCTTACTTGGTCTACGAGCTTCTCTTAAAGAAGATACTCTGTGTACCCCAGCTGAATTAGTTTTTGGGACCACTATTCGACTGCCAAGGGAGATGTTTGACTCTTCCAGGCCAGATGATGATGTTGTGAATTTTGTTTCGAAACTTAAGTCTCACATGCAATCACTCCACCCTAAACCACCAAAACACCATGGCAAACGTCCAGTTTTTATCCATCCAGGACTGTTGGAAGCAACACATGTTTTTCTTCACCGAGACATGTTACGTCGTCCACTTCAACAACCCTATGATGGCCCTTTCAAAGTCTTACAAAGGAAGGATAAAGTGTTTTTCCTTGACATCAATGGTAAACGGGTATCTGTATCTATTGATAGATGCAAACCTGCCTTCTTTCTTAACACTGAGGACTTTCAACTACCTCAAACCAAGAATGAAACACCTGCTACTGTGGAACCTAATGCAACAGCTTCAACACCTGCTACTGTGGAATCTGATCCAACAGCTTCAACGCCTACCCAGCCATCTACACGTTCTGGTCGCAAAGTTCATCTTCCAACTAGGTATCGTTGACACTGAAAGGGGAGTATGCAGCGACCTTACAGCTCAACATAACGACTCCAAAACTGAACTGAATTGATCTGTTATTCTTGTAGCGTGCCTGATTCACCATGTGTTGTAGTTTTTAGAAGTTTACCTCTTAATTGCTCATTTAATCTTTAAAGTTAATAAATGTTTATTGGTATTTAATTCAACCGTGTTGTAGTGAAATGGAAACCCTTCCGGATTGTCCAGTTCGGTGACTTAAAAATGGCAACCCTAAAACCGGTGAAGCAAAAAAAATCTGGGGATAAGTGGACATCGTCCATTTTCACCCTTGACCCTGCTTGCTGCAACACCTCGTGCTCACCCCTGGTCTTACTTTCTTCCCCACGTATTCCAATTTTTTGCTGGATTTTGCACCGGTTGTTAGAATGGCTTGCGAAAGAAAATTGCTTGAAAGTGAGGTAACCACAGGTTTTTTGTTTTGCTGGGAAATAAAGGAAATAAGGCGGTTTTAGATTGGGTTATAAAAGAAGGATTAATTCCCTCCAGATATGAGTGTCCGAAGAGTAAAAAGCAGTGGCGTAACGAAGAATATTTGGGCCCTTCTGTAAAGTCAGGTTTTGGGCCCCCAAAGTTGGATTTTACAAATTGTAAGTACTTGGCAGCAATCAGGCTTTTCACCCCTAGGACCCTGGGCCCCACCACAATGCGGGGGTGTACGTTACACCACTGTTAAAAAGATACACGTTTGGTTGAACGAAAGGGTACGATTGATGGTTTTGAATGGCGTTGTCGAGTGCAGTCGAAAGAGCATCCCCACTTCGTTTGCCGAGTGTCAGAAAGGTACGTGGTTTAGTGATAGTAGATTGAGCATTTGTGCTGTTGGCAGCCCCCAAAATCGAATTCCACCAATTTTTGTCAACCCTCCTGACAATTGGTGCACTTTAATTTCCATAGCTAGGCAATTAGCCCCAACTCTAATAAGTAAACTAACTGGTAAATTTCTTCGCATTACTGTCCAAAGTGATGACGAATATCGTAAACTCGCTCAATTCCTTCGACATGAAGGTGTTGAGTATAAATCATTTATGCTTAAATCTGATCGACCCATTAAATTATTTTAATCCGTGGTCTTCTTACTTCCACTAAAGTAGAAGAAATGCGTGTTGAAATCGAGAGAGAAGGATTTCAGATCCATAAAATCTCCCGATTACAAAAATTTAAAACCAAAGCTCCCATGCCGCTAATTTACCTACAACTTGTAAATGATGCCAAATCTGACACCATCTTTCAGTTTACTGAAATGTTTGGCACACAAACTTCCTTTGAGCGCTATGACAATAGTCGCAATAAAAGACCCAATAAATGCTGGAGATGCCAGGGGTTTTTCTATTCTTCGGAAGTCTGCCATCTCCCAATTAAATGCCTTAAATGCACAGGGCCTCAAGAGGCTAAAAACTGTAATTGTGCATTTGAAGACCCACTAATTTGTGCCAACTGCGGTGGGGAAAATGCGGCGAATTGGCGCCAATGCCCCCGTTTTCCGAAGACTAAAAATAATAAAAAAAAGCGCCTCAAAAGGACAATCAAAATAAAAATCAACATCCTAAGGGAAATAATCCTAATAACTTGCCACAAAATAAAATTCAAGAGAGAAATTTAGGCTCTCGTAATGATCTAAACTTAAAAAGTAGCATGCATGCTCAATCCAAGATCCAACAGCCTCAATCAAACTACCGCGCTGTCATTCCCTCCGTCCCATATTCTAAAGTTGTTTCTGGACAGATCAGGGAGATAAGTCATGTTAACACCTCAAATTCCAATTTTTCAACCATTTTCACATATGTAATTCAGATAGCTAATGATAAAGGAGTCGATGACGAACTGTTGGCCCGGGCTTTCCGAACAGCACTCTCAGCACTCCGAAACCTTTCTCATCCTGACGATAAGGCCTGTGAAATTTTCAGGCCTATGTCGCTTTAAAAAATGGGCGTAATTATGTTGCCCACAATTCAGCCTAACTTTCAATCGTGCAAACGTGCAATCAATCTCAATTGGGTTTTGGAACGCAAACGGTCTGCGCTCCAAAATTCATGAAGTCAGAGATTTCATTTTAAAGCAAAATCTTGACCTGTTTTTGGTCCAAGAAACCAAACTAGAACCTGGTCAGGACCCCCTGATTGCAAATTATCATCTTTATAAAGATGATCGTGTAATTTTTCCTAAAATTCGTACAGCAGGAGGTACCGCTATATACTGTAAAAGTAATTTTGTTCAAAGCAGAGCCCCTCTACCGGGGATACAGTATATGGATGCTACTGCTATTGAAATTAAAATTAATAATTTCACTCCTCTCCGAGTAGTTTCTGCTTATGCTCGTTTTTGTGCAGAAATCAACAGAAAATTTCCCGAAAAGGATTTTCTTAAAATTCTAAATTCAGAGGTAATAACTTAATCATTGCTGGAGACCTTAACGCTGCTCACAAAACGTGGAATAACACCAGGTCGAACAATTTTGGCTTTCGTCTTAAGGGGACTTGGCACCCTTTGAGCAAACTTCTTTATTTACGTATTTAAAAATTATATTTTAGCATTTTATACAATGTTTCTATTCAAGAAAATGTTACCAGATGAAAATTTTCATATATTATTCACACAATTTTAAAAATTTTAATTTTTTGAAGAAAATTGGGAAAAGTTTAAAATCCTACTCCTTTTGTAAAAATTAATTTTTTGACCTGAAATTTTTTTATAATACTCTTATGGATGATCTAAACAACTTTACTGATCTATTTTAGAATAACTTCATTCGTTTTTGAGAAAAAAAATAAAATGTTGATATACAGGCTAAAAATCAACGAAAAAGCCAACATGTCTTACATTTTATTTTTTTTTAAAAAAAGTATTCAGTTTATAGCAAAACGGATCCCTAATTTTATTACATGTTTTATTTTCTTCAACACGCAAGAAAAAAATTGAAGTGATTGGTCATTAATTGTCGAAGGAGTAGCATTTTGAATGCACTAAGGTTTCGAAAAACACAAACTGAGAAAAACAGGTTTAAAGTTTATAATTCTGAAAAAATAATTATTATAAGCTTAATTAAACTTAAAATACCACTTTAAGATATTAGTTATACTTTTTCTTTAAAATAATTGCATTTTCATATTTTTTCAACCCACACATTTTTATAAATGATCAACTTTTAGAGAATACTAATTGCCCATGAAAATTCAAGAAAAATGTTAAAAAAAACTTTTTTTCTGTCACGACAGAAATTTTAGCTGTTTTTCTTCTTATAATATTAAAGTATTACATTTGTATGAAAAATATATCAGGAAGAAGAACTGAAATTGTAAAATTATTAATATAAAATGCCTTAATTTAAAAATTTTACATCCACACATTTCACAAGGAAGAAAAATTACATTATTGTATTGCCTCGGAAATATTCTGCTTTTAATACTACACATTCTTTTTTATAGTTATTATTCCTATTTCTAAAATAGATTTTTTTTTATCATAAAGCATTTTTTTTCTCAAAAGGGGGTGTGGCTGAATTGCCTAATTTGTTTTCAAATGAAGTTTTAGTCAACTTCTAACTTTCCGACATGCACAAGTGAAATATCAATCGAAAGATAATAATGCAAAGAATAAGATTAAATGAAAATAAAAAAAACGATAGGTTTGTGATTTTTAGGGTACCAAGTCATCTTAAAAGAATTATTCAAAATTATCCCAATGCAAGGATTGTTGCACCTTACACTCCAACGCATATTAATTCACGTTCTCGGCCGGGAGTACGTGACTCAATTATCGACCTGGCTGTTTTCAAAAATATCCCTTTTAATTATGACATTAGAGTTATAGATGATCTTTGTTCGGATCATCTACCGGTCATTTTAACTCTATACACTAACTCTGATACCATGAAAATTCCAGCGCAACTCTCCACCAATTGGGAGAACTTCCGATTCCTTCTTAAAAATGAGCCACTTCCCATTCCGGCGTCTCCCAGCTATGTGCATCTCGATGTTGCGATTGGTCGACTTGGAGAAAATATCTCCGAAGCACTTGTGGCTGCTTTAAAACCCAAATTTAAAACCACACCTATTAAAATACCTCCAGATATTCGCTCCAAAATTCGCCACAGAAATAGGGTACGGAGATTTTGGCAAAGATCTAGAGACCCTGCTCTTAAAAATGAACTCTGTACTATCAACAACGAGATCGCCAGTGATATCAGACACCTCTCCCGTGCAAGATGGGAGAAAACAATTGAGGAGCTATCTCCCGAAACAGGCACTCTTTGGAGGCGTACCTCCTTTCTCAAAAAGCCTTTTCATCACATTCCCCCCTAAAGGGCGCTCTCGGCAGTATCGCAGTTTCCCCGATTGAAAAGGCCGAGGTAATTGCTGACAGCCTTCAAAAACAATTTGAACCAA
This sequence comes from Trichonephila clavipes, assembly GCA_019973935.1. NCBI lineage: Eukaryota > Metazoa > Arthropoda > Arachnida > Araneae > Nephilidae > Trichonephila > Trichonephila clavipes. Next base: position 197,052 of record BMAU01013842.1, read on the forward strand.
ATATTGATGTGAAGAATCCTAGATTCTCTACACATATACAAAGGAAGGTCCAAAGATTCCTTGATTCCCTTATCTGTATGGATCTGGAAAAAACATCTCCCTCTGAAATACAGGGATTCATTAAAAATCTCCAACCAAACAAATCTCCTGGTATTGATCTCATCTCAAATCGCATCCTTAAAAATCTTCCCACTAAATTAATCATTTTCATTGTTTTGCTGTTCAACATGCTTTTGGAAAATTGCTACTTCCCTAAAAGTTGGAGGATGGCCGTGGTGATCCCCATTCTTAAACCCAATTCTGATGACTCTAATCCTCAAAATTATCGTCCAATCTCACTACTTAGTAGCTTGAGTAAAGCATACGAATTCGTAAATTTTGAACCGCCTGAACCAACACTGCTTAGCCAGGAATATTATTATTCCAATACAGCATGGCTTTGTAACTAAGTGCTCTACAGTAACCCAGTTACTCAAAGTCACTGAATTGGTTCACACAGGCTTCCAAAACCATCAGTCCACGGGTATGCTATTTGTGGACGTAGCCAAAGCCTTTGACAAAATTTGGCATGATGGCTTAATATCCAAGATGATGAGACTTGGATTTTCGGATCAAATCCTAAAAATTATTCTCTCATACCTAAACTCGAGAGAGTTTAGAGTTAGAGTCGAAAACTGCCTCTCCAGCATTCGTCCAGTAAAAAGTGGAATTCCTCAAGAAAGTTTGCTTGGACCAAGACTTTTTAACCTATATATTAACGATATTCCGAAGGCTGACAATGTCCATTTAGCCATGTATGCGGATGACACTGCTATCATTAGTCAACACACTTATAATTTCAAAATTATTGAAAGATTACAAATTACATCACAAGACTTCAGCTCTTGCTCGTTGTTTGGAAAATCAAAGTTAATGCATCAAAAAGCGCAAGCCTCCTCTTTACGAAACAAAGGTGTATAGGAAACTTACCCACTATCTATATTTTTGACCAACCCGTCCCCTGGGTCACTAAATTTAAGTACCTAAGGTTCATTCTCGACGCAAAATTGAACTTCTCCCCCCGCATCCGTGTTGCACTTCAAAAAGCGGCAGGAATGAGCCAAACGCTCAATTGCTTAATTTCTCGAAAGTATAAGCTCCCAATCAGACACAAGGTTTTGCTCTATAAATTATTTCTCCGGCCAATTTTGTTATATGCATCTCCCATCTGGGCTTCTGCTGCAGTAACTCACTTGAAAAAATTGCACATTTTTCAAAATAAACACCTTCGAAAAATTACTAATGCTCCCTGGTTTGTCAGAAACGAAATCTTGCACAAAGATCTCAAAATTGATCCAATTCTTGATTTCATTAAAAATCAGTCCAAAAAGTTTTTTGACAGATTACTTCAAATTCCTAACCAATCTATCCGAGTCATCCCTGCATATGATAACTCGGTCCCAAGCTCTGCAAAAAGACCTAGAGTTGCTCTTCACCACATATATCAGCATTTTCCAGTCCTTAAAAGACTTCGGATATCCTAAATAGTCTTTGGTAACTCTTTTCAAAAAAAAATTTTCCTCTAAAAAAAACATTCTCTAATTTTAACTTTTGTCATTTTGTATGTGCAAGATTTCATCTCCATTAAATTACTTCGACTTAAACCCACATTCTTTTGAATCGGTCTTGCGTGGTAGTTTAATTCCATGTCAATTATTCTCCTTTTCCACAGCTTTTGTGGATCATCCTTTATTTTACTCATTTTCCAGCAGATGGCATCACATTATGGACACTTTCTGTGTCAACGCCTTCTCTTTTCGTTCGCTGTTCAGCGACACTCCCGTCATCACTACATGATTCAGCAGTGTTTGTCCTTTCCCTTTATTTAAACATCATGTACCACGAGCACCATGGCATTAATTGCTTTTATTTTCCATTTCCTCTTTTTTATCTTCCAAATTCCGTGTCTACTTTCTGATTTCGTTCCGTTAAGGACGAATTAGAGAAGAGCACAGATTTCTACCACCTCCCTCCAGGATGGTGCCTCATTAAATATGTTCCATACTTGCCGACTGGATTATTTCTCGCTCTCTCACTGGTAGAATGTCCTCAGCTAATGGTGAGAAGCTTTCTTTTAGAACGGCTGTGAGCTGTTGTTAATAATTTTGATAGTATCTTTTAAATTTTATGGAACTTTCAATTAATTCTTCTCTTTTTTCTTATTAATTATGATGAGAGGGTAATACTGTTTTTTGGTAAGGTACCTCGTATTTTGAAGCCGTGGGGTTGAGCATGTGTGCGATCTTGCGATTAACCAGGTATTGGTTTAGCCAGAATATGGATGAGTTTGTAGTGAACGATTTAAAAATTAATAAAAACACAGTGGTGGATTGGTATATGTTTGCTGTGATATTTGTATGGTTGCATGTGTAAATGAGAGCTCGAAACTAGGAGGAGAAAAAGAGAAACTGTGGGAAAAAAACCCAAAAGAGTGAGGTAAGCGATTTTTAAAATGCTGTTTTCCCTTCATTTGTACTTCCTTTTTCTCGTAAAAATGCTCTTTTTGCCCTTTTCTTTATTTTATGCTTTTCTGTAAATACATGTGCTCTCAGCTTCCCTGGTGCCATTACGGAAATCCCGTTTTTTTAAGGTTTTTAATCACCAGCTAAAAACGTCAACCCCCGATTATCTTCATTTTCGTCCATGACGTCAGTTTTTGAAACACGGGTTTATGGCACCATTTGGCGAAAAAAATGTTGCCAAGAACAGCATTGTGCCCAGCTAGGATTTTACCATTGTTTGTTATCTATGTATGGAAAAGTTTCGTTTTGAGTGAATGGCGACGATTTTGTAATAGCGGTAGAATAGAATAGGAATAAATTGCCCATATCATAGCCTGTGTTGCTCTATATCCCCTTCAACCTTTCAATCAATCAATCAATTGCTCTTACTTTAATATATAGAGGAGAAACGTGAATGAAATAAAATTCAGCAAGTCTCAACAGGTTGTGATTGTATGTAAGTACTGTTTTTTATATTTTGTATGTATATTTTATTTATTTATGTGTTTTGATTGAAGTAGTTGTTATTTGGATTATGGGGTTATAGATGGCTTGCTAATACTAGAATATTTCGTGTGAAAATATAATAATTACTAGTTTTACTGAAAACTTACAGGTATGGGGGCTTTGGTCTCGAACGGCATGTTTCATTTGAGATTTTGTGTATTGAAAAAAGTTTGATTTATGATTTTTAAATTCTTACATATTCATATACCTTGTGGCCCAAGTGTGTTGACATTTATAGTAACTAATGTAAGATGGTTTTTCTACTTCAGTTTTAAGAGAAGAATTAAAAAACTTTGTTTAAAATATTTATTTTCAATGTTCCGTTTTATTAAATCGCAACTTAATTTTGGCAACTGAGAAATTTCTTTTATGGATTAAAATTATATATCCTATTAGTGGTTTGTACACCTTTCCTTATACTTTAGTAAGATCTCATGAACCTCAGCAGCTTTGTAAGAAATTTTTTCGTTCTTTTAAAACTATTATTATTATTTTTTATTTTTGCAAATTAGTATGAGGTTTCACTAATTTACTTCATATAATGCCTGCATTTCTGATGAGAAACCTCTTCATCTAAAAAACAAGATATTGTTTTGATTGATTTGATTTTTTATTAATATCTCAAATAATCTGGGAGAGGGCTTATATATTTTGACAAGCTTGGCAATTTTGGATATTGGCCAAGCGACAAGATCAAAATCTAATGTGCATTAGTCACCCTAAAGGAGGGGTCTTTGGTGTCACTAGGACTCATACTTGTAAGTTACTGTCTATGATTTTGTGACTACAACACTTGGCAACTATGATCATTATTGCTGTATTTACTAGATTCTATAAACTGCACATCTAATTTTTTACATGTTTCTCTAAAAAAATGTTCTCATCGATTCTAAGCCTCACCCCCAATTCTATACAAGCTTTTGAAAAAAAATGGAAAAAATTTCTACAAGGTTCATTTATACATTCCTTGGTAATTTTAAAAATAAATTTTAATGTAAAATCTTAGGTAGTTAATAACTAATTTATGTTAAAAGTTTTAAAAACTTTCAAATATATATATATACACATATAGACCTAAATACACATATAGACCGTCTGTCAGTATCATGTTTTGGAAATGATTCGTCACTCCCGTTGTCACAGTTGACTTGGGAATTGGTGTCACCGTTTTTGGACATGGAGTCTTTTTCCATGCCACCCAAGTTGGCGCCGAAAAACGCGATCGGACGCATAATGCAGCTATCCCAAATTATTAAAAACTGTTGAACATTTACAAGCAAAAATTATATCATTTTGCTTACACCATCGATGCACATAAAACTGCCTTCTCTTTCACACATAGTGAACTTGTCCTGATGATTTTATCGATCTCTTTGATGTGTAAGTGATTAAAAGAAAGTGCATACAAAAAAATTTTTTAAATATGAGCATACAACTATATTTAGGATAGACTGAATCCTAGAGATAAGCTGCGGAATGGGATTACTCGACGATGAAAGGGGTAAAAACTCAATTTCTCCCATCCAACAAATGTTTTGCCTTTGATTCTAAACTGCACCTGATTGCTAGTTGCATTAATACGGGGAAAATAGTGCAGCTTATATTAGAGTAAAAACAGTATTTTGTCATGAGTATGACACATAATTGCATATAGGTATCTTGTTCGGACAATAATTGGTGTTCTCTTCGTCACTTGACCTGGCTTCAGAATTATGAGGTCTTTTGCGAAAAGCACTTGCTTTGCTTATGAGTGGGGCATCAATAGACAATCTCCAGACAAAGATCCCCCTTGTGAAATTGTGTTTCTTTCACTTTGACACACAATTTAATTGAATAATTGATTCACTTTGCCTATATCCAAATATTTCAAACCTAACACTTGAACACTGACTAACTTGAACCAGGAAAATGTCTAACTACAAAGTTTTAATTTTGTATGTGACTTAAGTAATTTTTTTAATGTTTAATTTGATAGACTATGTACATCAATTAAAGTTAGGATTTGCTTTATTTTATTATTTTTTTTTAGTTGAAAGATTTTTAAATATGTGTTTGGCGGTATATGTCCCAATAGGATTGAGTGCCAAAAATTGAAACAAAGCAATCGAACAACATCATTTACTCGTGTTTTTCCAGATTTAAGTAGTTGGGAATGCACACATTGAGGTGATTATATCGTTTTAATCTGTTTAATAAGATATCTGTTCTGAATAAATCTTTTTTTTATCTAATGGACAGCATTTTGACAGCTATGCCTTTGCAGGCACGATAAGTCCCGAAGTATGAAAGCCATTTCTTTGTTGACATCATCTAGATTCAACTCTTGTTATCAAGTTTTGACGCTTGAAATTATTCAATTCAGGTTTCAAACATTGCTGTGATTTAGTTTTGCCAAGAGTACCAGAACCAAATGGATACTCAGGGGATTGTTTACATAATCATATGAAATGCATGCCTGCAATTTTCACTTCCCAAAAATCTGTCTATTCCAGCTTGAATAGAACTTGTAAACTTGGGCTTTCAAGACTAGCCCACAACTTCTAAACCATTGATCCTATATACCAGTGTTCCCCAACCTTTTTGTCGTAGTGGACCGGTCAACATTGGATAATTTTAAAGCTGCCCGCTGAGGAGGAGGAGGGTGATTGCTTAGATTTTAGATTTTGTTTTTTAATAACTTTATTTTAATTGTATTTAAACGTGTCTTCAGAATAAAATATTGCCTCACCAAAGAGGAATATAAAGTGATTTAAGAAGGAATATAGAGTGATTTTTATAAAAAGTAGCCCAAACCCCCCAAAAATATCCTACAGTAAAATAAATGGAAATAATTTAATGTTTTTTGTGCAAACCAGTAGTAGTTGATCCGCGGACCGGGGGTTGGAGACATCTGCTATATACTCTATTAACCTCCTTTAAGTATTCCTTTTCATTGAATAACATGTAATATTACTTCATTATGATAATTTTTTATTTTCTTTATCTTTTTCAGAATCTCATACGTATGGTCAGTGTCTTTAAGAGAACAATAGCTGGTGCTACTGTTAAAAGACATATAGTAAATTGAAATTCTGGAGAAATTTTATGTAAATATTTAAATTCAAATAATCAATGCCATTGATTATTTGAATAGAAAAGTGTTTCAAAGAATACAAAAAGTATTTGTCATCAAAATTATAAAATATGAATCATATGCTGCTAGGTTTATTCCTTCCAAATGCATTTGAATGTATCTTCAAGAGTTGAATGCTGTTGAAATCTAGTTTTTTCACTCTTTTTGAGATAAGAGAATTTAAACAACTTCTGAATTCATATATTAATATGTCAAGAACTCTCAAAGCTCTGAGGAGAAAAATCAAACTAAGAATTTTAAGGGCATAAATATAAAGTGTTTTACTAAAGTCATTTATTTAAAATTAAAAGTTTTTGATAATGCTTTTAAAGCAAAAATTGAAATAATTTTATAAAGGAATTTAAATTTCCAGCTTTTAAATTAGCATTGCTTTTAGAGAACGGTATTGTTATTACGATTTATTAGCTAAAATAGAATACTAAGCATTCAGCAAAACATTTCTTTATCTTTTGTGACCACATTTTACATAATTGTCCTTTTCTCCTTTACATAAATTGTCCTTCAAATTTAAGAGCATTTTTCAAATTTTAAGGATTAATAAATTTTAAAATTATTTGTTTGAAGCTATTTCTGATTCTATGTATGCTTGTTGTTTAATACATCAAAATGAGCTCCATGCTCCTTTAAATTAACCTTCCAGAAGTTGTTAATCTTCCATCATAACTCTTTTTAATTTCTTTCCAACTGTCTATTAAAAGCTAATATTGATTCTAAAGTCCCTCATGACTTCCATTTAGAAACTTCATTGAATGTATTATATCTTAAGTTCAACTTGTGTCTTGAGCAGTCTGCAACAGAAATAGTATGGCACTAAAAAGAATCAATCTCTTTTACTGAATAATATAAAATGTTTTTCTTTAAAAGTGTGAAATAGCTATTGCTATTTACTATAAAAAAATCCTGTTTAAATTAGACCAATGGCTTTTGTGCTGAAAATGATAAATTAAAGCCTTTGCCTATTCATGCTAATGAAATGCATTATGTTTGTGTAATATCAGCAAATCTTTCTCACAAAATAGCTATTTAAAAAAAAAACATTTACATATCCATACCAAGAAAATGCCTCATGTTTGTGAAATATGCAACAAAACTTTGTCTCGAAGTTTTCTTTTAAAGATGCATTTGCGTATCCATACTAAGGAAAAGCCCCATGTTTGTGAAATATGCAACAAAACTTTTTCTGAAAAGTCTAATTTGAAAAAGCATTTACTTATCCACACTCAGGAAAAGCCCCATGTTTGTGAAATATGTAACAAAACTTTTTCTGAAAAGTCTAATTTGAAAAGGCATTTACTTATCCATACCAATGAAAAGCCTCATGTTTGTGACATATGTAAGAAAGCTTTTTCTGAAAAATCTAATTTGAAAAAGCATTTACATATCCATACCAAGGAAAAGCCTTATGTTTGTGACATATGCAACAAAAGTTTCTCTCAAAATTCTAATTTGGAAAAGCATTTACGTATCCATACCAATGAGAAGCCTCATGTTTGTGACATATGCTACAAATGTTTTTCTCATAGTGATGTTTTAAAAAAACATTTACGTGTCCATACCAAGGAAAAGCCTTATGTTTGTGACATATGCAACAAAAGTTTCTCTTATAATTCTAATTGGAATAGGCATTTACGCATCCATACCAATGAAAAGCCTCATGTTTGTGATGTATGCAACAAAAGTTTCTCTCAAAGATGCAGTTTAAAAAAGCATTTGCATATCCACACCAAGGAAAAGCCTCATGTTTGTTAAACATGCACCAAAACATTTTCTCTATGTTGGAAAAGCATTTACTTATTCATACTAATGAAAAGCCTCATGTTTGTGACATATGCAAAAAAACTTTTTTTGAAAAATCTTATTGGAAAATCATTTACTTATCCACACCAATAAAAAGCCTCATGTTTGTGACATATGGTATAAATGTTTTTCTCGTATTGATGTTTTAAAGAATTATTTACGTATCCATACAAAGGAAAAGCTTTATGTTTGTGACATATGCAACAAAAGTTTCTCTCAAAGTTGTAATTGGAAAAGGCATTTGCATATCTATACCAATGAAAGCCTCATGTTTGTGAAAATTTTAAAGAACATTTTAGTGCTAAAATCAAGTAAAAACGTTATGTTTGCAAAATATGTAGGTTGGCTTTTTTGGGAAAGGAGTCTAAATTATAATAATGATTTATGCCTGATAAAGTGGGATGTAAATTTTGAAATTTTTTCTTATTTAGGAATTATGTATATCATTTTCACATTTAAAAATAAAAATTTGCGGGCATGTGAAAAAAAAATCAATATTACTATATTTTAAGTATAGTCAGACGTCTATTTCACGAAGTCACTCAATCCCGAAGAAAATTTGTTTAAAAGTGATTCAATTTACATTAATAGTGTTGGTTCCAGGAAAAAGTTGTGGTTGTTGTAGCCTAGACTGAAGGTAACAGACTTGTGGCCTCCATGTCATGTGTCCCAGTACCACTAAAGACCCGCCGTGTAGGGCAGCGATGCACGCTAAATCTGTCGAGAGCTGAAACGTCCTCCGTTGGTGTGGTAGTTAGGAGAGGGGGGTGCCAGCTCAGGTGTCGTCCACGTCACTTGACCATGGTTCAAAATTACGTGGTCCGTCGCCAAAAGCCCTCGTGTAGCTGAACAGTGCGACGTTAATATTAAATCAATCAAATCAATCAATCCATGTCATGTGTTTAAGCCTAGTACCGTCACTGAAGACCCATCATGCTGAGCGAGTTGATGCATGTTAAATAGGTTCAGGCTCTTTTGTCCTCCTATTGTTATGGTGTATGAGAGGGTGTGCTAGCTCTGGTATCGTACTCGACACTTGACCATGGTTCTAAATTACAAGGTCTGTTACCAATAGTCCTCGTGCAGCTTTATAGTGTGACATAAATGTAACTGTCACTCCAAGAAAAAACTCATAAAATAAAAGTGCGACTGTACATTTAATTTGATATAAATACATTCATGGATTTAATCCTGGAAGACTATACTTATTGTTTATCTCTATTTAAGTGTTGTATAATTGTGTATTATCTATTTTTGTGACATTAATGTATTATTTTTTGACAAAAAGAATTAAATTTCTTTGCTTTACTTGAAGAATTATTTCTTTTTTGTATTTAATATTGTAATGTTATTTATTCTACAAATTGTGCTTATGTAATTTTCTGTATTTTGCAGGCATATTTTTAGTATCTTTATAAATTTTTAAAATCATTTGTGATTTAGGAAACTTTTTTAAATTTATAATAGCTTTTTCATAGGCTTAAATTAGGATGCTAAATGCACATTTCTTTCAAAAATATTAAGATTCTGGATCAATATATGTATAACATAGCTGCCCATCTAGTATAGTGGTTAGTGAAGCTAACTGTTGACCATGAGTTCGAATCCCAGAGAAGGCATGGATGTTTGAAATGTTTTGTTCCTTTGAGGCATGGGGGTACTCTAAAAAGCCATTGAGTTTGAAAGAAGGGGAAGAGAGTTGGGGGCCCTGACTATCTTTAGGGTGTTTTTCCTCAACATATAGGTGGAACTGATACAAATCGTACGGTGACCTGTATGGTGCTTAAAACTACGGCTAATGACAGGCATAAATCTCTTGTCCTATGCCATAGTGAATTTCATGGGTCTTGATCAGACAGGTGGAATTAGAAACAACATATATATGTATAATATATTTGTTGAGGTAAAATAATTAGAGAAAAAGTATTTTCTCCCCGTCACAATGGCCTTTAATAAACATGCATTTAAGTTTTCTTGAAAATAATATCTTTAAATAAGTATTCATGAATAACTTAAATATTTTTTTTAGTAAATGTACAAAAAGTCATCTTTTTTAGATTCATCTATAGTTCTGAAATATATTTTGGAACTAAAGTCTCTAAAATTTTTTGGAATATTTTGATTAGCATGATGCATTAATTTAATATTGGCTGCTTTGATATTTTTTTTAATTTAGTAGTTTATTAGCTCAAGTTCTGAAATTATCCTTTCTTGACATTTTCATTTAAGTTTCTTTTGTTAACTATATGATTGTGAGTGAGAGAGAGTCAGGGGTTGCAACCTTTCAGCTGTGGTGTGCCAAACCAACCGACCAACATGATGCAGCATGCCATGCAATAGGAGATATTTGAAGCAATTTAATTCCCACGATAATACATGCAGAATTAGGAAATAGAGGTGAAAAATACAATTTTACAGTTTTGTTATATGTTAATTATGCATCACTTAAAGATATTTATTGTCATAAAAATAAAAAACATAAAATATAACTGTTGGGTCACAAGTAAAAAACTCAAGAAAGTCTCTTTCAGTTAAGTGGACTGTTATTTATTTACTCTGTTGCTCAGCTCGCTCGATTTGACTCCTTTCTCGATGGAGTCAGAGGTTACACAGAATAGTAAGACACTGAGCGCTAGAGGGCGCTCTACATTTACATACGTACACTGAACAATAACTATTACTTAAATACATGTAGAAAATGAAAGCTGTGTACATAAATATGTATCTTTTAAGAATTTTTATTAAAATAAAAGAAGTAAACTTAAAATTGTTCATATATTATGTATTCTTAAAAATATTTACACTGGTGTACAAAAATTAAGGACGAGAAGGTTTTTTCAATATAACTTTGTACAAAAGCTTTCCAAATCAACATTTAATACCGTAAGATCCCCAATACGTAAGGACATGTGTAATGTAAGCAACACTTACTAAAAGAGAAATCAGAGGGATAAAAAGAAGCTTTATTGAAAAAGTAGCATGGAGCGCAATGCGACTGAAGGCCGAAACATCCCTGTGATGGGTGTCCAGCAAGAAACATCCGGTCTTTAGTAGGGGATAGGATCTCCCCTGACTGCTAGGCAGGTTTCACAGCGTCTGCCCATGCTGAGAATGAGGGTGTCAATGAGTTGTTGAGGCATTGCTGCCCATTCGTCTTGCAGCGCCAATCGAAGCTCCCGAATCGTTACTGGTGGTAAGGTACGAGCTGCCAAGCGTCTGCCTAGAAAACCCATACATGCTCGATGGGATTGAGATCCGGAGATCGTGCCGGCCAATCCATACGTTCAATATCCTCACTCTCTAAGAGCTGTTCGGCAGCTACTGTGCGATGACATGGTGCATTGTCGTCCATGAAAAGGAACTGCAGACCCATAGCGCCTCTAAAAAGACGCACATATGGAAGAAGAATCTCGTTACTACAATAACGGGTCCCGTTAACTGAACCTGCGTCGAAGATGTGAAGGTCTGTACGACTACCAAGCATGATGCCTCCCCAAACGAGAACACCGCGACCTCCATACCTGTCCCTTTCAATGATGTTCGAGCGATGATTGCGGCTTCCCCGCTCTCTCCAGATGAGAATCGCTACTCAAACTGAATCTGCTCTCATCTGTAAAGAGTACTCGTCCCCATTCATTGTCTTTTCAATTCCGGTGTTCCCGGCACCACAGAGAACGCCTTCTCCGATGGGCAGGCGTTAAAGGTACACACCGTACAGGGCGTCGTGCAAACAGACCACCACCGTGCAGTCTTCTGGCCACGGTAAATCGCGATATCGGTCGTCCAGTCGCCTGTGTCGTGTCTAGCGATTTCTCCCGCTGTCTGCCGCCTGTTTCTTCTGGCCTGTAAGACAATGTACCGGTCATCTGTGGGTGTGGTTCCTCGTGGACGACCACTACTGAACCCCCGGATAGCTGTTCCTGTAGTTTGAAATTGTCTCCAAAGTCGTGAAACGATGCTGTGAGCAATTCCGAACTCTGCAGTCACACTGCGGTCTTCCTCCAACTTCCCAATGATTCGACCTCGGGTAAAAGCATCCAGATGTCGTCTAACAGATTGATTATTCGCCATTTCTCGCTGAGGCAGCAACTCTCGGTGTGATTTTAACTGCTATACGGCGTGCAATCTCTTTGCCAGAAATACTGATCTTACACCGACAACATGCTTTATACTACTCAGACACTCCCCCATTCCGTCTACCTTCATATCTGCGCATGTGCTACCGTACATCACCTTACTTAATCTCCTGGTCTTTCTGTCCGCTCTGCCTCTTCGTTCAGCTGATATGCTAATTTTTCGACTTCGTCCTTAATTTTTGCACACCAGTGTATGAAACAAGAAAGAAACAGCTTAAAATATAAGTATTCATGCAACAAAGTTAAATAAAATTTTAATGCCAACCTTGTGCTTGCAGAGCTCTATCAGAGGTATAGTTAGTGATTTTCAATTTGACAGGATTCTGAATGTTGAGCAGTTAAACAATTTCTTAGTGGACTCAGTATATTTTATATGAAAAAAAAAAACAATTGTTTACATAGATATGTGGAACCAATTGATGAAAGCAGAGCAATAGCTATTTTTTTTCAAACAATTAAATTGTTCAGGCAATGACATCGAGCAATTTAAAATAACTGTCGATTTATTGCTAGTTATCTTCCAAATTTGTGCATAACCATAAGTTTTGTTTTCCATAGTTCTGAAGATGCTAGTTCGATTATCTTTATCTGTGATTGATTTATTTGCGAGTGCTTCAATATTTGGTAAGTATTTGAGGGTATTAGTATTAATATCGATCTTACACTGCATCCTTGTGGGGAATCCAAGTGAAGGGATCATGGAGAAGATCTAACTTGGAACTCTACAAAATTTGTTAACAACCTGTTATTGTGAAATTGGTCAAAAAAAAAGACTTAAAGGCTGGTCAGCTTGTTAGAATGAATTAAGATCGTTGCTGCAAGAAAATCTTTCTGGCAAAGCCCATGGTAAATAGACCTTGGGGCAGGCCACCATTAAGACGGATTGACTGTATCGAAAAGGACCTTAACATTTCAAAAGTCATTAACTGGAAAGCAGTTGCCAAAAGTAGATACCTGGAGAAGGCCAGAGCCCTCCTAGGGCTGTACAGCCATTGAGAAGTATTAATATCATGGGAAAATATATTTAGTTTTGTAGCAGTGCCTTTCCAAATAAAAAGTTCAATCTCTGTTTGACTTTTTCCTTGTAATCCTAAGTTTAGTTCATTGAGATGTCTAGTTATATCTGTCAGAAACATCAATTTACATAACCATTCCTTATCATCTAATTCGGGGAAATGTTATCCCTTCTCATTAAGATATTTTTTTGTGTTCCATGTATGTGTGTGACACAAACTTATTCAACACATTACCACGACTTATCCAACCAACAGGACTGTACCTGAGAAGATTCCCATATTCACTTTCCATTTCTTCTAAAACTAATTTAAATTGTCTGTCTACTTATGAAGATCAAGACATTATAAAATTAACTATTTTAACAACAGTATTCATTGCAGAAATTAAGCACTGAGATGACATTTTGGCAACTAAACTTTCCTGATGTATTATGCAATGGAAGTTCAATATTTTATGTCCAATATGATTTTCAAGAAGCTTGACAAATCATTTTTCTTTGCCAACCATTTCAGGAGCACCATCAGTAACACAAAATATTTTATTTATATTAATCTTTCTTTCAAAATGATTTATAAATGAAAAAAGAGTATCCTGTCCTTTAGTTGTACCAGAGTAATCATGCTGCATAACTCTTAATAAATTTGATATTTATCACAGTATTGTGGAATTACTGCAAGGCGTGCAACACCATTCATGTCTTTAATTTCATCAAGAGCTATGCTAAAGCGATGTTTCTTATAAACTTGAATTTTGTTTCGCAGTTACATTTTCTGCTATTTGTGTTATTCTTTTTTTCTACAGTTCATACAGAAGTGGGTATTTCTTGAATTCGGGATAATATTGTTAGCAAGTTAGGTAAATCGCTGAACAATATTTCAGTACTTTTTAAAAATGTGTCCTTTATATGTTCGCCATCTGTAAAAGGTTTTCCTTTGGCTCCTAAACAATGATGATACTACATTCTGTCGCTTTTGTTATGACGCCAATTGTTTGACATAAAAATGTAATTTCCTTTTAATATCCAGAAACAGTTCTTTCTAAAACTTTACATTTCTCATCAGAATTCTTAAATGTGGCCTGGTGTTTAGTTTGAAAATGTCTTTGTACACTTGGCGTACGAAATACGACAGTTTCGCGACATAGCACACATATAACGCGATCTTTTAAGTTGTATGAATTAAATCTTGGAAATCGCGAACATCAAGCTTTCTTTTTTTTTTTTTTTTTTTAGTCGCCATTTGATTCAATATGTAACTAGGAATTGTTGCAATAATTAAACTGTATACAAATATTCAGAATAAAACTAACAACGTGACATAGTTAAAAGTAACCTAAAAATCACGTCGCACAGTGGGCAATTTCCCTGATCTAGCGCGCGGAAATTATTTTATGGTTAGTCTTCGTAATTATACCTAATGATGAAAAATCATAGTGAGACGCCAGGACTCATCCTCAATGATAATACAGTTCAAGAAATTTGGTCGCCAACATGATCGCCGTCGCAACTTGGTCGCCAAAAATGATATGACTATAATTAACGTAAATTAAATATAATTCAGAGTAATACAAAGCTTTACACATCCAAATACACATTTTTTACACAAAATTCGTAACAATATGTTTATCTGAGTTTCTTGAACCGACCTTGTAGCACCCAACTGCTCCTCAGCAAACCAAACGAAATCGTATTTATCATCATTGACGATCCACTCGAAAGCTAACGGCGATAAAGATGATGGATTTTTTAAATGAGCATTTCTCCAAAACTTTGTCACATACCGCACTCTCAATAAATGCTGATATAATCCAGCTTTACATGGTGGTAAACTCGATGAATCGAAACTTTAACATTTCTTTTCGAAATTATCATCGAGTTCTTTTGATTGATAGTTTTGGAAAATAGGTAGAAGCGAACATCATTAACATTTGAAGAGTTAGACACGCCATACATGTGACATATAAATTTTTCCAAAGTGGCAAATATACATTCAAGTTCATCGTCATCATCAGTTATAATCTCTTGACATGCTAACTGATACTCGACAGATTTTTCGAGCAGCTTGAAGGGCCTTAGTTTACCTTTCCGAAAAAATGCTGGGGTATAATCGCACCCTGTTATTGCGTGGAAACATGGTAGAGCTTTCGATAAAGAAATACAAAGATCTTGATGTAAATCATTGATGCTTATTAGACGTTCATGGTTTCCTACACCCCATTGGATCCAAAGCTTCAAAGATGCTTTCAGATAATCCAAATTGCCAAGAAATATAATCAGAATATCGGAGTCTAAGCAGCGTACAACAACTTGAGCGTCAACGCTTATCTGGCAAATATGATATATAATTCGAGTATCGCAGCTTCATGTTCATCACATGATAATGATTCTTCAATACTTCTAATAACTTGGTTATTTACAACGCGATATGAATAATACTTATCGAAGCTTAGATAAATAGTTTTATTCCCAATAAAAGGATGCATGTTATCGTTAGCCCAATGATTAATAAAAAAATTTTACGAGAGCTTCCTTCAACTGAGTATTTTTCAGTTCACCAGCAAAATTATGATGCCGAATTTGATTAGGTCCGATTGAAACTGTACCTGTTGTTTCGTTGCGACGTAAACGCTCGCAATCTTTTATAGAAGGTGTGAAATACTGATCAAATACAATATCAATGCGAGGTGATTTAAACTGTGAAATCATTTTAAGGAATTTTTTTGATATGCCATCGAAAGTTTGGGGCACTTCTTTCATGATGTGTAACATGAAGAAACCGTCTAAAATACTAATATCAAAAAATAAGGATTGCTGATTGACCTTTCTAACTTTTTTCTCGAAAACTTTAATTAATTGTGCTTTATCTGTTTTACAAATACTACCGTCTGTATGACACATCGATGTTGGTATCGGCGTTAGTGGAAATCACAGTACTTTTTCAATATCGACTTTGTTGGTCATAGATATACCTAAGAGTCGACCAAACAGACCTCGTTGCATTCTTAGCTCAATAACTTTGTTACCAAGAGTTATTTTTTTCTTCTTTGGAGCACCATAAAAATTAAGCACTTGGTTTTTTTATTGGCTTATCAAATCTATTCTGATCTTCAGCTCATTCAGTAATAAACTGTTTCCGTAAATCTTCACCATTTTTCGCAATGTGCAACAAAAAGTTCGCTACATTTTCAGGTACAGGTTTCGTAGTTGCAATATTATATAAACTATCTTTGTCTAAACTTTCATCAAATGGATTAATATTATTTTCAAAAATTTCATTGAAATCAGAGAGTTGTTTGCCATAAATTTTAGGGCTGCGGTAGCCCAGTGGTTAAGGTATCCAACCATGGCAGGCATGTCATGAGTTCGATCCCAGTACCACTAAAGACCCGCCGTGTAGGGCAGCGATGCACGTTAATTCTGTCGAGAGCTGAAACGTCCTCCCGTTGATGTGGTGTGGTAGTTAGGAGAGGGGGGTGCCAGCTCAGGTGTCGTCCACGTCACTTGACCATGGTTCAAAATTACGTGGTCCGTCGCCAAAAGCCCTCGTGTAGCTGAACAGTGCGACGTTAATATTAACTCACTCACTCACTGCCATAAATTTTAATTCTCTTTGGTTGCAAATCCGAAGACACGTCTTGTAATTGCTTTAATCTACAAACATCGAGAATGTGAGAGATTATAGTAGCTCTAATACTGTGACTTTTGGTCAAGCATTGACGGGCAGATAAGGAATTAGTAAAATGTGCAATACCACTTAGGCATCTAGCCGCTTCAGAATTGATAGTCTGCTCCAGTGTAAGATCAATTGGTATGCTCGAAAATGGTTTGTCGGTTCTTTTTATTCCAAAACATCCATTCATGAAATCATTTTTTAGTCCAGGATGTGTTTCATCTACTTTATTTAGATTGTCTAAATATTTAACACACCATCGAGCATAATTCGGTTGATTTACTGCGAAAAATAAATTGGTTATTTTTGGAATAACATATTTGAACATTTCGAAATCTCCCATGCGTATGCTTCTTGACAGGGTAATATAATAGTTTACAAGCTGGATGTAAATCAAATAGAATTGAGCCGTTTTCCCATGCTCACCTTGTCTTGTTTCTTCTACGAATTTTTGATATGCAGATAATACTCTCGATAATACATTATTAGGTAATTCTATTGGCATAGATGAGTGAGAATCTATAACTTCTTGATAATGAAGGAGATCGTCGATAACTTGTTCCTTCAGGAAATTGTATTCAATATTGTCCAAAAAATGATCAAAATGTAACATTTTCAAACCAAGAGCCATCAACGGATGTAGACGTTTGCAACGATTAAAATGTTTACCTTCAACTAAACCGTTCACTGAGCCAGAAGCAATAATATTACTCTCAATCATCATATGAGATAGACCACACTCATTTATAAAAACTCCTAGGCTTTGAAGAAAGCCATCATTAAATGGAATAAACCAAGATGGATGAAAAGATTATTGAATTGTGGCTTTGACGTTGAATGGATTTTATATGCTATTTAGCTATTGCCAGGTCATAAGTAACTTGCACGTATGTTTGATTACATTCCTTTTCAACAACTTGGGCCTGTTCCATTGTATGTGTAACTACCGCTACATTTGTCGGTAAAAATTTAATAGGTGTAAGATAAGATACTTTTTGTTTGGGACTAGTATCTTTAATAATTTTAGAATTAAAACCTGTCCCCATTGAGGTATTTGGAACATGTAAGAAGTGTGAAAGTAAATATAACAGATCTATTGTTTCTATATATATCAAAGGTAAATTTGCTGGAAGAGTTGGTTCATTCTCAACTGGTGTTAAATTTTCTAACATTTGCAATCGATGCTTAAACGACGGTAGTTCTGAAATTTCCCCGTTAAAAGTCCGTCTTCTTTTGTTGGTGGTAGCGGTATGTCAATATTTCCACTTATACTACTTGAATTTAATTCAATATCGTAATCATGACTTACATTTTGGTAAATGATTCCTACGGTGTCCATGTAAAGTGTCCTTTCCAGTTAAAGTATCGACGTATTTATCAAAATTATCGAATGCTACACCTGTGCTTAATGACGGACTTTGAATAATGTCAGGAGGGCAAATTTGAGAACGGTTTACAGATGAGATCGTAGCTTCAGTTTCTAGTTCATCCAGCGTATTGTAGTTACAACAATGTCCAAGTCGATTTAAAATATTAATCATTTTTCTACTACTTGTAAGACTTTTCACGGTCATACCCAGTGTTATGTGCTTTGATGGCTTAACAGTACCATTACTTACACAATAAATAGCATCAGAAGCCAATGAATTGCTTAACCTATGACAATTGACTCCATCTCGGCGACGAATATCTTTACCTCCAATTAATGCTTTGAAAAAGCGATCTAGTTTTTCTGGAATAGTATACTCACCATTAATCAAATCTTTCATCTTCATTACAGCAGGTAATGTTGTTTTATCCATTTTTAAAATAGTACTTCGTAGAATGAATGCAACTTTATCAATGAGATCATTCTCTTCGAGTTTTCTTAGATCTTCTTGTTCCAATAAGTCACTATTTTTATGCATAATAATTTTTCTTTTCTTTTTTATTACAATCTTAATTTCCTCGAATTGTTTTACTATTTTTTCTTCAAGTTGATGATTTGTCATTAAACTTACATCTGCTTCAGGTTGATGTATTAACTCTTCTTGTAATTCTTTATTATACATGTCACAAAGGGAAGTTAATGACAAATAATTTCTTTTTTTAACTGCATCTTCTTCAATTACTGACACAATTTTATTAAAAATATCCTTATGAATATCTCGTACACTATACCAGGAGGTGCGTACGGTATTCACGGTTATTTTCTTGTAGTTATTGAAATATCCCACTTCACACGAATGGTGATAAAAAATTGGAGCATTTGAGGTTTTTAGATTATTGATTGTTTGTTTTCGATCTCAAATTATAATGTTCTATAATTTTATAACATTTTTGTTTACTTTTCAAAAAATAATGTTCTATAATTTTATTATATTTTTCTTTGTTGAGTTGAATAATATTTGTCTCAACAAACGTAAACATATGACTTGGGACTGACGTCGTCATGCGCCGCTAACATGCCCTGCAGCAATTATCTTCTCCAGCAGCCAAAGATTGATTAGTATGTAAAATAGTTAAACTATCGGGTTGGAAGGAAAGTTCTGTCGCGTATTTTAAATAGGCAGGTGATTTTTCTTGTAAATAAAAAAAAAACATCTGGCTAGTGAGTCATTCGGATTTTTCTTTGTTTTTTTAGCTGCTGTATAATGTAAAAGGAGTCCTTTTTTACCGTTCGTCATTTACTTGTAATATTTAAAGTGAAAAAAAAATGTCAGTAGATAAAGTGTATTTACGACACTGCATTTTGTATGAATTACAAAAAGGAAGCAACGCATCGGTCTCCCTTCCCTAGCCGCCCAGCGCATCTGATTTATTGCCGCCGGCCCCCTCTTCGGAGGGCGAGTCGACAGGCGCACCTGTGATATTTTTCTCACACACACGACAGCCAAAACGCAAACATCTGCTTCCAGTCCCCTTACACACCTTTGCATTATTTTTTTTTAATTAATTTACGGCAATCACTTTAAACTTTTATATTTTGTATACTTTAAATTTAAAAAAGGGCAATTTACCAATTTAAAGTAACAACCATATTCAATGATAGGAGATAAAGATCTCGGAATGAGATCAGGCGCTCCAGCCCCATCGATTCAACACCTCTTCCACCTACCTACTTTGCCATTGTCTCCCTCTAACGACAGGCATAATACCGCGGTATGAATCGGCCTGTATGTTAAGTAAGCAACCGAATTAATGTCTGGCAATTTAAATTTGTACTTATTTATGTATAAATAAAATAATATTAAAATTACAGACATTCTAAAATGGTTTGAAATTAATGATTTTTTTCATACAAAATGGCATATCTGGCACATTATTTTCAACAACAAAAATGTCTGGCATTAATAAATTCATGTTGTTAATAACATTTTAAATTTAGTGAAAACAAAACCTTTCTTTCTAAAATTATTTAAAAAATCGATATATTTTTACCTGTAAAAGTATGATGCGCATTAATAAACGCAACGTTTACTGGTAGCCAGATAGCCCGCACGATGTTTGAAAAGTCATAGAGACAGAAATATTACAGAATCAGCTTTTCTAAAATTCGTTCTCGAATTCGCTCTCTTAGACTTATAGATATAATGTTAAATTTGTTATTTTGACGGGCATTCCTTCTTTCTCTCTCTCCCCCCCGAAATTGGCTTTTTTTCGGAGACTTGCAGAAAGAACATTCAATGAACTATTAAGGAACCTCCTGCATCCAACGGTCACATATCCGCATTACAGTTGTTTGGTTTCGTCCTACCCGACTACCGATTTCCCTGAAATATAATCGACAATCTCGGTAGGCCACTATCCTTCCTCTGTCGAACTCGGATACGTAATCAAAAGCTGATCGCTGTTTTCTACGAGACATAACTGATCGATTTTTGAAAAAAACACAATTGCCGAATTTGAAATCGTCGAAATCTCTAAACCTTAAATAGCGCTTTGAGGTGGCGCCACAGGCGGGCGTGATGTGTGTCTGCGCTGAAATTGTTATGCGTTGCATATCTCACCTCCGCTAATGCATACTGTAAATTTCATGTTATTTGCTTGCTTCCTTCAGGGTGTTGCATTTACGGTGGCCAGCAGTGTATATATTCACAAAAAAGTTATTTTGCACTTAATGGGGGAGGGGCAGAGGGTCTGAAGACTTGTAAAAATCCACATAAAAGGGATTCATTAAAAGAGTATCCAAACGAATCGGTTGCACTGAATCCTGCAATGTATATTCATGGTGAAGGCAACAGTGTAAAAAGAAATGTTTTAAGCGTTGGTGATGTTTTAATTGAGCTTGATAATGTCCGAAGTATATGGATTGGCCTAGACGTGGCGTAAGGCGTGGGCCACAGCCTCGCTCCTCAAAGCCAAAATAAAAAATAAAGAAAGAAAGGACAATCCAAAAAAACACGCCACGGGATTTTTTATAACTAATAAATTAGAAAATTCTCAACTCTGCTTTTCGTCATAAGATATCGAAAAATTGATGTGTCGACTTTTTAAGGGGACGCGGTACGATTTAAACAAAAATCTTTTGATTTTATGGTTTTACAGTTTTTTTTCCTTGTAACCTATGTATATGCAATACGTAGGACAGAATATTTACTCAAAATATCACAAAAGCAATCCATTTAATTTTTTTAAAAAAATTAAAAATTTATGAGGTAATTTTAAAACGCTACTCTTCGTACAATAATTGACGTGAAATTTGATTTTAATTTGTCAAACCATGTACAACAAAAGTTGGTATGGGTTTGGGGATAACATGATTCAAATTCCTAAAAAAATTTTTTTATGAATTATTATGAAAAAAATCCCTAAAAACGTATAAATTCTAAGTTCAACTATTTTTAAAAAAATAAGTATTGCTTTGATTCAAAAATACATACCAACTTTTGTTATATATATTAATAGCAATCTATAAAAAATTCAAAACATTTCATGCAATAGAAAAAGCCTTAGCATTTTAAATGAAAGAAAACAAACGATTTTTTTGTTCCGAGATAAATCAATTTAAAAGTTTTTATTTACTGTAAAAAGATATATATAAGTGCAATAAAATTACTAAAAATTACTGTATGTACTACATGCACATGATAAAGTTTTATAAAGTTATTATATGACAATTATAATTTTATATGTTTAAAATTTAAAATTTTCAGTACCTTACATTTTTAAAAAATTGCGATAAATAACATACGAACCCATTTCACGATGATTTCAAAATAATTCTAGTTAACATCTTCATATTTTTTTTTTTACATTTATGTTTAAAAAACCCAGGACTATATGTAATCCCTTCTTTTTCTTTGAATATTTTCTTTTCGCATATTGGCTAGTTTTACTTTTCGACGTGCTATGCGAAAAGCAAGATTACTTTGACGATTTCTTTCTTTTTTACGTCTGTAATTGTGGCAGCAATTTTTACTGCTTCTTCACCAAGATCCAAATTAGCTGCCTTTTGTATTTCTTTTAAGGCTTTCAAAGTACCAAAGTTATACTCTGATACTGCCTCAGAAACAGCTATATTTACACGTCGTGATTTCGCTGAAGTTTCCTTAGAGCACTTACTCCAAATCACGCTATGCAAACTTCGTTGCTGTTCTGAGTCAGACATCTGGCACATCCTTTCAAAAGACTATCAGAAGCTAATCTTTGATATATTGGAACAATTTTTGTCAAATAATCTGGATTTATTGGTGTTCCAATATTAAACTTATGTGGTGCAGGTTTTTCAAGCTAATCTTCGATAAAAACACCACGAATCTTTGCCAGGAGGGGCATTTCATGTGCATTGATTTTTATCTGTCGAGATACTGTGATAAAGCGTGGCATATATGGATTTTTCATGCCCTGAATATCTCCTTTATTTTCCAGAATAGCTTTCTGATAGTACTGCGTTAGTTTTTTTATCGTTGTTTCTTTTAGACTGCCATAAGACTTTCCTCCTAAAGTGATACCTTTAGCTCTCCAATCTTTCACAAGATTGCGTAAGCTGGTGCCTAACCTTTTGCTTACGTGATTAATACACTCCTCTTTTAAAATCTCAACGTCTGGTCCATATATTTTTAGGCTATTTAAAAATTTATGAGTTTTAGCATCACCATCAGATAACAATGTTGTGTAACGGAAACCACATGCTTCTGATCGAGACCAAATTTTAGCTGCAGCCTTCATTTCCATTGCTCCTGATGTCCCAACGTGGTTAATCTGGCAGGAATTTTTGTGGCCAGAATACCAAACATCGTATTCAGCTGTAGTTTCGCCTAATTCATTTTTCGCACTTATACATGTTGGACAGTACTTTGCTCATAATTTCATAGTCAATAACATATGTTAAAGGGAGTGTACACACCCAATACCGATTTGGGATGTGTGGTCAACCATGTCCCATCAAATGAAACAGCAATATCAGTAATAGTATTTGACCCATTTTGATCCAGTTTTCTGTACGCATTTTGAACGCTGTTATGTACATAGTTCAACACAGTTTGGGAAGCAAGAGAGTATGCTGAGTTGATGTAACATTTAATTTCATTAAAAGTTTTACTTGACATCAAAGGCATATTGAGAAACATGCAAAATTTTTCAACCGATGCATGGCCCCCACTGATTGCAAGAAATGCTTGAACAGCACGAACATTCACATCGAAAGGTGTAGAAGTATTTGTTTTTTTTTCAAGTCTTGGAGATGTAAAGCATTCCATTTTTTGCTCAGAACATGTTTTGCACACCAGTTTCAATTGATGAGAAAATCCATATTTATGTCCAAATTCAAGTTTTAAAGTTGACTGGTTGCAGCTACCACAAAAAGTATACTTGAAAATATCACACAAGGCATTTTTGTCAACAATTATGTAACTTGGTCCATCATAGGTATCAGCAACATTTTCTTGTTCTAGTACAATTTTTCTTGCATAGAAAATCTTTCATTTTTAAAAATGCTATCACCACTTGAGAGTTGAGCAACATTTCAATTGTGCTCTGAAATATCCATATTGTTTTCAGTTTTTGTTTCAGTACACCATCGCTTTTGAATACTCAATTTACTTGATTTGTTTTTCCTCTTCGTACGAGGCATGTTTCACTATTAAAAATGCTGTAAGAATACGTTTATACATATAAAAAAACTGATAACGATAAAATGAATAGTCTTGAAAAGACTTTTTTTTTTTGGTTAAAAACTAAATATTTCAAAAATGTGAAATAAAAATTAGCAGAATATGCAGTATAGCTCGCGAATGTAAACAAACATTAAGAATGGATTACAATCTCTTCACTTTATTTCAAAACTGCTTAACTGTGAAATTAGAATTAATTAATTTGGCTAGAAAATGAATAGTGCGTCTGCTAGAGCAGAATGATGTCAGAATGTAAATTCTGAATAGCATATCAGTTATCATAACTTTAACTTTTTTTTTATTTAGAGCTCTGAAATTTTGTGAGATAATAGAGAAACGTATAAGGAATAATTTAGGCAAAAAAATTTTTTTTGATTTTTTGACCGATTTTTCAATTGAATCGTACCGTGTCCCCTTAAAAAGATATTTTATTTATCGGCGCATGACAGCATATGGATAAATAATTCGTACAAATATTTTTTTCCATTTTCGTTTATTAAAAATTTCTCAACTTTGTCGTTTCCGCTCATTCGTTCATATTTAGTCTGGCAACATTAAGTATTTGATGTGAGCATAAATAATAGTTGTACTGGTACACATTGCTATTAAACGATAAACACGTATTTATGAAGTAGAAATTCGATTTAAGTCGTGAAGAAAAATAATAGCACCTGTGTTTATTTACCAAGAATAAGATAAGAAATATGTATATAAAGGGTATTTTTTAAGAGGTATAGAACTTTAAATTGCAATAAAACAACGATGTATTATTCGATTGACATGAATTTTTTTTGTTCGAAAGATAATCTTGTGGTATTACATTTTAAATATGATTTCTGGCATAGGACTGCCACGGCTGGCTCGGATGTAGTCCAATCTGGACGTCCAATTTTCGATGACTTTTTCCAACATTTGTGGCCGTATATCGGCAATAACACGGCGAATGTTGTCTTCCAAATAGTCAAGCGTTTGTGGCTTATCCGCATAGACCAATGACTTTACGTAGCCCTACAAAAAATAGTCTAGCGGTGTTAAATCACAAAATCTTGGAGGCCAATTCACAGGTCCAAAACGTGAAATTAGGCGGTCACCAAACGTGTCTTTCAATAAATCGATTGTGGCACGAGCTGTGTGACATGTTGCACCGTCTTGTTGGAACCACAGACACATCATGATTGTTCAATTCAGGAATGAAAAAGTTAATAATCATGGCTCTATACCGATCACCATTGACTGTAACGTTGTGGCCTTCATCGTTTTTGAAGAAGGATTCCACCGGCCCATAAAGCGCACCAAACAGTCAGTTTTTCTGGATGTAACGGTGTTTCGACATACACTTCTGGATTAGCTTCACTCCAAATGCGGCAGTTTTGTTTGTTGACGTAGCCATTCAACCAGAAGTGCGCTTCATCGCTAAACAAAATTCGCTTATGAAAATCGGGAACAACGGCAATCTCGTTTTGGGCCCATTCGACGAATCTACGCCTTGCTTGATGATCGTTTTGATGAATTGCCAAACCAAACTGAGAATAAATCACTTGACAGCTGTTAAATCGGCCGCCATCTTGGAAAGTAATGCCAACTTAAACTTCTATACCTGGAAAAAAACACTCTTTATTATACTTACACTTGAATCAAATTAGACTAGAAGCCGACCCCAAGTGAAATTGGGAATAAGGCTAGGAGTTAGAAAGACTTGCACCCATATTTTTTATAGTTTTGTAACGAGAATGGTAAAAATTGGGCTGTCTAAGCTGTGAATTAGTAACATGTTTAGGTGAAATAATTTCTGCAATTAATGCTGGTGGAGAATCTCATGATAATTCTGATGGTATACATTATCGAAGAGATAATTGCATGGGAGGATTGGAACAGCATCGGACTATTTAAAAGAATTAATAATTAGAGTACCTAGGTCTGATCAAATACTTTACCAAACAGAACGATATCACCATGCTACATTTGGTTATGAGATTCCTGTGAATAAAGATGGGAGATTATGTTCTAGTATTAAAATTTTGTGAAGTTTACTATTCATCTCCTGGAATGAAGGTCTTTGTTGTTACTTTAAATGGTGTTCATACCATTGTGTCAGATTTGGATATATTTACAAAAGTTGGAAAAGGAGTGGCGCATGGTGAGCGTATTCCATTCACTGTGAAATGAAATAAATTAATTGTAAATGAAGAGGAATCAGAAATGAATTTATAAGGGCTACAGGAATAATCCGAAAGTCAATGCAATTTATGTCGCTCGATGGTCAGCAACTGATGTTCCCCAGCTCCCATCTTTAGCCTCTGATGAAAAAAAAAAACGAAGAAGCAACTCAAGAAAAAAAACATCGCCTATTCGTTATCCATCAGGTCCACGCATTCCTAATCCTTATGAAACGGAGGATTCGAGTACAATGCTGCCTATTTTTATAGCCATTGGTTCCTTTCTGCCTCCGCTGTTTTGTTTATGCAGATTGTGAGATAACGTAGCTTAGAATGTTGTTATATAATTGGATTAATTAATGTTTTGAAAAGAGTGCACACACACACACTATTGTCCATTTTTTTTACCATTCTCGTTACAGTTTTTTTTTTAAATATAACATGACATAAAATTACGTTTATTTTATTTGTCAGTATACTTAGAGAAAGAAAGAAGTACCTAAATAACAAATGTTACTGTTTTTGTTTATAGGTTATGTATTACCTGTGCATTTTTCATAATTTATCAATCACGTCAGGCTGAGGCACTAAGAGAGATAGAGAAAATGGAAATCTAGGGCGGCAAAAAGAAAAGCGGAAAGAGCTGCGTCTAACCAGGTTTTAAGTTCAGGTATGAGGAAATTTCTCGATCAGACTGAATCTGGCAATACAGAATTAAATGAATCGGTTCCTTCGACTTCTCAACAACATTTATACGCATCCGAGTTTCCGTTGAATTTGGAAGTTACTCCAGATGCACCGACTATTGATACCGAACGACAAAAATCGGGAATAGAAGTAGGATCAGAAGCTTACCAATCAAAATCTCACGCTGAGATTTCTGTGTTCACGTTGAATAATATGAGTCATAATGAAGAAGAGGTAGAAATTAGTTCTTCGCCTGTGAACAGAGATGCCAGTGACGTAGTGAAACAAGCCAGTGGCGTAACGAAGAATATTAGGGTGCCCCCTGCAAACTCTGGTCTTGAGCCCCAAACCCAAATACGTAGCGCCAGTCAACCTTTAGGCCCCCTAGAGTCCCGGGCTCTTCCGCGGAGCGGGGTTGTACGTTACGCCACTTAAACAAGCATTTTCCAATTTTGACTCGGGATTGTGGACGTTTCCCATGACAGATGCTCACCATCATGATATAATTCAAAGTGGTTCCCACAGCAGTTAAATAACAGTGATGAATATTATCCTAAAGATGATGATCATAGACACTTTTTTCCAATTTTCATTTCTCAAGAAAACTAAATATTAGTGAAACTCAACGTCTTCGCTGGTTGGCTTATTCAGGTTCTAAAAATAAAGTTTTCTGTTTTCCATGTGGGCTATTTGGCAATTCACTAACGCAAATGGTACTGGAAGAGTGCTGTGATTGGAAACATTTAAGTAATATTTTACACCGACATGAGAATACTAAAGAACATATGTGGCGTATATGTTCCAATTAATAATATTAGGGAAGGGAACAAATCACGGAAAAACATTAGACCGAGAAAACGAAAGGCGAATTCTTGAATCTCAAAAACATTGGTACAATTTGTTTGAGAGATTAAATGATATACATTTCTTAGCCTCTAACAATCTGTCGTTTAGAGGTCACGGAGAATCTCTCAAAACAGACGGAGGCACTAAGAATTCTGGAAATTTCATATATACCATTTTAAATTGATATCTAAATATGATCCTACGTTACGGGAACACATAAATCGCATTAATAATACACAACTTACCGCTAAGCCATGATATTCAAAATGAATTGATCCCAATCATGTCAAACAAAGTTACCAGTGAAGTTATTGGTAGGATAAAGAGGCAAAATATTATTCTTTTTTACTGGTATACGCTAGAGACTATAGAATTGAACAAATATCGGCCACATCTTACGATATATATATATTGTAATGTATCAACTAGAAGTACAGAAGAAAACTTCATCGGATTTCTCGCTGTTACTGAAATGACTGGATATTATTTGACCAATGCAATACTGGAAGAGCTAGAAAAAAAGGTTTAGATATTCAGAACTGTCGTGGACAAGGATACGACAATGGTACAAATGTGGTAGGCATGAATACTGGAGTTAAAAGTCGAATATTAAATATAAAGCCCTAGGCAATTTTTTCTCACACATTGTGGTTGTCATAGCTGGAATCTGTTATTGGTAGACATAGCTAATTCGTCAGTGGCAAAAAAAACATTTTGGTTTTATCCAGAAGACTTTTTTGCTATTTTCAAGTTCCAGAAAACGCTGAAAAATTATCAAAGATAAATTAAAGCTTACTATTTAGCCTTTATCTGACACAAGGTGGGAAAGCAGAATCCAGGCGGTGAAAGGCCGAATTATTACAATTTGATGATGTTGAATACATAGAAAACTTAAAAAACAAAGCTGAACAATCCGAAACTTTCAGTGATTGCGATTCCGTTTTAAATGAAATGCTCAGTTTGCGGAGTTCGTCGCATCTTTACATGTATGGTATGAGTTATTTACGCAGGTCAATACCATCAGCAAATTACGGCAATTTGCACACAAACATTTATGCTTTGCTTTTGAACAATTTCGTACATTTTGTAGCTGGATCATAGAGTATCGACAAGCTGGATTCGGAAATTGCTTCCGTGACGCTCGTAAGTTTATTGAGAAAAGCTGTTATGATTTGCCAAAAAATTTTTAAAATGAAAGGGTAGCCAAAAAGAAAAGAATGTTTGATTACGAAGGCGGCGATCAACCTATAGAGTCTGTCAAAAGCTGGTATGAAACCAACTTTTTTATACTATGATTGATTCTGTGATAAGCAAAATGGATTCAAGATTTGTGTCTTTCTCATTTTCAAAAATTTTGTTTTCTTTACGACTTAAACAAGTTAAAAAATATTCCAAAAGAGCAAATACTGAAAAACTGTCAAGGTTTACACACAGTCCAGCAAGTAGGTGAGACCGGTGACTTCCAACCTTACGAATCATATGAAAAATTACAAAATATGATCCCTAATTTACCCAACAGCATTACAGACGTGAAACATCTGCTCCAATATGTCATAGAGAACGATTTGAAAGAAATTTCCTCAAATATCTACATTGTTATTCGAGTTATCTGTACCTGTAATAATACCTGTAAAAAACCGCTTCCGCTGAGAGGAGCTTTTCAGAATCAAAACTGATGAAAAATTATATTAGAATACAATGGGTCAGGAAAAACTTTCAGCTTTTGCAGTTTTATCTATTGAAACAGGTATAGTGTCTAAGATAAATTACGAATCAATCATTAAGGTTTTCAGCAAAACTAAAAGAAGAAAATTGCTGTTTCTTTAACTTTTTTATTTCTTCAGTATCGTTTAATTGTCAAAGAAATATGAGTAAAACGTTTTGTTTTTTCCTTTATGTATAAAAATTCGTTTTTTATTTTACAAATCTTTTTCTTATGTCATCAGAGTGCCTCTAGAAATGTTTCTTGCCCACATTAAGTTCAGATCTCGCGCCGCCACTGGATTGGCCACTTGGAATCATTGAAGAGGTCTTCCCTAGAAAAGACGGTGTACCTAGAGTTGCATGATTGAAAACTTACAAAGGTGAGAGAATCCATCCTTCTCAATGGCTGGATCCATTAGAAGTGCCTGCCCAAATAGATGTTGATGTCTTGAAAAGTGCTAAACAAACTAACACCTCTGTTGAAAGCACTGGTATTTGCGAAGTGAGACGCAATCCAAAAAGTAGATCCTGAAGAAACAAAAAAGTTTCTCGACGATTAGATTTGTGAATTGTCTTTTCAAGGAACTCCTGAAAATCTAAAACTTTTGCTGTTATAAAATCTAAATTGCTAAGTTCAAAATCGTCTTTAAGTGCCATTCTATCACAGTTTTCTTTCTTAACACAGGCAAATAGAGAAAAATAAACCTTTCAGAATACTCAACATATTGCAACATAAATTCACTCTCTCCCATTCCCATTTGCAACAATACTAATAACATTGATGGCCATCGGGAGTATCTGTAAAAACTTTTTTTTAGTACTTACGTATTATAGCAACCTTTTGTTGTTGTGGCTAATGCCACCTGTCTGACGTAGTCAGAACGAGGCCCACGAGATTCATCGTGGCATGGGCAAGAGGTACGCCTGTCGTTGGCCTTGAGCACCATACAGGTGACAGTGCGATTTAAGCTCAGTGAAACTTCCCCGAAGGGACGATAGATGGCGACACGACCTCTATCTCCACCTCCACAATTTCTGCAAGTGAACTGAAGGGGAGGGAAATATTCTCCAGTTCCTGCGCTAGTGTGAATAAGCCCACAAGACTACGGACCCACTGATTTAACGAGCACGTACTCCGTGTGCACTCGGAGGGTATTTGGTGACATCGAGCATCGAACCCAGGCCTTCCGGTCTGGAGTCTGATGCTCTAACCACTAGGCTACCTTTTGGTGACATTATATGAAACGAAGCTCCTGGGTGCCAACTCAGTGCATACGACACATAGGAAATTTGAGTTGCCAATTTGGCGAGTTATTAGTAGAGATGGCAGTTATTACGATAATACGTAAGTACCAAATTGTTATGAAGGAAAAGAAATTTACCTTGAAACAAAAGAAATTTAAAGGAAAAAAAAGAAACGAATCTTGTAGTAGTTGCGTATGATGTGTAACATCTGACATGTTATTGTGGTAAATACGTATATATAGTAACTTATATTCTGAAAAAATGAATCGGGTATGATTGGAAATAATTTTCTATCGAATAATTATATCTTTAATGAAAGTTTTATCTAATTAACACAAGAAGTAAAGCAATTTTTTCAAAAAGAATTATTCTTGTTCAATTTGGGGAAGAGCGGAGACAATAGACTTCTGATAACTAAAATATGACACATATACTTGTAATTTCAAAGTATTTAAAAACCGTTGAAAAACAGCGTCAATAACAGTATCACCATTAGTTGTCGAAACATTTTGATTTGTGTACATTTCGAACTTGAGCTCAAGAAAGCTATGAGCGGCTCAGCTTTTGGAAAACTGAAGTTAAAAGTTAAAATCTCCACTCAAAATCATGGGAGGCAAGTGATGGGTTTTTTTTTTTAAAGACCAGAACCACCTTCGGTATATGGTAACAATACAAAATGCAGGAAATCTTTAGTTTTTTGAACCGTTTAATTCGAAGAAATGTATACGACCACCGAAATCACTGTTTGTCCATTTTCAAATAAGCATTCTGCCGCACATATGTCCCTCAATATCGTTACGAACAATACCCAGTCCATTTGTTTGACGATAGATATGAGGTGTTGGAACATGTGAGTTGTTCTGTTTGCGATAGATCGCAACACCAGCTTCTCTGTGGCCCGGTCCATTAAATTGTAGGCAGCAATCGAAGTTAGGTATCGAAACACGTTCGTCATTATCTATAACCCCGTCTCTGACAAAATCAGTAACCTACAATTTTGTGAAATAACGTCGTTGAAATCTGTTAATTGAGCCCTGAGACTTTGATAATTGAGCGTAAGGATTGCAAGTTTATCCTGGGTGAAGTCTAATAAGACTTGCGCTGGTATGTGCGAAGTGGATTTAGAGTATCGTTGGGTGGATGACTTTAGTACCTAGCTCTTTCCTCTCTAATAACTTCTAATAACCTCTTATCGCTAGGATTATGAGTGACTGACGAATTGACTCTCTTGCCCATGTTAATTAAAAAATACTTAAAGGTAAAAAATACTTATAGAAGAGTAATAAAGATTAAGGTTTAAAACTATTTAAATGCTAGAAAAATGGTTTCAAAAATGGTGCAAGCACCGAGAACGAAAGCAAATTTCGATCGGTGGGTGGATGGGCGTGGCGTGACCAATGGGAATGCAGCGTAGAGTTCTGTCGTTGTAGAAATGAGAGAAACATTAAATAATTTGAAATAAGAAAAACTAATGAAAAAAATAAAATACATATAGAAAAATTAGGAAAGAACATTGGAAATTTAAATTTTGAGCTGGAGAAATAATTTTCGAATAAAAATTAGTGATTTAAAGTAAATTTGAAAATAGCTAGCTCCCAGTAAACCTAACCACTACGCCACGAGGGCTCGTGGCAAAAGATAAAGTAAGCTTTTAACATGGGCGAAAAGAGTGAAATTAATTTAATTGAAGAGAGGATCCGAAAGAATGTTCCTGGGTCTGTTAAAATTAGGATCAGAATATCCAAGATCGAAGGATTATTAGAGTTATCATTTTTTTGAAAGAAATTAGTTGCTAATTTTTTGATAAATTGTCTGATAGGCATAATTTTGCTCGTGGATCTGAGGTCTTTATTTCTCATGTAACCATCAAACTTTTAATATTTGTCGGGGAATGATTCTTTAAGAAGCTTCAATTTGATTAATATGAGTTTTAGTTACATGCGCTCAGATTGGCGCGGCATACGTTAAAACTGGTCTGAGGATGAGTGTGTATATAATCAATTTATTTTCTCTGCTCAAAACAGAGTTTCCTTGCAATTAAGGTACATTTTACTGACCGATTGTGGATTTAGAGTCAAGCACTCGAGGTGCCTGATGGCTACTAGATTTGGATCCCAATGTGAGGTTTGCGGAGAGACACTACCATACGCTCTCATTGATCAAATCCAAATAAGCGCACCCTTCCGTCACTTCCTGCCACCCATTTCCGTCCTTTTCACGAAATCATTGTGACAAATATCCAGCAACCGAGAAGAAAGATGTTACATCAAAAATTAGTAAATACCTACTTTGAATTTAGCTAATTTTATTAACCATTAAAAATGTGAACCAGATATATAAAGAAAGGGGAGAGAGTGAACTAATAGTAGGAATTGAAAGAGCATGATTTGTCTGCATTGTTGTAACAATGCACACGCGGTTTAGCTGGATTTGGCTGAAAAAATGGTTTTCGTCGCAAACTCTTGTCATTGTTTGCTCAGTTACATTGTTACAACAAGCTGACTGGAAAGGCGTGAAGTGGTTTTGTCACTGGCCTTCTGCACACAAGGTTGCGCGGAGTTCGAACCCGGCCCAAGTCGGGGGATTTTCATGATGCAGAGAAAATCGGCAGCGGTCATGTCGTATTATTAAATGGCATGTAAAAAGATCCCTAGAGTGTCTGTTGGCTTGGGTGCTCTCGGAAAAATTAAATCCTAGTGCAGGTTCCCATCGTCAGAGCTCAGGTTTCCCTTTCTCGGGAGGAAGCTGGGCGCAAAAATTACCTCCGGTCATTTGGTATCCACTTATATGGTGCCGCACTAAAAACAGATACCAACTTCCGGGAATGTACCAGGTCTGCAATGGTGAAACCCCATCCCGCAGTCCAGCAGAAAAAAAATTGTTACGACAATAGAGACGAATCTAAGTCGGCGATCAGCGAGACCTGAATGGAAGATTCCATGCCAGTAAGTGCGCCTGGTTTTGATCTGAGATTGTCTAATAATACTGCTAAGCGCAAGCCAAATTTGCAACTATATCATGGGGGTGGCAATATCATCATCGTCTAAAGTAGGTGGAGTCGCCATATATCGCAACATAAATATCCTCACTGATTGTAACAGAGTTAACATTGACATTAGGAATTAACTTGGGAATGAAAGACACAAGGACTGGTGATGTCTGTCCAGTAAACGTAAAGGTCAATGGCACCCCTTCAAATTCATACTCGGGGTGTGGCTACAACCATTCGGACACAGCGTTGCAGAAATTAAACTCTTTTGTGTTTGATCGCTATTAAAACATTCCAAAAACATCGCTAAAATTATCTACACTATTAAAATTTATAGTTATCTATGGGGCCCTATCTTCTCACAAAACCGCACGACGCAGAAAGTTGCGAAGGTACCAAAATAGGAACGATCCGAAATCCCGTTTTGACCATTTATATTCCGATATTGATTAAAAACCTTAAAAGGCATAATTGTGCCATTTTTCCCGCCATGGTCCAAGTTAAAAAGTCGGAACTTCTTTTTTTTTTTTTTTTCAGACGTTTTTAAAACGCGATCTAATTTTTTTTTCATGAAATCAGACAAAAATAATTACGGAATCAGAAAAATCATTATCTTCGTCACGATACGGTATAATTTTGTTACAAAATAATTATATTCTCTATTTTTTTAAGATTTTTTGAATGAGTCAAAAACGATGCGTTTTTATGAAAATGATTTCTAAATCGATCCGCGTGCATTTTCTTTCACGTTATTAAAAATACTTTTTGCCTAGAAAAGTTCATATTTTTTCCCTTTTAGAATCATTCATTTAAAAAAATTAATGTCAAAAACTGTTCTTTTACGTTTTCAAAAATACTCAAAATTTTTTGTATTTGTCTATAACAACTTTATTTATAAAATTATCTTATCTTATCTTTTTCCGTGTCTTGAAGCAGTATTTATCCGTTATCTGTACAAAGATTGATAAAATATCTTAAGATTACGGTTTTTAAAAAATTGTGTTTCCCCCCTTTTGCGAGAAACATTTAAGCATTATTTTGTTACATTTTTGTTTAAACATTACCGTTCTTGCGATGATCTCAGGGAGACTGAAAGCATTAACTTCAAAAATGAAGCCTGAAAAAACTTAAACTTTAACAAAAACGCTGCTTTCCCACGGAATATGGCGATCGTTATTAAAAGCGCTTCTTTATAAACGGTAGTTTTCAGAATCGAAATTGCATCATCACTTAGTATTTATGATTTTTAAAAAATACTCAACATTTTATTCCGCATTTAATAACTTCGCTAGCAATTAAGTAATTGGAAAAATAATTTATTTCGTCACGAGAAAAATACAGAATGTTTTTTTTTACGAAACAATGATATTTTACATAATTCAAGATTTTTTTAAAAAAAAGAATCAATATCGATGCGTTGATATGAAAATGATTTTTAAAAAACTCATTCTGTAATCTTTTAAGAGTTACTGATTTAAAAAATAAAATGATGATAACTTTTTCATACGAATTTTTAAAAAATACTCAAATTTTAAATATATACTAACTACTTATTAAATTCAAAGTTTTTTTAACTTCTTCATTTATAAAAATAATTGTATGAAACTTTTTTCCCTTGTATTGAACATTTCATAAGATGCTCACAATTTTAATTCAATATTTAATACAATTTTTCGTTTTTTTCCCTTTTTGCGAGAAATATTTTAGCATTATTTTTGTTACATTTTTTGTTTAAAAATTACCGTTGTTTGCAATCGATGTGTTAAGTTTGAAGGCATTAAATTGAAAATCACCAGATTTTGAATATCAAAAACTTTTTTACCATTTTTCAAAAAGTTCTTAAAATTTTATTTAAATACTTAATACCGGTATTAAAACTACCGGATTTTAAAGTCACCAGCATTCGAGTTGTTTACAGACGCCAGTGTTGCTTTAACAATTGGGTTAAGGGCCTGTTTCTTACAGAACATCTGATTTACATCTGCTGCAACTCAATGGAGAAGAAGTACACTTAACCGAACGTGAGTGTTTGAGTTGTTATTTGGGCTTTTAAATAAATTTCGTACCTATTTTTGGATCGCTTTCAGGTAAAGAAGTGGTAATGGATCATCTTTTACCTAATTGTAAAAATTTATCTAGTCAGCTCGAATGATTAGATGGCACTCAAGCTATGAAATTTTAATGTTTAATGGGAACACCGTCTGTTAAGAAACTCAATAAAATTTCAATACAAAATATATTTAACTCGAAGTGTAAAACTTGACAACTTTATTCCTCAAAACAAATCATAAAAATTAAAACATTGTTCTTTTTTTCTTTGTAAAAATTACATATAAACATCCGATTACGTGACTCGCTCAGCTGCCGTCACATTTCATGCTATTAGCACGTGCGTATATAAAAATTAAATTGATAAACTTTTCAGTACATCGTTTTCAACATCCTCCCACCTTTTAAGTGTAGAGCATAATCAAAAACCATTTTAAACTTGTAAATACAATCTACAAGTTAAGTCTCTCTGGAACCTTCATTCTTCCAGACTTACTAAATTTTGGTGTGTGTTCAGGGATGGCGGTGTCATTGAACTGATCAGTTCCTCGGAATGATCCATTGGCTTTGCTATTTGCTTCAAATATTGAGGACCATCTGATTTTCGATCTTCAATGGGTATATATCGTTGTATAAGGCGAAAAGCTCATTAGTCGACGTCTGCACTCTGACGAGACAGACTTCTCCGTCTCTCTCAAGGAATCAGCTGTGAAATGCGCCCCAATGACCAGTCAATACGTTTTTTTGTTATTTTATCAGCTCCCACCAAGAACAATGTCCCAATTGAAACTTTAATTCTTGGCTGAGACTTTTTCTGTACTCGTTGCGTAAAAAGGTGCCTAAATACTCTGATCTAAACCTCTCCCATAGATCTTTCAATTAAGTTTTGTCTGTATTTTTATTCTTTGTAAGGGATTTACTATCA
Organism: Trichonephila clavipes; assembly: GCA_019973935.1. Lineage (NCBI taxonomy): Eukaryota > Metazoa > Arthropoda > Arachnida > Araneae > Nephilidae > Trichonephila > Trichonephila clavipes. Next base: position 233,545 of record BMAU01013842.1, read on the forward strand.
CAGCATCAATATCTTGTAATTTGTATTCTTGAATGTCTTGCAGGAACATCGACGGTGATATTTTGGTTTTACAGCTTCACTTTCAGTAACATAAGTAAGCGGTCTTGCATTTTATGGCCCTTTCACAATCCCACTAGGACAGGTAACATTTCTTCGCCAACTCCAAGCTAGCTCCTCCCAGCACTCTTTTTTAGCAGATTTTTCAAAATTCTTGAGGCACTCCCACCAACCACCCCCCACCATTCAGCAGTTGGAGGGTTGAACTTCCATTCGATAGCATTTACAGCTCCTTGTCTTTCAACCTGCTTCCAATCCAATAGCCTTAGGCATTGGCTGCTCCACCGAAATTTGTACCGTTATCACAATAGACAGTGGAGCATCTTTCTCTACGCAGAAACAAATCTTCGAAACGCGCCATTAAGAGATGTGCTTCAGTGGTAGTGGCAGTGACAAGTTCAAAATGGAAATGCTCGATATACGGTGCAAGTAAATATTAACACCCAGCTCTTCTTATTTTCTTTGAGAAAGAGTGGACCAGTCATGTCATTCCGGTAATCTGAAAAATCGCTGCATCTTTTACTCGGTCTTCTGGAAGTGGAGGGCAATCGTTTCCAGATTTCTAGAGGGCTAAACCTCTTTCAAGGGAATGCAACTTATCAAGACTTGTTTCACAGTTCTTTCATGTAAAAAAATCCAATACTTTTCTCTTAAAATATTCAAAAGAATTATCACCACATTACCCTGCATGACAATTTTTCTCATGTGTGTGAACTATTAATCTTTTAATCACTTTCATGGTTTTGGAGGTAGTATAGCAGGTTTCAGAAACGTATCATTATCTTTCCTGTTGGTAATTTTTTGGTCTTTAATCGGAGGATGTCTTTCTCGTCTCTAAATGCTTGCAGAGCTTTAAATGGATCATCACTCTCAGATGAAACACACATTCTGAATCAGAGCCTCTCTTCAGCTTCCCTGGAATTTTGATGCAACCAATTCTCCGTAGCTTTTTTCTTTTGGTCTCACACAATTGTGTTTAAATCGGAGAATCCATGCTATAAGTCTAACAATGCTTTCATATCTGTAAAACTTGTTTGTAGTACCAATTATTATTTTTGCAGATTTCACTACTTTGTTAATGCAGTGCTTCTCAAACTTTCAATACTGGCGCCCCTTTTCAATCACAATTTTTATCGCGCCCCCGCCCGCCCATTAATAATGTACTGAATGTAAAAATAATGCACTTTGACGCTAAAGCAACGATCTTTATTATAAACTGTACAAATTCATGACATAAGTATTAAATTCTTGTATATGTTACTTTTAAGTAAAAGTAATAGGATAATTATTATGTTATTTTTTTTTTTCTCTAATTTTTAAATTAGAGCATATTGCAAAATACGGTGGTTGCTTAGAAGACAAAATATAGATATCAGCTAACTATAGAAAAATAACTCAGAGGGTCAATTTCTAATCATAAGCATTCCTTTGAAAAACTTTGCTCTGTAAGAACAATGGAAGTCGCTAATACTTATTTAACTTGTTCGTAATTTAGTATTATTTAATTAGTTATAAAATACTTTGTGCAGCACTGATACATTAAAGTATACCGGCTGAAGTGTCCACTCTTTGCACACGATTTTATTTATAAGAAAATAAAACATTATTGATATAATCACTGAATTGTAAGGAGGAAGTAAAGCCAAGTGCTTGCTGACAATGTTTACAAAAATGTAAAATGATTTTTTTTTTAAATGATTGCTCAAATTATAATTAGTTTAAGCGAACTGTAACTTTAAGCCTCACAGGAATTAGCATTTAAATTGATGTTGAATAATGAACAGTAAAAAAAATTCCGATGAAGAATAATTGTATCATTTTTAATATTTAAAGCGAAAAAGACTTCAACACATGTTTTAACCCTGGAGCAGGCGCGCACTCGATACTAATGGTCAGCGGGGTTATTGGAGTCTCCCCAATCTTTTTTTTTGATAATTATTTTTATAGTACACAATAAAAATCGTAATTCCAGTGAATAATTTAATTAAGAGAAAATATACTCACACCTTCTTTCAAGGACACAGAATATATTTCAGAAATAAAGTTATCACATCGGGAACTCAGACAAAACAAGTACCTTAAGATTGCAAAAACGTTTGCTACTCCCAAAAAAGAGGGAGATATGTGAAAATATATTTTTAGTTCACGTTAAGATTGTCAAACAGGAGGGGGTAGTGTCAGGGCCATTGGTAACAATTAAACAGAATTGCCAGAATTACCGATTTCGTACACTCTGTGCTCGGCGTGACCGCTCTCCAGATTAAAAGTGTATTTATTACAATATGGATGTTCTAAAAAATTATGTAAAGCGTTTTTCACTATATTTTATATATGTTTGGGATAGCTCATTAGAATAAATCTTGACCTAGTACTTCCCTAAATGAAAAAACAAATACATAAGAGCAGGGACATAACTAACCGTGCATGTAAGTTCGAAGGTCAAGCTGCAACAAATACGTTCTGCTGCCTACAGCTGATGGCAATAATATATAACAGTGATGAAATTTTTTTTTTCCTAATTTTTTTTTTTTTTTTTTTTTTTTTTGATTATGGGTTTTGGGTTTTTTTTTTTTTTTTCTCTGAAAGTGTAGCAATTTCAGTTTGAAAAGGAAACGTAATAAAAAGTCTCTCATCATGGGATTACAGCGAATCAAATAAAATGTCTTTTATTTGGTTACAGTATCAAAGATAGCTATGAAATGAGGTTTTGAAGTAGAAGCTTTTATTTTTGATGATGTAATATCACAGATAATATATATATATATATATAAATATATATATTATTTCAGTGTAAATGTGTATTGTTTTTTTATTATGCCAAGAAGTATTTTGTTTTACTTCATTCCAGTAAATATTTTTTAAAATCTTTTATTTTTCGATATGCTCGCCCCCCTTGTGGGTTTATCGCGCCCCTCCCCAGGGGGTGCACTTGGTTTGAGAAACACTGTGTTAATGTGTATGAAATTTCTGCTTCTCCTTTTTAATTTTATCTTCATCGTAAGAATTATTAACTATATCTGTAAGATCTTTGAACTCAAATGGATCTTTCATCCATTTAGGACCTTACCACCATCTTGACGATAGGAATTGCTTTTTGCTTTTACAACCTCGCGATGGCAAATCTGCAGAATTCTTTTCACCAGGCACAGGCCTCCAGGGCATGGGATCAGCAGCTTTCAGATCCTCGTTTACTCGATTGCGTACAAAATGTGACCAGTTATCGTCTCTCTGTATCCATGCCCAGCACATTGGTTGATTACTCCAATAATGTATCTTGATATTCTCCATTGTAGAGCTTTAACGACAGAAATTCGTCAATCCGGGTTTCCATTCTTGGAATCGTGGCTCCTCTCAACGAAGAAACTAACTGGAAGTCGGAAAAAACACTTCAGTTTTGATCCTCTTTTTCAATTCTCAAATACCACAGCTGATTACACATCTTGACTACCATCAACAAAAGTATGTATGGAACAATTATACTGAGATTTTCTTTAGTTACTTGTACATATCTAGGCACTTCAAGGCTTTAAGGATGTTGCTCATAAAACCATAATAAAAACTCTTTCCGTAACTCGCATTTTATGTCTTCATCCCATCTTATCCCTTTTTTCACACTTTCTGTAGCGTTAATTTCGGACAGAGCATCACTGGGAGATGAAACCAAATGGATCAAACATTTAAGTGAACTATAGATAATATGTTACGTTTAGTAATCTTTTCAGTGTCTACATCATTCATACAACTCTTAAATTTTTAAGTGTCAGATTCTTTATTCCATAATAATTCCAGAACGTGTGTTCTACTTTCTCACTTACTTCGGCACTGACCAAGAATACTCCATGACTACTCGAAGTTCAAATCTTCCTCTGTGGACATAAAGTTGTTGATTCTTGTATAAATCTTTTCAGTTCTTTATTTCAACACTGGTGACAAGATTATCAACGTAAAAACTTCGAACCAACTTTCCCTGAATTTAAAGTCATAATCCTCACTTCTTCTAATATGATAGTCAATCACTGAAGCTAACAAGAAGGGGCTACATGTTACACAAAAACTACTCTGGTATATCGGAAATGCTTCAATTTACATTTTTGCTTTTCATTCTCCCACCATAAAGAAGAAAATCCCTGTCTTCTTCACGATGCTTATTTGACGAAAGCTCTTCTAATGTCTCCTATCACACCGAATTCTCCTTCTCTAAAACGTAGCAGAAGGTCAGGTAACAGTTCAATCAAATTCGATCCACATTCCAAGCGTTGGTTAAGGGACGGGTGGTTAGGAAGTCGTGCCGACGCATCAAAAACTGGTCGAATTGGAGTAAGTAACACTACTCGATTTCAGCACAGGTCGAGATGAGGCAGATAATTCCCGTAACCATATATTTCAGTTAGTGGAACTTCTTTTATGATACCCTCTTTGAGCCAACTTGCAAAAAATTTCTTCCTATTTCAGATACAAATTATTATTAAGTTTCGAGGTAGTGTATTCCATTCGTCTTTGAACTAAGTGTAAATTATCGGGTAACGGTGATTTGTCATCAGCCCAAGGTAAACAAACTTCATACTGCCTATCACAATTAATTTTCACAGTCTCTAAAAAATGTTCCTTTGTTTGAAGGTCAATTTCTTGCTTGAACTTCTTTTCAATAGGATAATTGATTCCAATCAAGTCTAATCGCCATAAATCAGATATATCAAGCTCATTTACACAAACATAGACGTTACAGTCATCGCCAAAACTGAGCTTTCTTTTGGATTTTCTTCTTCGGGTACTTTTCCCATTAATGTTCATCCTAAATGGGTTTCAACTGCTACAAGACCAGATTTCAGCATTCTTCTTTTTCCAGTTAGTATTTTTCCCATAATATCGGCTCCAATAAGTATATCCATCGATCCGCTGCTATCATTTACGTCAGATAGAATAATATTGTCTTCTTTCAGTTCTCTTATCCAAGATCCGTTACTAACAGGCTGAACATCTTCACAAATTTTGTCTTGATCCAATGCATCGAAATTACAAGCGAAATTCCCTTAGCCATATTTTGTAGCAGTCATATGTAATCCGTAAAATCATGTCATGTGTAAAAATACCTCCAAAAAGCGAGTTTTTCTAGTCTTTACAAGTTTTTCTTGTCGAAGAGAAGAATAGCCCATTTCTCATGTAACATTTTTTAAAATGTAAGATCTATGTGATGCGCAATCCAAAAGTAATCTTACTCTTTTCTTTTTATCTCCAGAAATCAGCACGGCCTTTAAAGTCTGTAGAAACACTCTGTTTTTACGTTTATTTAAATTAGACATGCTGACGTTATTTTCAACTCTTGCAATTTTTCTTCATTTTTCTCAGAAGTCTTTTTTGTATCCAGCTTGTCCCACATCAATATCACATGCTTTTTAGAATAAATAAAACATCTTAAAGCAGCTGGGCAATTTTTAACTCCGTGCCCGATACCCAGACATGCAAAACAGCAGCGTTTTCCTTTAACAATTTTCTGCTTTTCCTCAAAACTCATTTTTGAGCCAAAAACATTCAGAACTCTTATGTTTGCCGTCACAAAATATACACTTGAATACAGCTGTAGTTGATGCTGTCGTCAACAAATTTGCAGCAGTAGGAATGCTGTTATAAAATGTAGGATTTTGCTGACATTGCTTCTTTTTGTAACATTGTGTACTCTTAGGTTCGTTTAATCCAAAACCCGACATCGCCAAGTTTATTCGCTCTTCGCCTTCAACTTCTGCTTTTATGAATTGCATTAGATTGCTCAACCTCTCCTTAGCATCAACAGAAACATAAGATGTAGAATGATGATTCCAAGCTTTCAAAAAATCTTCGCTAAAGCAAGATTCTACCATTGGGTATAATATAGAAGCACATTTACCAGTCGTGACTCCTAAAGTTTGCAAAGCTCTCATATGTGATTCCAGTTTATCATATAAAGATGTCATAGAAAACTTCTCATTTTTGTAGGGTTGGATATATGCAATGTGACAACC
>BMAU01013847.1:0-41949 GCA_019973935.1 Trichonephila clavipes
CAGGCCGCCTCAAAGTTGCGAGGGGGTGTACCTGGACGGAGTGGGCGATGTACGTCGAGAGTATCTACTCCTGATAAGGCCACTCCATTTTGCTCAGCTAAGGCCTGTAGGTGAAGGAGCCAAATCAGTCCCCTACCTTCGGGTGCTCCAGGTCTTCGAACTTCAGGGGCTGTACCACATTTCCTTTTTTTTTTTTTTCATGAGCTTCTCGTCTTCTTTGGAACATGCTGCATCACTCGTCACGCAGAATAATCAGGAGTGCGCTGAGGGTTTAGGCAGAGGGCCCTCTTCGAAAAATTTGCAACGGTCTCCAGCTAAATATCGGTCTCTTAAAATCATACACTGCAATATAAATGGAATATCAACTTATGCTTCAAGGATTAAACTTGACGCTATCTTGGACATCGCTGAATCTCTGGAGGTTCAAATTATTGCTCTTCAGGAGACTAAATTGAAAGAACACGCTAAGCTTAAAATTAAGGGCTACAACATAATTCGTTCTGATAGACAAGAAGGCGGAGGTGGTGGCCTGGCTTTTCTTGTAAGGGATATCAACTATCGTACTATTGATAATCCACAATTTACTGATTCGAAATTGGAAATCCAACGCTTAAATGTCATTTGGAAGGGGAAAAATCTTAACATCTCTAACATGTATCATCCTCCCAATCAAAAAAGTCTGCCTGATAATCTGCTTGACATATCTGAATCAAATCTACTTGTTGGTGACCTGAACGCTAAACATAGTTCATGGGGCAGCGTAATTAATAATAGAAGAGAGGTGTAGAACTGCTCATCTTGCTCTAAACGACGGCTCCCCCTACTTACTCCTCTCACAGCTATCATACCGAGGAAGCCTTAGATGTGTCAATTGTCAGCTCAGACATCTTCCCTTTCTGCAAGTGGACAGTTTTACAGGACATTGGAAGTGACCATCTACCCATATTAGTAGAATTAAAGTGGAAACAAATGACTCAGTTGGTTAAGAAAAAATTTTTGGAACTTTAAAAGGCCAATTGGGAGAAGTACAGAGACACAGTTGATCGTGGGCTGCTCTCAAAACCTCCCTTTGAATGTAGGTCTATTGATGATCTCGATGAGTCCTGGCTTTCTTTCAAGAAAATCATCTTCAAGGCTGCTGGTCAAGCTATACCTAGGGGAAATTACAAACGGCCCTCTCCATTTTTATGCATAAATCTCCATTGCTTCAACCCCTGTTGAAGAAAAGAGTAGATATTTGCCGGGAAATTAAAAAATCTAACAATCCCTCACTTAGGTCAAGCCTAAACAAAATAAATGCTGAGATAAAAAGAACCTTTATCCATCTTAAGAGAGAGAAATGGAAAGAATTGTGCAAATCTATTGATGCACACACCCCTAATACCAAACTTTGGAAACTCATGAAATCTTTGAGCATTACTCAACCGCAACAGGAGGAGTGTAATACTATCATTGATGACAATGGACAGATTTCCTCTGACAATAAAACTTCGGCCAATTTGTTGGGTTCCTACTACCAAAAGACGAGTAAACTGACTTTTTAATGCAATGGACAAGGATACAGAGAATTATGCTCGAAAATTAGTTCATGGATGTCGCAGCTCAGAGCATGGAATCCCTATATTTAAAGAGTTCTTTACAATGCAGGAACTTAATATGGCTTTGAGCAACCTTGATCCATCTAAATCTCCCGGGCCTGACAATATTCATGGCCAAATGATCTCTAGACTTAGTGATTGGGGAAAGAAGAGTCTTTTAGAAATCTTTAACTTGTCTTGGAGACTTGGAAGACTTCCCCGTGATTGGAAAAAAGCCCTGATTATTGCTATTAGGAAATCAAGCAAGAAAGCTAGCTATCCTGATAGTTTCAGGCCGATTGCCTTAACAAACTTCTCCTGTAAGTTTATGGAAAAGATTATTCTTGAGCGACTTACTTACTATCTAAATTCTAATGACTTGCTCTCAATCGAACAATATGGTTTTAAAAGGGGACACTCTACTGCGGATCAGATTTTGTACTTCGGACAGAGAGTTCGAGACTCCCAAAACCTTAGACCATCACATCATACAGTTGCTGTTTTTCTTGACCTTTCAAAAGCATTTGATAGAGTTTGGAGAAATAAATTAATCATAAAGCTTTTCAACACCTTTGGCATTAGAGACAGAGCCCTATCTTGGATTTTCGACTTTTTGAAGGATCGAGAGATCAGAGTGAGATTTAGAGACTCTTTATCTAAAACCTTTAGGCTCAGCCAAGGTGTCCCGCAAGGCTCAGTCTTGATCCCCTTGCTCTTTTCCTTATACATTGCGGGCATTGAGAAAATCATCTCTAGAAGGTGTGAGGTGGGGCTTTTCGCTGATGATATCGTCCTCTGGAACTCTAACTCTGACGTCGTCCATATAGAAACCGCGATCAATACTACCCTTTCTGACATACAGATTTTTGCTGAGCAACATAAACTGATCTTTAATGTATCAAAGTCAACCTCTAGCTTCTTCACGACTAATCGACGTTTATACAATTATCAACCTCAAATTTTTATGGAAAGCAAATCCCTTCTCTATGAAAAACACCCTAAATATTTGGGCTACATTTTGGATCCTGAGATACTTAGCAACAAGCATATAGACTATGTGATAAACAAAGGCAGGAAGAGACTTGACTTACTGAAATACATCGCTGGAAGGGACTGGGGTGCTGATGCTGGTACTCTCAGACTGACATACACCTCTTTGATCAGACCTGTCTTAGAGTATGGCTCTCAAATTTATTTCAGTGCATCACGTACTAATTTGGCGAAACTGGACCGAGTACAATCAAGCGCTGCTAGAATTATCACTGGCATGCGACATAGCTGTCCCACAGATCTAGTTCTTTTCGAAGCTGATATCATGCCCTTGGATCTGAGAAGAAAATTACTGCTTTCAAAGTACTTTTGTAAACTTTACAGTTACGGAGATTATAACCGCACATCTGCATATCTCATAACCTGGACAAACAGACACAGACTAAAAAAGAGACAGTCCTTTCTCTCGAATGCAAGCGATGGACCTATTAGATCAGGACATTGAAGAACATTTTTGAAGAATGTATTTAACCCTCAGGAGGGATTGCCTAGAGTCCATTTTAAACCAGAAATGGGAGCTCATACTTCCAAAAATCAAGATCCACCTGGATATTTACGTCAATTAGCATTGAGATTATTAACAAAATTCCAGCTACTACAATGCAAATTTATACCGACGGTAGCAAAGACGAACAAAACTCATGTGGCAGTGGCATCTTTATAAAGGCTCCTAATTGTTCTCATAATATCAAAATTAGGAATTCGGACTTTTGTTCTGTTTTTAGATCCGAGTTAATTGCCATTGATGAAGCTCTCCGAATCATCAAGACGATGACATCTCCTGATGAAATATGGATATTATGTGATAGCCGAAGTGCTATCCAACACCTTAGCGACTGGACAAATGTTGGAGACAAAACATCGGTCTCAATTCTTAAAAATCTTAAAGAACTTTCCCAGCAACATGAGATTTACTTCCAATGGATTCCATCTCACATTGGTCTCTTTGGCAATGACACAGCTGACCTTTTAGCCAAGGAAGGTGTCACTGAAAATTTAATGTAGAGAAGAACTTTGACTTTCTCGGAAATTTTTTCTAAAACGAAATCTTTGATTCAAGAACTATGGAAGACTCCTCCGACTCACCCCTGGTATAATAGGCAGGCCCCAGGTGGTGCCCTTTCCATCAAGGCGGATACAGTCGTCCAAACAACTATTAGTAGGCTTGCAAGTGGACACATTAGAGGCCTTTCCTTTAACTTAGGCCAGAAAATTTACGAGAATTGTACTAAATGCAATTTGGTACAGGCAACTCCAGATCATCTTTTGTTTTGTGCAGGACTTGAAAGGGAGGACATCTATTCCAGTCCTCTTTTGGTGTACGATTTCCTGAGGACTCTTGGGCTCATGGACCTGGTCTAGCCTGCGGCTAAACAAGAGGAATTAGTCGGAGGAGGCTGCTAAACAAGAGGAATTCTTCATTTCTTTTTCTTTTCACTGTGTCTTTTTTTTTTAAGTATCACTGGTGTGAAGGTGTAAACATTAAATTTTATTCGTGTTTTATTTTTTAGTGGTAGGATCTATTTATTTATGTTGTCAAGTTATATTTTATTTCTATCTATTCATTTGTTTTATCTGGGATTGTGTGCAAGCATCTTTTTAATCTGTTGTAATTGTAATAGAACACTTGGACTTTATAATAGGCATTTATTGTCCCCAAGATGGTACTAAATAAGTTGTCAAAATTCGTAAAATCTTGAGTGATTAATCTCTGACATGCAGCTAATCTGGCAACAAATTGCTTTCTTTGGATTAATATGTTGACACCCATCTTCCTCTCTCTGTCTCCATAATTTGTGTGTTGTATTTTTATTAATTAAAAAAATTATTTGCTAAAAGCAAAACTAATTAATCACATATTTAGATTTTAATTTGGTGAATTCCATTGATTCTATTCTTGTCCTTTATTCACCGTTTGTTTTTTAAAATTTAACACATTAATACAATTGAAGAAGTTATATTTTTGCATGCTTTTATTTATCTCTCTAAATATAGTAAGATTTTATCTTGGAATAAATGTATTATTGTTGACATGGGGCATTCTCATGTATCTATGTTGCAGTAAAGAAACCACATTAAAAGATTTCAAACTGCTTAAGCATTGATGAATGCATGAAAATTAAAAATATTTATTCAACTCATGTGTGTATTCCTTTAATTCCCCCCTCCCCTTGTAGGATCAAATTCTATATGATGAATTGTATATTCAATTGAGTTACAGTTATTAGTCAAATTTTATCCGTACCATTTTTCTTTTTGAGTTGTGTATGTTCCTTTTTTATTCTTTTTCCAATTTTCATAAAGACTACCAATCTGACTTTTATTATTTTTTTTACATACACCCCATACTTTGATTTTTTGCGTAATAATAATCATGTTTCATCATTAATAAAAAAAAATGTCTTTGTATTCCTGTTGTATTCTTTTGTTAAAAAATATGTCGGTTCTCTTTGTACTTATGATATTAATATAATATATCTTTTTACATGAAAACCTATTTACCAAATTTGAATTATAAAAGGTGATAAGAAAAGTTAACCTCTTCAAATCCATCCACACTTGGTAAAAAATATAACATCTTAAAAATGTTTTTCTTTCTAAAAATTACTGGAGTTTAACAAATGCTGATGCCATATTCACTGCACTGCTTTTTGCATAAAGTTTTATATTACAAAATGTAATTTTAAAAAAGGGATTCCATTTTGTATGGTAAATAAAAACAAAATCTGCAATAAAATGATAAATATTGACCATCTGATAAAAAAAATTAGGCATCACAAATAGATATTTAATTATGGAAGATCTTAATTCAAAATCTAAATCAGTGAATTATTTGATACTAATTAAATGAATAAAGCTGTGACTCTTAATTCTCGTGTGTTCCATTTTTTTTAAAACTTAATATACTTTTATAAAAAATACTTTTTAAAACTAATTTTAGAGCAATTAAGTATATTCTAATGTTTTTATGCATATTTATTAGGATAGGTTCTATTTTATCAATTGTAAAAGTTTTTAAATTCATCTCTAAATAAATTCTCTCTCTTTTTTTTGCTTGTGCAAAAGATATATACATTTATTTCTAAGGATATTTTCACAAATACAAACAATAGAACATACTCTTAAATGATTTTTTAAAACATTAAAAGTGAAAATTTTTGTACATTATATTGTTTTAAAATTGTTGACTCGAGGGGTAACACTGAGAAATGGCTTTTCCTAAATCATCCTAAATATGTTCTATAGGATTTATATCTGGAGACCTTGAGGATCAATCCATGTGGCAAATTACCCCCTCCCTAATGAAATTCATCAACATTGTGAGTTCTGTGTGTCCGCTCATTTTCATCTATAAAAATGTCTGGGCCATTGCACCCAGAAAAACCTCATAGGCTTTCAGGATCCCATCCATATAGCATTGTGAGTTGACAGTACTTGCATCGAAAAAAATACAGGGGTGTATGACTGCCTAACATTATGCTGTCGCACACAAGAATTCCTTTGCCACGAAATCTGTTGGTTTTTGTTATCTAGGAGGAATGAAAGTGCGAGTTCTACACACATACTTTATCTCCAAATGAAGACTTGACGAGAATCACTTTGTCTGGTACATTTCGACTCATTACTGAAAAGAACAGGCTCCTATTCTTGAGATGTCCACAACTGATGTCTTCAGCTCTACGAATATCTTGTCTTTCCTGTTGGATGCAGTCAAAAGGGTACACAAGACTGGGCGTTGAGCATAAAGAACAGTCTAAACGACAGCGGTTGAGCGTTTCAGCAAGGTCATGAGAAGGCTGAGGAGCCTTTGTACACCTACATGGTTATGCACTTAAAGCCAAATAGTGATCCTGTGCAGATGTTAGTGCTCTGTGGCGACCTTGGCTGTCCTTTCTGGTGACAGTACCACTTGTTTGGAATTGATTTCACAACTGGGAGACCACTTTTGGGCTACTTGTAACAATCAGGCCACGTCCGCTTGAGACTGGTCAGCTTCAAGCTTGCCAACCATTTTTCATCTGAAGGAATTATCTAAACGATTATGAGAAGTCATCCTCACTGCTAACTTGTTTGTTTTAATGCAATATTCACAAAACTACTGAGAAAAAATCTCATACTTAAACTGTCTCAATCCAGTAATTCTGCAAAAACTAATGCTAAACATCTTTTCCTAATGCTAAACATCCTCCTGTTTTTCAAAATATATAAAATACAAATTCTAAAAAATTTTCTTTATGCCATTTAAAATTATGACGAAAAACATGTTTGGGATCTTAACTTTGAACACAAGTGTAGTTAAGTCTCATGATTTAAATTTTATTTGTCTACTTTTATATTTTTTTGAGATGTAAATTAGTGTTCGTTATGTTTTGAAATATGTTATTAATGTTTAGATTGTTCTATTAAAAAGCTGGTATAAATGAATTATGGAAGAAACTATAAAACACCAAGTTAGCACAAATGAATGACCAGATTTTAAATATTTATTTGTTAACATATTGCATGTATAACAATAAGCGATACATGAAAGTAAACTAAGTTTTTTTTTATCTTATAAATGTTAAGCATATGGAGACTCTCTTTGTAGCATGATAAGCATCTAATCTGTAATCAAGTACTTCAATCCATTTATCTATTACAAATAGTTTTACTAATGTAGTTATTTTATGCAGTGATCTATATGTGTACAATTTCTTTCAAATCAAGGGGAAAAAAACAACCTTTTCCACTTGTAGGAAGCTCTGTTGGAATCTTGTGTAATTCTGTCAATAAGTGCTAGCGAGGGATTATGGTCACAAATTCGAAACCAGTATTGCCGAGTCCTGGTACCACTACATACCTTTTGTGTCGAGGAGTTGATGCACGTTAAATGTGTCTTCACATTGGTTGACATTCATAAAACAAGTGATGATGACAACCCCTGAGGTAACACCTCATTCTCCAAACTTCCACATCTTACCAACGTTAAGACTTTTAGGTTAATGTGCATCAGCCTCTCTGCATGGCGGGTCCCTAAGTTTTTTTTTTTTACAGTTTTTGTGTGTGTGTGATTTTATGAAAAAGAATTTTTTTAAAATATTTTTCTTTTCTTTTTGGTTTTTAGCACTGTTTAAATACTTTTATGCAAAGACAACAGTGTACGAGTTTTTCTTCTTGAGAACAAATTATTTTCCCTTTATTTCTTATGAAAAAAAATTCGCTTGTTAAAGATTCAGTCCACCACTCATTTTGAATTCATTAATGTAATTCTAATTTTATGGATTAATTTATTTTCCTCTTCAAATCTAGACCGTTGTATTTATTTGAGTGTTGCAAATATTCTGATGCTTATTTTATTTCTCTCTCGTTAGTGGGTTTTTAGATTCTCAAAAATGTCGGCTCCGGCCGCTTAGTAAGCCTAAGGTTGCAGGTTCGACCCCGGCTGGAGTCGATAGATTTTTTTGGATGCGAATGACTTCGCGGATTAATTTGATAGTGGCTGGTTTTATGCATGCAAATCTTTATTGTTTATATTTTATTTCATTTTAATTTATTTTACATTTTCGATGAATATGAACATTTTGGCTTTGAAATTTCATAAAATTTTATGAATTTTATTTGCAAGCCTATACGATCTCATCATCGCCGAAATTGCGGTGTTTTTTTACAAATAATTGCATAAATAATATTTGTATATACTTTGTGTGCGTTCTTGGAATCATTAAAAAAAAAAGATAAACTTGACTTTCAAGATGCTTAAATAGCGGCTCCACTTTCAAAATGTCATCTAGAAATAACTTACGACACACCCTATTTATACAAAGGGGGGGGAAATGCTCTAAATGTCAAAAAGAGTAAGAAGCACGATAAGTGTTTAAGACAGTAACTACCACATATTTTTTTTTATATAAGGACAGTAGAACTGTGGAACATATAGCTATCTAATAGAATTTTTAAATGCCTTGTCGAATTTATCATGAAATTTAATTAAATTTAAAAATATTACTAATAGCATTCATTACTGTTTTTCATTTTTGCCTTAAATGTTTATAATTCTGCAAAAATTCTTGAACGCAAATTCTCAAAGATTGTTCGATGTCCACATTATCCTCTCAATGTGATTTTATCACTTTTCAAAAATTTAAATTATAATTTATTTTATATTTTAGAATGTACAATTTGGAACAATTGCCCTTTTTGTAATAAAGAATTTTTATTAAGGCTGTCTTCGGCATGTTAAAGAATAAGACCCAGATTTGGAGTATTTTTTCGGATTAAAAAAAAGTATTTCATCATTAATATTATATTGTGGCATTTCTTATGGTACCAAATGTGTTCCCAATTTTACTCCTATACCGTAATGTTAAATGAGATATCCCTTTACATGTTAAAAGGTAAAAATAATTAGTTATGCAATCTTTCGAAATTTTAAATGCTTTATATCAGGGGTACTCAACCTTTTTTTCTGCCGCAGCATGAGGACTAAAGGAGGATTAAAGAACATTTAAAATGAGAAAATGGATCAAAATTCTAAAACTCCTATTTTGCTTTTTTTCTTTCTTTTTTTTCTAAATTGGAAGCATTTAAGAATCTCTTTCACAATTTCTGCATCAGTAAACGGTTTCATATGATTACCAATGATGTAACAAATTTCATAGGGTGCCTTTGTTATTGCTGTAACAATACCACTAACAAAACACTTTGTTGCTGTTGTAAAGATTATTCAAGAAATCCTATTCATCATCTCATGAAAGAGATCTTTGAGGAAAAGTATCATTGAATCACATTCCCGTTTATTGGTATTTTTTTAAATACACTTTCGTGACAAATCAAACAATTACTGAACCATGCTTGTTTTTCACTACAAAATAGTCAATTTCCCAATCGTCTTGAAACAATCTATTTTCTTCGAATATTTTTCACTTGTAAGATATGAAAGATAAGTTAAAAATCAGTTCCGCTTATAAAAGGGTCGCTACTCCACTGTTGTCTATTATCACTAATCAGAAAAAAAATATCAATTCGCACCCATACATCAACAGCAAAAATCAAAATTGATTTCTTAAAGAATTTACCACCCAATTTTTATAAATAAATTAATTTTTCAGAGCAAAGGGCCGCAGGTTGAGTAACGCTGCACTAAATTATAAACAAATGTATCAATTACAATTCATGAAAATCGAGACAGATTTCTGTATGAAAATGTGCTTCTCGTTTAGTTCAGGCCCTCGTACATTGGACGAAGAAAGCCTTAAGACTACGTTCGGAACCGTGATTTTGCAAAAGCGTATAAATGGATAATATTTATGATATTTAGTGTCACTTAGATTAGAAAATTGCTTTAAGAATAGTATTGTAAAAATATTATTTAAGTACAATATTTTGACAAAAAATGAACATAGAACGACCCATTTTCAAAATATTCTCCTTCTGTGAAAAATGCTTCTATTATAGTAATATTTTGTCTGTATATAACTCAGACCTCTGCACAGAGGCTCAACTAAAATTTTTGAAATATACACCTTAGAAGTGGATTTATCCATATTTTACAACAGAGGAGAGAAATTTTAAGAAAAAAAACGCCGATAATTATTTCAATGGGTTGTAACTCTGAAAATAATGTGAATTTTTCAAAAACCATTGTTGAGCCTCTGTACAGAGGTCTGAGATATATACAGGCAAAATATTATTATAATAGAAGTGTTTTTCACAAAAAGGGAACATTTTTAAAAAAGGTTATTCTAAGTTAATTTTTTGCCGAAATAGTGTATTTAAATAATTTTTTTTTTGTTAAAATGTCCTTAAACAATTTTATACAGGTATTCTAATCTAGGTGACACTAAATATGAAAATTATCCATTTATGCGCTTTTTTAAAATCATGGTTCCGAATGTAGTCGGATACCTTAAGAGTAAATGTCGTGTAATAAAAAGAGCTTTTTAACTATTAATTATTTTGTTTTTGCTCATTTGGTGATGTATTAAAATCACCAAAAGCTCGCCGTGTTGAGAGACTGATGCGCACTAAATCTCATGATGTTAAAAGTATTCACGTCGTTGTTGTGTGGAAGATTGAGTTGTCACTTCAGGTGTCGTCTCATAATTTTGAACCACGAGTCAGTGTACAAAATTATGAGATCCGTCCCTAACAGCTGTCGTGTTGCGTCATTAACGCAAAATCAGATAAAATTCCCATTGGACGAAGAAAAACTTACGAGATTCCGAAAGTGATTCTTTATTCGATTTTCTTGTACATTTTCTTCGGTAACCGAATGGTCATGGTCGCAAACTCGCGGCGAGATTTCAGAGATAGGGAGACAGAGGCATTGTCTCTGTCGAGTCATCGGTTCACCTTCTGGTGCTGCTAATGACCCGCCACATTGTAATGACTTCAAACAGCTCTGGATCAAACTATTTATTAAAGTGTGAAATGCATTAAAAAATATTCCAGTACAATTTAACTGCAAAAAGGGTCCACAGATATAGTCTCTTTCGCAGTAAAGTCTTTATACCGCTCGCATAAACATATTAGTTAAAGTGATACTTTCGGGAAATGTCCTGCACATTTGATATGCCAAAGGGTCCACAGACCACTAGATTTCGTTACAGAAAGTCTTCGCTATTCGGTAATTCCACGCCGAGTTTGTGTGAGCTCGCTTGCTCTATCTCCGCTGTCATTGACTCGAAGCTTCTCGGTTCTAAGTCCGCCTTCGTTCTCGTTAATTTGCGGACTCCTAGGCAATTCCAAGCTGAAGTTAGTATATCGCTGGTGAGAGGCCTCTTGGGTTCTCTCAAGTAAATCCCCTCGCTGTCCTTTTTAACATCCAGGTTTCCAATGGTCAATCACCGCCTATTCCTTTGATCTCTTGTCTGTCGGCCCCTCAGAGCGCGGGGTCTTTCTCGGTGCAGAGTGGGAGCTCTCTGCAGACACACTGTCGTCTCAGATCCGTGGGAAACCGGAAAGCCCATTCTACCTGCGTCTTTTTTCATCCCTCGCACACCGTGGGGACAGGGGTCAGAATTTTTGACCACTCATTTACGCAACTTTTCCTCAGCAATTAGGGAAAAGGGACGAATCTTTCTCATGTTTGTCGGCGTACTTTCTGAGCAATTAGAGAAAAGAGACAGGATACATCACAACATAAAGCAGTTGATGCTTAAAGTACTCATGATGGCGTGGTGTATAAAAAATTTGGAGGGGTACCTATCTCAAGTGTCGTTCTCGTCACTTGACAGAGGTTCGAAGTAAAAAATCTTAATACGTTAACTTACAAAATACTTTTCTCGAAAAAAAATTGTCATTATTTCCTTTTGGAGATAAAAACAAATTAACTAATTTCTTAAAAACTTATAAATACAAGAATTTAATTTCGCAATTATTTAACTATCTATTGTTCCAATGTTTGTATTTTAACCTCTAAAATTAGTTATCTGTAGTGGCCGCGGTAGCCGAGTGGTATAGGTATCGGATCGTGGCTTGCCTTGTCACGAGTTCGAGCCCAGTACCACTAAAGACCCGCCGTGTAGGGCAGCGATGCACGGTAAATCTGTCGAGAGCTGAATTGTCCTCCCGTTGGTGTGGTAGTTAGGAGAGGGGGTGCCAGCTCAGGTGTCGTCCACGTCACTTGACCATGGTTCAAAATTACGTGGTCCGTCGCCAAAAGCCCTCGTGTAGCTGAACAGTGCGACGTTAATATTCAGTCAGTCAGTAGTATCTGTAAAGTTTTTTCTTTTTTTAGTATTGAAACCGGCAAGCAATTGTTCAAAATCCACGGAGCCTTTTATGTGTATCACATAATATTTTTATACATTTCTTTATCACGAATTGTTTTGCTTGCCGAACGAATATTTTTACTTTCAGCATATCTACAAAGTTTTTTACTAAAAATCATTGAGTATTAGCCTTTTAAGTAAGAGCTCTTTAAATACATGTAAGTAAGCCCGATATTCATTTAATTACACAATCTCATCCCTTTTCTTATTAAATTTTGCTTAGGTTCCATAATTCTTAAGTATAAAAATAAATTGTTGTTTTTTAAGAAAAAAACATATACCCTAAAATCCGGCGTATAAAGCGCACTTTGAACAGAAAAAATAGGATCGAAATTTACGGGGGCGCATTATACGCCGGGTATAAAAATGATAGCTTCAAAAATAAAAAAAAACAGATGAGCATAAAAAAAATTAGACTTCAATATAGATTAAAAATTATTATTTATTTAAAAGAAATGATATACCTAATGTACTTAAAGGGTTGTTTCAGAAGTGCATTATGTTTGTTTTTTTTTCAAAAGTCGAGGATAATACCTCGAATAAATGTCTGAAAAACGCAAGAGCATTTGCACTCATACATTTCAGGTTCCTTCGTAAAAAAAGGGTGCGCGTTATACGGCGAATGTACCTAAAAATTAAAAAAATTAGCTTGAAAGTATTGGCACACGTTGTACGCCAGATTTTACGGTAAGTTACTTTTCCAAAAAAAAAAAAAAAAAACACTGGCACCGAAGAGTCGGGCAAGGGACTTAAGGAATACGACTATACTAAAATCATGAGTTTTTTAAAAAATTGACAAATTTTATGATTTTATTTTATAGGCCATATTATTAGCTTTATAAACACATTCAGTTTTTTTTTATTATTTTCCATTCACTAGAACGAAAACTACAAGTGTTTTAGTAAAAGCAATATGCCATTTACATAAGATGTCAAACTTAAAAATGCGTTTTACTCGAAATGTGTTTTTCTCGAAAAGCTCAAACGGGGACAGCGATTGCTCAAAAAGTTTTAAAAATAATTTGCGTGTATGTTCTATATAACAGTAGAAGTGATTTATCCTTCAGATTTATCAATCACTGTTTTTTTTTAAGCAATTACATATAATAACTAAGATAGAGTGCTGTAGTTTTTGTAAAAATTAAAATATCTCTTATCCTGAAGGTCATTTCAAAAAGGAATAGCAAAGTAATACATCAAAATTGAGAATTTGTTCATTTACTATTTGTACAGAGTGGACCCCGTTTATTAATTTTTTGTCAATTTTCACCCATTTTAGTAGTAATAATTTATTTTTCTCTTCTTAATTTTAGCCTTTTCTTCTTAAAATGTACTAAATAAATCTAAAAACAACAACAACAAAAATCTCCATATCTCTATTTTTTTTTAAAGTTGTCTCAAGTAGTTGGATACCTTAACTCAGCATTTCTCAAACTGTGGGGCGTGATGACCCTACGAGGGGGGGGCGAGCATAATGAAAAGTTGAAAACAAAAGATTATTTAAAAGAATTATTAATTTACTGAAAGTAAACAAACAAAATACATTCTGACGTAATCAAAAATAAAGTACACATTTACACTAATATAATCCACTTATAAATGGATCAGTACTGCAAAGTAGATTTTTGATAACTAACTATTCTAAATTAAGAGCAAGTTTAACAATTACCAGTGACTCCATGCACTCGTCATATATAAAAATTATATACAAAATTCAACATGTATCTCGATAATTAATCCCTTAACCGCGATTCGCTCCTGTGTGTGTGTGTGAATGCCACCGTTTTCCACGTAAGCACGTGTATGGGAAGGGTGTGTGTGTGAAGAAAAGGAATAAATAAGCAAATTCTGTGAAATAAGTGAATCCTTCGTAAACAATGTCATGGTCATTTTATTCAATTCCAAATAATTTTATTGGGAGAAGTGTACATAATAGATCGCATTTCAAAAAGACGTATATATACGTCCGGGGCAATTAATGCACTAGCTGAGCGAGAGGTTTATATACGCCGGTGGAACTTCAGAGGTTAAATTCATAGTGTAGCTTTAGTGTCGAATGTGATACTGTTATTGAATGATATTATATAGAGGGGGGGGGCGCGATGAAACTTATGATTGAATATTGGGTCGCAAATATTGAAAGTTTGAGAAGCACTGCCTTAAGTTCATCTTTACACAAAATCAAACCCTCCAATACCGGAGCTGCATTTCGACATTTTCCCATTGCCACACCACTAAGGCACACGTGGTAATCCTCATTCCATGGAGAAATCACTCATCCCGAAGTCTTTCTGCGCAAGACCCACCAATCGATTTCAGAAACGGATTCTGTTCCGCCTCGCGAAAAATCTCGCTGCTTTTTCCCGCTTCTTTTCGTTCTGACGACCCCCCTCGGACGGCGAGGAACCACGTGCTGCCGGATCACTCGCCCGGACTATGCCCGGATACGGTTGCCGGTTCCGTGTCCAGCATAAGCGGAAGGATTTGTACTGCTCTATTTGCAGGATGCCCATGAGGGATCCGGTGCAGATATCCACCTGTTACCACAAGTTCTGCGATTCCTGTCTGCAGGAGTACCTCAAGTGAGTTTTCTTTTCTGCTCGACAACTCCTGTTTCTTTCCCATATTTTTGCTATGTAATCTTTGTGTACATTTTTATTTGATGCATAATCGATGCTTGATTTCGATCTGGGGATTCATTATTAAAAGTTATTGATGTCATTCGGGATAATCGTTATGGCAACGATGTTTATAAATGTAAAATTTAATGATGAAATATTTGCTTCCCCCTTGTTGGTTAATCTTAACAGTTTGTATGAAATTAAGTACTTTTAAAATTAAAAAAAGGGGTGAGAGGGGAAAGAATTTGAAAATAATTTTAAAACAGGGGGAAAGGAGAGGAGGAGGAAAGAATTAAAAACAAGCGTAAAAGTCTATCGTAACACAAATATCGAAACATATCTTTTTTACTTTTTACAATCATTGTAGGATTTTTTTTTTTTTTTTTTTTTGCTTTTGTAGCATACAGACAAAAACAAACGTCTGTGTAAGTATTATTTTAAGAAACGGTGTTTTAACAAAAATTAAACAATCAAAAGTAATTAACATCATTTTCAGTTATTATTCGGTATTTGTTTTTTTCAAGGTATTCATTTTTTTTTTGTTACCCTTTAAATTATTTGTAATTTTAATTATTTCGTCATCACATATATGATATATGCTCCTACGCACTTTTTCTCTCTCATTATATATTTATGTGTATATACATGCACGAGGGTCACCCAGAAAGTATGTTTCCCATAGCACCTACAGATGACAGACGATATATTTCGAATGCTGCTGAGTGCGCATGTCAAGTAGATTCCAGGAGTGAGAGAGTGAATATTAACGTCACACTATTCAGCTACACGAGAGCCTTTGGCGACGGACCTTGTAATATTGAACCATGATCAAGTGACGAGGACGACACCTGAGTTGGCACCCCCTCTCTCAACTTCCACACCACACTAACGGGAGGACGTTTGAGCCTCGACATATTTATCGTGCATCGGCCCATTCTGCACGGTGGGTCTTCAGTGGTACTATGCTCGAACTCATGACACGCCAGCGACGAATCCGTTACCTTGACTTCCAGGTTACCGTGACCACAATGAATTCTTTCGCAGGATCTTCACAGGCGATAAAACATGGGGACTTAGCCCCGAAAACCAAGCAGCAGACGATGCAATGATGTCACATTGAATTCCCGTGTGGAATCAAATTCAATCAACCTGTCAGCACCGAAATTGATGGGAACGGTTTTCTGGTTTCGGAATTAAGCTCTGCTCTTCGACTTTCTGCCCGGATTAGCTACAAAGAATGCCGGCTAATGTTGAGCATCACTGCAGAAATTACGACGCCATTCAGAACCATAGGCGTCGGGGTGCTCAGTGCTGGTGTTGTGTGTTGATCCAGGACAACTAGGGATTGCAATACCGGGATACCGGTATTTTGAGCTATTTGGGCAATTTTGTAATACCGGTATTCACAAGTTTAAATACCGGTTTTTCGGCATTTACTAGCAATTTTTTTTAAAATTATCTCCACTATTTGTTCAGAGATCGCCAACATAGTCAAATACCCACGACTTCAAAATACGAGGTACCTTACCAAAAAACAGTATTACCCTCTCATCATAATTAATAAGAAAAAAGAGAAGAATTAATTGAAAGTTCCATAAAATTTAAGATACTATCAAAATTATTAACAACATCTCATAGCCGTTCTAAAAGAAAGCTTCTCACCAGTAGCTGAGGACATACTACCAGTGAGAGAGCGAGAAATAATTCAATCGGCAAGTATGGAACATATTTAATGAGGCACCATCCCGGAGGGAGGTGGTAGAAATCTGTGCTCTTCTCTAATTCGTCCTTAACGGAACGAAATCAGAAAGTAGACACGGAATTTGGAAGATAAAAAAGATGAAATGGAAAATAAAAGCAATTAATGGCCGTGGTGCTCGTGGTACTTGATGTTTAAATAAAGGGAAAGGACAAACACTGCTGAATCGTGTAGTGATGACGGGTTGATTGATTGAATGTTAACGTCGCACTGTTCAGCTACACGAGGGCTTTTGGCGACGGACCACGTAATTTTGAACCATGGTCAAGTGACGTGGACGACACCTGAGCTGGCACCCCCCTCTCCTAACTACCACACCACACCAACGGGAGGGTAGTGATGACGGGAGTGTCACTGAACAGCGAACGAAAAAAGAAGGCGTTGACACAGAAAGTGTCCATAATGTGATGCCATCTGCTGGAAAATGAGTAAAATAAAGGATGATCCACAAAAGATGTGGAAAAAGAGAATAATTGACATGAAATTAAACTACCACGCAAGACCTATTCAAAAGATTGAATTGAATATTAACGTCGCACTGTTCAGCTACACGAGGGCTTTTGGCGACGGACCACGTATTTTGAACCATGGTCAAGTGACGTGGACGACACCTGAGCTGGCACCCCCTCTCCTAACTACCACACCACACCAACGGGAGGACGTTTCAGCTCTCGACAGATTTAACGTGCATCGCTGAAGTGGTACTGGGCTCGAACACCTGTGACAAAGCAAGCCACAGTCCGATACCTATACCACTCGGCTACCGCGGCCACGACCTATTCAAAAGAATGTGGGTTTAAGTCGAAGTAATTTAATGGAGATGAAATATTGCACATACAAAGTGACAAAAGTTAAAATTAGAGAATGCTTTTTTTTTAGAGAAAAAATTTTTTTGCCAAAGACTATATTTAGGATATCCGAAGTCTTTTAAGGACTGGAAAATGCTGATATATGTGGTGAAGAGCAGCTCTAGGTCTTTTGCAGAGCTTGGGACCGAGTTATCATAGGCAGGGATGACTCGGATAGATTGGTTAGGAATTTGAAGTAATCTGTCAAAAAACTTTTTGGACTGATTTTTAATGAAATCAAGAATTGGATCAATTTTGAGATCTTTGTGCAAGATTTCGTTTCTGACAAACCAAGGAGCATTAGTAATTTTTCGAAGGTGTTTATTTTGAAAAACGTGCAATTTTTTCAAGTGAGTTACTGCAGCAGAAGCCCAGATGGGAGATGCATATAACAAAATTGGTCGGAGAAATAATTTATAGAGCAAAACCTTGTGTCTGATTGGGAGCTTACACTTTCGAGAAATTAAGCAATTGAGCGTTTGGCTCATTCCTGCCGCTTTTTGAAGTGCAGCACGGATGTGGGGGAGAAGTTCAATTTTGCGTCGAGAATGAACCCTAGGTACTTAAATTCAGTGACCCAGGGGACGGGTTGGTCAAAAATATAGATATTGGGTAAGTTTCCTATACACCTTTGTTTCGTAAAGAGGAGGCTTGCGCTTTTTGATGCATTAACTTTGATTTTCCAAGCAACGAGCCAGAGCTGAAGTCTTGTGATGTAATTTTGTAATCTTTCAATAATTTTGAAATTATAAGTGTGTTGACTAATGATAGCAGTGTCATCCGCATACATAGCTAAATGGACATTGTCAGCCTTCGGAATGTCGTTAATATATAGGTTAAAAAGTCTTGGTTCAAGCAAACTTCCTTGGGGAATTCCACTTTTTACTACATAGTCGAATAGTATACGTTTTTGTATTTATGTCTCCCTAACGGGCGAAATTAATTATACTGTGAAAATAAAGTTGCATCCTACAATCAAGAAAAGAGATAAAACATGTGAATCAACCAAGGAGGCAAGCTTAAACTATCCTATTACAGCTCAGGGCGATACTGCACACGCGCAGGATCTGTAGTCTGATAATCGTATCTGTGACAACGAAGTTGTAGTTGTGAAGAAAGTGCATATTTCGATATTTTTTTAACTGGTGAGTTTATTTGCATTTGTATTTATATATTATACTTAAGGGTTCAAAATATTTTTCAGATTCATTATATATATACTCATAAACAGTGGCGCACAGACCCCCCCCAAAGCCCTTGGTTTTTTTCCCGATTGATTATAATTCTAAGTATATAGTACGTAAAATTTAATTCATTACTTGTTATTAATGATTAATTTTATTAATTAATGCTAATTATTTATTCAAAAATTAGTTTTTTACTGTGTTTTGCTCCCGAAAATTGACAAAATGGAAAGGAGCATGATACAAGAATGGTGAACTTTCGACCCCGGACCCCCTTGAAAAATTCCTGTGTGCGCTACTGCTCATAAATAATAACCCATATTAATAACTTTAAAGAACACAAAAATTCAGTTAAAAATACTTCAGTTTGGTTTCATTATTTATATAAGAATTATCGCGCTTTTTAAAAGTATATCACACATTGCTAATAGTACCACCAACTAGCGTAAATGTTGAAAGAGCGTTTTCGGCAGCTGGTGATTTTGCACAATATTATGTTCCAGGCTTAGTGACAGTACAATTGAGATCACATTTCAAAAATTTGTAGTAGTACCACAGACTGAATAGTGATATTTACACCTTTGGGGATTTAAATAAATATGTTCCTTTTTTTACTTTTTGGGGATTCTTTATATACTGTAATAATTTATAAGTAACAAGTTATTTTTTGTGATATTTACGCACTCTAATGAAACTGGCAAATAAAACAAAAAAACACCTGTGTTTTCTTTCTTTTTCTAAAATTTCTACTACCGGTATTAAAACCGGTATCAAGACCTAAAAAAATACCGAATACCGGTATTGAGCTTAGGTTCGATATTGAAATCCCTAAGGACAAAGCTTGCACGCATACAGCGCCGCGCACAAAATATGTGCTGCAGAAATTTTGTGGGATTAGTGAAATCGGAGAACGTGATAGCCGAGTGCTCATGGTCAGCATGAATATTTGAGTCCTGGTCCTTTGAAGATCTATTTTGTAGAGGGCATGCTGTACCTTAAATCTATTGTGGTCCTCGTGTTGGACATGTGGAAGATTTTAAAGTGAGATGCCAGCTCAAATAGCGTCCTCATGACTTGACCGAGGTTCACAATTACGAGGTCCATTGCCAATGACCATAAATGACCGCTTCAATTACAAAAGCAGAAAGTATGAAGAAATCAATGAGTAATAAAAGTAGCGTACGTATGCTCACGGGAGAAGTGGTATCTTTCTATCGATGAAATCTCTAAAACAGTGTTTCTCAAACTTTTAATATTTGCGACCCAATATTTAATCTTAATTTTCATCGTCGCCCCACCCTCCATACAATAACAATGTGTTGAATTCAATAATACTATTCTTTGACGCTAAAGCTACAATACGACTTGAACCTCTTAAGTGTCACTGCTGTATATAAACGTCTCACTCAGCCAAATCGTTAATTTCCCCGGACGTATATATACGTCTTTCCGAAGTGCGATCTTCTCTGTGCAATGCTATCCAAAAAATTATTCCAAAAGCTTTGGAATGCAATAAAAGGACCTTGACAGTGTTTGCGAAGAATTTACTTATTTCAGAAAAGATTTACTTATTTGTTCCTTTTCACCCCCTCCCCTCAATAAATTGCATACGCGCGCCTATATGGAAAACGGTGGCATTGGGGGGGGAACGGATCGCGTAGCTTTTAATCGGCAGTTCAGAGATTAATTATAAACCGTATAAATAGTGATCGAGATAAGTGTTAATTTTTGTGTATAATTTTATATATGACAAGTCCACACATGTGGGGTCAATGGTTATTATTAAAATTATTCTTAACATATAGTATTGTTAAATTAATTATAAAACACTGTGCAGTACTGATCCATTTATAAGTGTATTATATTAGTGCAAATGTGTATTTTATTATGTCAGAATGTATTTTGTTTGTTTACTTCCAGTAAATAATCTTTTGCTTTCGACTTTCCAATATACTCTCGTCCCCGTCGTAGAGTTACCACGCTTCCCTAGGGGGCGCGCGCCCTACAGTTTGACTGTCAGACCATTGGCTTTCTGCAGGTTGATTGGTGGATCTTCTATAGAGCTGGTATCCACTGAGTATTTATGTGCTATAACCTTTCTAAATATTATTCGAGGACTCTTGCACCCATTTGTATCAGAAACATAGCTCTAAAAATACATACGACAAAATAAATTTTAAAAAGAGAAACATCTGCATCGGCCGGGAATCGAACCCGGGCCGCCCGCGTGGCAGGCGAGCATTCTACCACTGAACCACCGATGCTACATATGGAAAACAAACGATATAAATTAGAACTAATATATTCAGGTCGACTACAAACCGGTAATGCTCTTAAAACAATTTTACAGTATGTTAAGTCAGCTGCCTCACGATTTCGATTTGCTCCTTTTTTCCTCAATAATAAATCATCTAATAATAGATAATCGAAGCGTTTGAATTACAAGCATGGATAGCAAAATAGGATACTTACCAAAAATTTTCTCGACTAAGAGAAGACAAAAATCATTTTTAGGCTAATTTAATTTGATTTGCAAGATTTTTTTCTACATAAAGTGCTTTTGTTTTTGGTTTTTAAAGTTTATGTAAGGGAACTTTTTCTTTTTTTTTTCAAATATAAAAATAATTTGATGTAATTAGTTGGCATCACGCTAAACTATTGAATGAATCATTGTCAAAGAAGTTTATGCCATTTAGAGGGGCTGATGCACGTTAAATCTATCAAGGCTGAAAGCTCTCACGTTAGCACTGTATGAAAGTTTCAAAAATGAGATGTCAAGTAAAGTTTCGACCTTGTCATCATTTGACCATGGTTCAAAATTACGAGGGTCGTTGCCTACAACACTCGTGTAGCTTCTGAATGTTATATTGATAAACAATCAAGCAATAATGGAATCAAAATAATAGCAACAGCGCGCTAGAATAATGCATTCAAATAATAGTTGTATTTGTACTACCAAGACACTATATAATATCTGTCTTTTCTAAATAAATATTGACCCTCGTAGCCTAGTTGTCAAGGTAACGAACTCGTGGCCATCGTGTCATGAGTTCGAGCCTAGTGCCGTTCAAGATCCTTCATGTAGAGGAAGCCGCTGCACGTTATACCTGTCGAGGCTCAAACGTCCTCTCGTTGTTGTGGTGTGGAAGTTAGGAGAGGGAGGATGCCAGCTCAGGTGTCATCCTCGTCATTTGACTATGGTTTAAAATGACGAGGTCCGTCACCAAGAGCCCTCGTGCAGCTTTTTAGAGCGACGTTAATATAACTCTCACTTTCCTATATAAATGAGTAGTTTTAGCAACCAAAGAAATAATTTGAAAATGGTTTAGTGAGAAAAGTTTATTGTATTTCGAGGTATAAAAATGGGAACAGTTTCAATAGAAATACAAATGTGCTTTGCTGGAGTGATAAAAGAAAATTAAAAAATAAATAGGAATCACAGAAAACCTTTAGTTAAAATAGCCGAAGTTTATGAGATTCATTTTAAGAACTTTCCGGTAATTAAAGGACAGTTTGTAACGACTCAACATAAATGATTCGCCATGTCGAATTCAAAACGTTTTAAACACTGATGTAAGTGTTTAAATCTGGTTTTAGAGACATGTATAAAGGATTTATTAGCACTTTCAATCATTACCAGGGCCACGGGGTAGGTCAGAAAAAAAGGTAGCAGGTATGCAATCAGTTGAAAGTTTGAAAATGGCGCTCTATATTACATCTCTATCACTCTAAAAAAAAATAATTTTATTAAAATGAATGACATTTATGACATGAATATTTCTTTTCGTGTAAAGGTAGGCTTAGATCTCAGTTAGGTATCTAGCATTTTATTGAATAAATTTACATTTAAAGTTATCTTCACTTCGCGCAGCATAAACCACAGGGTAATTCTTCAAGTAGAAAAATACTCCAATAGTGTAACATATTTTGTGTCAAATATTTTATAGACAGAGGGCAACATGCTTCAATATATTAATTCTTTTTGGTTTAAGTAAATTATTGTTTTCTCCTGCATAAACTACACTTAGTCACAAAAGTAAGTATACAGAGTGTATGTGATGATGTCCTATGAAAAAAAACAGGCCTACAATACTAGAGTTTTCAAATTAATTTATTTCGATTACAGAGCAAAATCGAGCTTAATTACAAAATGAAAAATATTTTAAAAATGTTAATATTTAATTAGCAAGATGAGCTTAATTTAAAATAGGATGTAATTTGCATCATAAAAGTAAGTATGCAAACAAAGACATTAATATTGCAAATTTTACAATTTTTCAAAAAAATTAGTAATTTGTTGGATAACCTTTGGCCTTAATAACAGCTCTCAACCTAGATGGCACTGATTTTACTAAATTTTGAGTGACAGAAGATGGTATTTTCTGCCACTCCTCCAAAAGGGCTTTTTTAGATCATTCTTAGTTTTGATCTCTTGCTTTCTAATTTGGCGATCGAGATAATTCCACAAGTGTTCAATGGGATTAAGATCAGGTGAATGCGGTGGGGTTTTTACCTGTTTTCACACGTTATATAGCAGCCATTCCCGAGCAGTATGTTTGGGATCATTATCTTATTGGAAAGTGAAGGATCCATCGAATCAAAATTTAGAAGCACTTTGGCTTAGATTATTCTTTAAAATATTCAAATAGCTATATTAATTATTCTGTCGATTATAACTAAATTTCGTACTCTAGTTACTGCCATGCAACCCCAAACCATAATCGAACCACCACCGTGTTTTACAGTTCCTCTCGTGTTCTTTGGTTCTAGAGCTGCATTTGCTTTCCTCCAAACCTTTTGGTGTCCATCTGACCCGTGGATGTTGAATTTACTTTCATCCGAAAAAATCACGGAATTCCAAAAATTTCTGTCTTGATTTTCATTTTTTTGCCAAATCTATTCTCTTTTTGCGATTCACTTTGCTAACAAATGGTTTTCTTCGCATATTTCGACCATGGTATCCTACCTTCCATAACACACGGCGAATTGTTTCAGAATTGCATGACTTCGCAAAATTGTTTTTCACATCAGTTGTCAATTTTGGTGCGCTAATCTTCGGATTTTTTTTTCACATTTCCAACAATAATTCGCCTTTCTCGATCCGTGAAAATGGGTGGTCGTCCTGTTCTTGGCTTGTTTAGAGTATTTCCCTCAGCCTGGAACTTTTCAATGATTTTTTGCACTGTTGCAGGACTTAAGCCTATGATTTTAGCGATTCGTCTTTGGGACTTGCTTTCCTTATACAGCTTTGTTATTGCATCCTTTAGATCTTTTGATAATTCTTTTCCACGTGGAGGCATTGGTGAATTGTTGATGTACTTAAAGCTCAAACTTACAAGCTGTGTAGCAGAACTTCTAAACTTATCACTGAAATACGAAAAATCACTCGAGAAGTTTCATTCAGCCTATTTAAAAGTCAAAAATTCAGAGTGCATACATACTTTTGTGATTTAAATTTCTCCTGGTAGTTAACAAATTTACTCTTAAAGTTCTTTTAAAATATAATGATTTGGTTTATTTTTCATTATTTTATGACTTGAATCAGAAGCTATAAAAACCACTCTCCAAAATAATATTTTTCTTATATTTATTTGAGAACCAGAGCTTTTTCACTTAAGCTATGAGATGCATACTTACTTTTGTGAGCAAGTGTATATCTTATACTTCGTTCTTCCGCAATTTTTAACTTTGTATGTTAACGTGAAAAGCAACGTACTTGTATCTGAATATTTGGTAATTTTGATGACGCAGCATGAAAATTGAATGTATTGCAATTAAGTGAGTTTAATTTAATATTACAGCATCTCCGTGTCTATCACATCCATCAGCATCTTACATCAATTACATCCAGTATTTCAAGTTCAGATTTGTTATTAGTTCAGTTCAGTTCAGTACAGTGATATCACTGTAATAGTGGAGACTTGACCAACACCTTATGCTCCGATTATTTAATGAAAACCGTAACTGCTTATTAACGTTGCAGTTAGAAGCAACACGTGGACTGTTGACAATAACTCTCGTAATTTTGAACCATAGCCAAGTGAAGAGGACGAGATGGCATCTCCAAAATTCCTTATCACGCCCTCGTGAAGACTTTGATCCTCGACAAGTTTAACGGCATCAGCACTTCTACATGACTGGCTATGAAATCGATGCCATAATCACTGGCCTACGGCGGTCAAAGACAGTTCCAGTTCATACATTGGGCACCCAGGGGCCCGGGTGAGTGAATATTAACGTCGCACTGTTCAGCTACACGAGGGCTTTTGGCAACGGAACCATGGTCAAGTGACGAGGACGACACTTAAGCTAGCACTCCTTCACCTAACTACCACACCAGCGGGAGGACGTTTGAGCTCTCCACAGATTTAACTTGTATCGCTGCATTACACGGCTGGGGTATTGGGCTCGAGCTCATGATAAGCCAGCCACGATCTGATACCTTAACCACTAGACTACCGCGGCCACCTAAAGGGCCCGGATAAGCTGGACTTCACCAGGTTTTCTGGTAATTAATTTCGATCCGAGTGTGAAAGGGGGGGCGTAGATCTTCTGCGCCCAGGGGTCGAAATGAGTTTAAGTCGGCACTGGTCAAAGAGGCCTCGGTAGCCTGGGTAAGAGAGTAACGAATACGTAATTGAAGGTAATAGAGTAAGCTCTCTTACTTTAGAAGAGTGTCACGTTGTATATATCTCAAGAGATCAAAGCACTCGCATTAGTGAAAATTGTAGGCTAAGAGAATTAAATGCCATTTTGTGTATCGTAATTGTTAACTTCACAGTAGTTCGAAATTTCTTAATCCATCCGACCGTGGTGGCCAATGTTACGAAATTATGGCCGGCGTGTCACAAATTCGAGCTTTAGTGGCACTAAGGACCCAACGTTGGCATGATGTGGTAGTTTGGAAAAAGGATGCCAAATTAGGTGCCGTCCTTGTCACTTGACCGTGGCTCAAAATTTCGAGGTCCGTTGCTGCTTTAAGTGCGTTTTTAATAAACATTTTCTGTTTGACAATTGTATTCTACGAACTAAGACACATTTTTTTTTATATATTGGAGCTTTAATTTGATATCTTTATAAAAATTCGCTTTCAAAAATTAAACATTCAACTAATTATCATAAAAGATATTATCCATTTGAATCCTCTGTTATTTTTAAAAAAATAATGTATTAATATTATTTACGGAATGATTTAAATTAATTCGATAATATATAAAAATTGAAACATATACTAAATTTCACACAACTAATGAATTTGAACTCATAATAATTCACTAAAAGTGAATGATGTTGAGATGTCGCCATTTTTTATGTACCGGAAAAACTTTTTCGTTAAAATTAAGGGATTAAAAAGAAGTGCACTATATTGGAAACTAATGAGCTGCAGAAACATTTTTTTACTCAATTATCTTTTACTTCTATTTATTCTAGGTATAACGAAATTGATTGTAGTTATTAATCGATGTAGTAATTAACTATTACTACATATAATTCCCTAATTATGTGACTTCAGCATATATCAATAACTATATCCATTTCTCCTAAAACTTATACATACGGGACAGAAAAAACAAACATATTGATAGCTACAACATAAATAAATGCCTTTGAATCTAAAGAGAGTGGACAAAATATTACAGGTAATTCAAACTTCGATATTGGAATTAAATTAAATGTCTGGTGATTTATATTAATTAACTGAAATCTTCATTTAGATATCTTCTGGAGATTTAATGCAGTATTTTTTTTTTATTGACAAGGAAAAGGAAACTTTTATGGAAAATATTATATAGACTTTTTTAATGTTAAGCTGTTAAATATAGATCAGAATTTTTAAAAACTCGACAAACTTTTTCACCATGAAATATTTTTGTTTGAGCATATACAATCATCGATCCTTTATTACTATAGCTTACATGACTTACAGTTATAGTTTTTTTTTATAGGATATGGAGCAACAAAGGCTATTATCCCTTTACATGACTTATCTGTTTACTAATTCAATGTAATTTATCGATTAAATAAAATATGTCATCGTTTATCGTTATATTTTTGGCATAAAAATAAAAGATGTCATTATGCGTTCTTATTTATCGACATAAAAATGTAATTTTTATGTAATTTACCGATTAGTAGCTGTACTTTTTGTACTACGTAATATGTACAACAAAAGCCAAGCCATAATGCTAAGTGCGCACAACTTTTTAAAAAGACAACAACCAATGTCTTGTAAATTTTTAATAAAGCCGCATACACTATCAGCGAGTGTTATAGGCACTTTTCAAAAACTGCAATCAAAAGAAAACTTTTCTCCTTGCTTATTGATTTTTTCCCTCGAGAATCCTTGAAGTTTATGAAGCAAAAGTATAATAAAAAAAAACATTCTATAAATCGATGCTTGTTAATGGTATCTCTGATCGATTCGCGTCCGATTTTTTTCCCTTTTGCTTGATTATTTACACCCTTTAACTAATAAACAAATGTAAAGAAGAAAAAGAGGCGGAAATGCAGTGTTGTATATCGATTTCAAAAGCGATATCGAATTTTCCGGCACGATATTCACTAAGTTTTGCTTGAGAGAAGAATACATTGTAATGAGTGCTTTTTGTTGAGCTTTCGATAGCACGCATGCTATTGTCATGCACGAGCCTGTTTCTTATTTATACATGACCTCAGCCGATTTTTACTTAAAAGTTCTTTTAAGTACCGATTTGACGCGAGCTCAATATGTACTGCTGGCAATCCAAAATGTAGTACCGTGAAGTATACCTCCAGAAATGTACACCAGGCGTAAGTCATAATAACATAAGCAAATGATTAGCATTGCAGGGCACAAGTAAGTCTTGTGAGTGAGTAGCGCCACCTACAAGCGCCGTATAACAAAGGAACAACAAAGAGTTATGTTTAAGTGCTACAGTTGTGTTTTCCCATTATTTTTTGGCGTGAGAAGCTTCAATGTTCCTTGCCGAAGAGTACGGAAGTCTGTCGAGCACAATTCTAAGTCAGACATAGAATGAGTTGTAGCTCATAGAGGTTAAGGATTCTTTATAAGAATTCGGTATTCGTGTTGGATGAAATCGTCACAATGATGTGAATATGGAATAGGTGGGTGCAAAAGTGATCTCTGGGAAGGATTGAATAATCACAGATTGACTATGAGGAAAGGCGTGTTATATGCATAGGAATAACTGATCGCACGGTAATACTGATAACGTTAGCGAAAGATTTAAAATATGTTGCACATATATCTAAATAAGCCCATAACATATGCAACAGAGGGAATTCCAAAAAGATGTCCATTGCTGTTATTACCTTTAATTATACATCACTGGGTATACACGAGTTGAATATGGACAAAAAAGAATGACACGACACTGTTTTTTCGACGAATCACGATTCTGCCAGCAGTAGGTTCATCGCATCCGGTGGCACCACCGTGAGATATTGCTCGACTCTCATATTATGTAGCACTATACCTGTCTTTCATCTTGTGTTATGTTTTGGGGACCATTGAATATTACTCATCCGCAATATTGAATTATCCGCACTCTCCTAATACATATTGCTAGTACGCTAAATAGCCACGACTGTACCTTTGAAGTCTTGGAGCATGTTGACGTCCTTTACATTAAAAGTTGCGGTGGTAAAGTATTGTCAAAACAATGCAAGATCGTATGTTGCACACAACATTGTATTATTCTTCCTTCAATGGCATACGTGGACAGTAACACGTTGATGAAAGTGCCGAAGTATAATTTTTATGCTAAAATTTAAAGATACTTTGGTGTAGGGGAGGGGTTTGTCCCCAAACCTCACCCTTGTGTATGCCGCTGTCTTCATAACTCATACCGCTCTTTTGATTCACTCCTTTCTTCGAATACATGTTGCACATCGAACCCATGTAATCGATAAGTACACATCCTGCATGGTTATATGAAACGAATGGTATCAACGTGTGTGTTGAAATAACAAAGACTGTCATAGCTTAAGAATACATCCAGTTTTTTTTCCCAATCCCGAGACGTGTTGCTGTTATTACGCGAGCAATAGCTATTGATTGCACAAAGTGCTGATTGATCTATATTCCGTAAATCAAACGAAGACTATTATTTCAGTCATTTAACCTTTGTATATAGTTTGGGATTTGTGCAATAAATTTTCTTTGATATATCTTGTTACTCACGTGGTCGCATTTTGTCTTCGTTTGATGCCAAGAAGAGCTCAAAACAATAATAGACAGAAAAATATTTCTATATTCAAATCATTAATGTGATTGTAACACATGTATTCGTTTATCATACTGTGTCTTAAAAATTAAGAGACTTTTTATAAACATGCAAAAAAATTTACATTTTAATACATAAAACTCATTTAATCCATTTAAATGAAATACCTATTTAAAATTATGCTTAAGGAATAAATATATAAAACATGTTTTGTACACGAAAAAGTGAATTTTAATTCTAATAAAAAGGAAAAATATTATATAATACGTATATGCAGCTCTCCATAGGAAAACTAATTCAAAAATAATAATTTTTCTTTATGAAACGTATATATAGAGAGTTTAAATTCCATATTTTAAATTATCTAAGTAACCACAATCCACATATTTTCATAATTGGAGAAGTCTGTCGACAAGAGTATTCGTGTTGCTCAAGAACAATTTTATAATTCGGGCCAATAAACCAATCTCTCTGAATTAGTTTCAATATTTCTTCCAGTAAAATCTTAGTTTAGTTCCCACCTTTAGGGGGGGGATAGTACCAAAGTGCGCTAATAGCTTATTTTTCTGTATTGAATTTCTTTCTAATAAGGTAACAATAACTCGCAAAGTTGGCATTAAAATAGAATACCCAATTTAGTTATCCCCAAACATTCTATGCTTACTAATAAATTCAGGGGTTACAGTTAATGATAAGCTATCATCATGTTTTTTTTTAATTAAGCATGCAAATGTATAAATAATTTTAAATTAATATATCACCTTTTAAAAATTAAGTTTTTTTGGTAACTTGTAAAAATTTATTTTATTGTATTAAGCTTCATTTAAAAATAAAATGAGAATTTAACTGACAGTTGAAGCATGTAGTTTAGCATACCTCCGTTGGAAAATTTAAATCAGTTAAAACTTAATCCAAAGCAATAATTAATAATAACGTAAAATGAATGGTATTTACGTCGATCAATTTTGTCAAATTAAAGAACGTCGCCGGCTCAAACCGTGTGGCCAAGTGTTGTCAATGTTATTATTGTGTTTGAACATGCGAGGGAATAGATTCCTATTATTGGCTGCATATTGTGACATTTGGCGACATCTTTTGATTTGACGAAATTGGTTGACGTTATAATACAAAGTACCAATAAAGCTATTTAGATAAATGTTTATTTATTCCCTTTTACTGTTTCAAAACGATGGACTCTTTTATAATTAATTAATGTGAGTGAAGGAAATCTGTTCTTATTTCCCATTCCTCTGTGTTCTGTTTCACCTCTTCTTCCATATACTTGTATCCAGTGGCGCACACAAGGGACGGGGGGTCCGGACCCCCCCAAGCCCTTGATTTTTTTTTCCGATTGATTATAATTCTAAGTATATAGAAGTAAAATTTAATTAAGTATTTGTTATTATTGATTAATTTTATTAATTAATGCTAATTGTTTATTCAATAGTTAGTATTTTAATGCGTTTTGTTCCCGAAAATCGACAAAATCAAAAGGAGCATGATACAAGAATGGTGAACTTTTGACTCCGGACCCCCTTGAAAAATTCCTGTGTGCGCTACTGCTTGTATCTTATACTTTTAAAATTACAAATTCTATGTAAAATTGTAAAAAAGTATCAATTTATGTCACTGAAACTGTTCCATAACTATGTATCAGTATTTAAAAAATCAATAAAAGCAATTTTCGAGAAGCAAAGCATATAAATATAAACAGTTACCTAAACTTAAATCATCCTATAACTGAAGGAAAATCTAACAATTTTCGAATGGTTAAATAAATCATTTTGAGTCCTACACAGAAAAGAGGAAGAAAAATAATCATTTTTAAATAAATAGATGACTAAAATAACTCAAGGAATAAATAAAAATTCTCTGCCTACTTCATGAATTTATTGCATTACTTTATGGAAAAGGTTACAGATTAAATGCATTCCTAAGAAAGAGTCCATTAAAGATAAGAATATATTACTCAATCTTTTTCAAGTATGTTTCATTATACCGTTCATTGCGCTCTAAAGTCTTTATAAAGTAAGACAAATTACCCGCATTAGACGGAACATTCGAAGAATAAAAATTCTGAAAATGATCTAATTCCACGCTCTTCCTTCAAAATGAAAAATTTCACTCTAACCACCCACAGAAGCCAATTAAGAACATCTACTTTACCAAAGTAAAGATTCTTCCTCCTTATTCTCTTTTTCGAAAAAAAAAGTGATAATAATTCGAACACTTTATATTCACAATTCGTAAAGAATTCTAATGAACTAATATCTGCCTTTTCGATGTATTGATATTTATTTTCACGTTTTCTCTTGAAACATTAAAATTTTTCTCTTTCAAAATAAACTCATATCCTTTTAAAAGTTACATCAAAAATTGCCTTTTTTTTATTTCACTTTATTTTTAGTTCTCAGCTGTTCGTCTTTTCCCATCCGTTGTAACGAGTCCGGGAAAATGGCGTATGATTACTTTTGGAGAATATCGTCTGCGATGTATAATAGAAAAAGAACGCGATTGGCTGAAGTAATACAGAAGGCGGATGATTCTTCTTTTCGTAATGAACATTGTAAACTGCTCTCTTGGCGGTGCTTAATTTTGTGCTAAGTATGATGCGCTCTGGGTATTAATCAGGAACTTATGGCGGAAAGGCGAATTACCCTGATTCAAGTAAGATTTTCATCAAAAGTGAAAGAATAAATTATGCATTCCTTCATCAAAACAAAGTTAGTCATTACTATTATTAGCGGCGTTTTGGTTGTTAGATTGTGAAAATTATTCTGAAAATACGAAAACAACTGTGGTTTCTTGATGAAAAATTTTAATCATAGTGACCATTTGCTAATGAAAGCGGAATCGAGACGAATAACTTGCTGATTAAACTGGCCATTTTATTTATTTTTTATCTTTAAGCTTTAGTCCGAGAAATGAATTTGATATTTAGCATGGACTTTTATTTAATCACTGTCGAAATATTAAATACATTTTTAATCTAATTAAATGTGACTTTTATCTCCTTTTATTATAATTCTGTTATATTTTTCAGATATGTGTTGGAAAAATCTGGAAGTAAATCTTATGACAGTCAAATAAATATGGGCTAATACTATTTTATACCCAAATTGTGTGTGTTACCCAAGTGATAACTTGAATAATGAGAATAGTTTTTTGCGTGTGAGAAGACGTATTCTAAGAATATTATTTTTGAACTCTATATATTTCTCAATATTGTGTGGGTTTAAAGAGGGTGTCCCATCAAGACCGAGTAAACTCTGAGAACATTACCTCTGCGACCCAATGTTTTCGAGAAAAATGCCAAAGAAATGTATGAAGGGACATCGGATTTATGAAAAAGAACTCTCATTTTCGAAACATGAACATCGGTATTTGCATAATTTTAAATAGGAAAATGTTCGAAATGTCCCCTGCGCATATGGAGGCATATATGCGAGGAGCGTGGAATGGTTTTGACTCTGTACATTCCAGCAGTGTAATGTACAAAAGTACATGCCCCATGGAGACGAACAACTGCTTCTGAAGTAAATGAATCTTGATAAACAAATTCCTTCAGATGACTCCATGGGAAGAAATCTAAAGGGATCAAATCTGAAAATCGTGGTGACCACAAAACAGGATCTTCACTTTCAATCCTATTCGCCTGCGTATTCGATATCTAGCCAATGACACGTAAGAGAACTGAAACGGGCCTGATATGTATCATGCTGGATCCATAGGAAGTTCGTAAGGCATTACATTACATTGACCAAATAAAAATTCTCACACTAAACAAAATAAAACATTTTCTAGAAGTTAATTAAGGGGAAAACGCGTGAGATTCCACTACCACTGAAGAGACATAAGTATTGTCTTAATAGTTGTAACACCTGATGTTGTAGATCATCACAAAATAAACGAAGCATTATTTACACACTGTACATCGCTGATTTGAAGGTCAGTATTAAAAAGTTGCCTGCCAATTTTCGACACATTTTCCCTCGAGTCACTGAAATGCTCCTTTATCTGACCGATTTTTCTCATAACTTTCCCTTTTTTCATAAAGCATTCTAATTTTTGAAATCACTAAAAATTCACTACTTAAATGACCAGTTATTAATTTGTTACTCAATTATTGTTCAATACATATCTTCAAGATACCAAAATATGGAAAAATGTAAGAAAAAACCCAACAGAAATCCAAAACACCACATCTTTTCTGATAAGTTTTAATTACATGATTTTTTTTTATATTTTGATGCTTATCAATTTTATCCCACGTTCATTTTTTAAAAAAAGGAACATGTTGCTTAAGGCCTTAGCAAATTTTCTATTAAGTTCGTGACACTTAAAAGAAATTGTTTCTTGTATCGAACGCCTCAAATGCTGATGGAATATTTAACACTTTCCATTAAATCGAAAATTTCCCATTGTTATATCGACTTATCAACCGTGCATAAAAGCTTCAATATTGATATTTTTTTCCGTTTTGTTTATGCAACTACGAAATAATATTAAACGCCATATGTTATTTTTGTGCGAAAATTAGAACAATCGCTATGTTCTATAGGCTTAGTTTTTTTTAAAAAAATATAACTTGAGCGCCGTTTAATTGATCGTTTGTTGCTTTTTAACAAAGGTTAATGGCCTGTGAAAATCTTTTTTACTATTCTTATTCCTCACCAATTATCAGCTATAGGCCATCATCTGCCGAAAAAAAAGAAAAAAAGAGTTGGGAACAAAGAAAGATGAAATGATCGTTTGCTAAATTATTTTTTCCCCTCGATTCTTTTACATTTTTTTATTTTATGTTCCACTTTTTGTTCCGAAATTGAAGGATCTCCTGTATGAAATTTTTATCGTCTCTCTATGCTCCAAAAGAACGATCATTGAAGGGTTGTTTTCACGTAATAATGATATAGTAATTTTGCTTTCTTTTCCCTTCTGTTCTACCTCCGATGTTTTTCATACTTTTTTCTCCCTTTGTAAGTACTCTAACTGGAA
Organism: Trichonephila clavipes; assembly: GCA_019973935.1. Classification (NCBI taxonomy): domain Eukaryota; kingdom Metazoa; phylum Arthropoda; class Arachnida; order Araneae; family Nephilidae; genus Trichonephila; species Trichonephila clavipes. Next base: position 34,013 of record BMAU01013847.1, read on the forward strand.
TAAATGCATGAAAAAATAAAAACGATACATTTTTTTTTTAAGTGAACAGTAACATTTACGTGCTTAGTTCATCGCAAATTTGCTTTTCGAATTATCAGCAAATCATTCTTATACACAATTCCATTCTGTGTTCATGGTTATGTTTATAGGACTAGAAAAAAGATAATTATGTAATTGTAAAATTCTATTATGTTAATATGTTATTTTATTATGCCATTGTTATCGATTTCCTCAACCATTTATGGTGAGAGGATATTAGAAAATTCCATTGTATATGTAAAGTAAAATTAACTACTTTATTATTCCTATTCAAACCAATTATATGACACCTTTTGATTATTTTGTTTATTGGATTTGGGAAAATTGTTTTATGAAGAAAAGACATTTTTCTTATTTTTTTCAGTAATTTTTTCCCATTAAAATCAAAATAATTACAAACAAAATTCAAAATTATCAAAAAAAAAAAAAAAAAAAATTGCTAAAAAGTACTTTTTTGAAAAAGTTAGTAGTTGTTGTAAGTTACATTTATTTTGTGATACTTCTTTTTATACATTTGTTTTATAAAAAAAAGAAAGCGTGTATCAGTGTGAACACGCGTTAGAAGTTAACTTCTTTGGCTTACATGTATTGAATTGTATAATAAAGGTTTATTTTGAAGTAATCTTATATATAATTAACAAATTTATTATTATCATTATTATTTCAAACTGTATTTAAAAAAAATAATTAGGATGGAAAAGGCATAAGTATAGACAAAATTTTCATTTTCAATACATATAATACTAAAAAAAATTTTATTGTATGTATTTTGAGAAAAGTATCATCATTATTAGTCTAAATCAAAAATTGTGTTGCCACTAAATTTTAAAACAATAGATTGTTTGTATTATTTCCTTAAAATAATTTTAAAACACACTGTATACCCAACAAACTCTCCTTAAACTAATTTTTGACAGATTTTGAACCATTTAAATGCCTACTTCGGGTAGATTAAAGACTCACTTTTCCGATTTTTTTAATTCATAAAATAGATTATAATTTGATTTCTAGGTAACGTAAAAACAAAATAAAGTATGTATCGCAAGGCTAAAAGAGGAAAGGCTTGTTAAAGCTGCTGTTGAATGAGGAGAGGGGGGCTATCTCAGGGCTAATAGACGAAAAACACAAAAGAAATTTAAAAGCCTAATTTTTAATCTATTTTTTCAATCTTTGAACAGATTACGGATAATACTATTCTACATATCAAAAAAGTTTCGTTAGATTTTTATAAATAATGAAGTTATTAAATATATAATTAAAATTTTGAGTATTTTTTGAAAAATCACAAAAAAAAAAGATTCCGTCATTTTTTTTATGACTGATTCTAAAAGAGAAAAGCATGAACTTGTTTAGAATAAAATATCAATTCATTGACTCGAAAGGAAACTTAAAGGGAATGATTTAGAAACCATTTTTATAAAAGCGTATCAATTTTGACTAATTTTTAAAAAAATCGTAAAAAATAGAAAATATCATTATTTCTTAAAAACAAATATGCCATATCGTGACGAAAAAAATGATCTTTCCGATTCTGTAATTATTTTTTTGTCTGAGATAGATAGTACGAGTTAGATGGCGTTTTTTAAAACGGAGAGGGGGGATTTGGAACTTCATTCATTTTCTACCTTACGTTTATCGCTAACCGTGACTGGTAACGCGTAACAGAAATTTCTCCCTACCGTGCCATAAGAAGTTAACTTCAAAAAAGAAATTTCGCATAGTATTTCCCCTTCATGGTAATAAAATTTTTTCAAGTTTTATATCCATTCTCCAATCGAAAAAAAATGGAGTAATTTTAGATATTCAACCATCCAATACTCATTTAAGTAAGAAAATACAATAAAATACCTTATAGCAATATAATTTAGAACATAGTTTAAAGCAATATAATTTAAAGCACATAACCTTTTAAATTTTATCACCGCAGCAAAATATATGTAACGATCAAATTTATTAAAAATGAACTGCATATAAGTTTATATACACACAAAATTTATAATAAACTCTACTTGGAGACAAAAATGATTTGAATATTAAAGATTAAAAAATAATATAATTGAGATTGCGAAACATAAATAGATGGATGATGTAGAATTATAAACATTTCTGTCTGGGGACAGCTTTATAAAGAAAACAAAATAGGGTTTAAGTAGTCTTATGGCTAGCTAACTTTCCTTTTTTCTGTTTATATTAAAGAGAGAAATCCTGCGAAATATAACAGATAGAATCCATTGCATATATATAACCAAGAAAGTACCAAGTCAGTACAGTATAAAGTAATATATGCATAGTAATAGCAAACTCTGAAGGCTTAGAAACGACAGCAAGTTTAAACAAAGACATAAGACGCCAGTCTTTCCCATTATTTGCCTGCCTAAATTAAGAATTAATTGGTAGAGAAATCAATGAATAAGCAAAATAAATACTAATAAATCAAACCTTACTTATTACACATAAGAGAGATATAAGAAATCTAATAATTTCATACGATAGTTCATGTTCTGAACAGTATTCTACATTTTTTAATATTGTTAACTTTATTACTATCTTTTCTCTAATTAAATAATAATCACGCAGCAAGTATTTCAGTATTATATTCCTATACAGTACAGTCCCGCTAATCCGAACACGGCTAATCCGAACATCCGGTTAATCCGAACGACTCCGGGAAAAAATTTTATAATTTTAAGGACGAAAAAATCGGTGAATATTTCAATATAAAACAGTGTAAACCTTAATTCAAAATAGTTCTTTATTTAATATTCACGCACTGTACATCAAGTTATGGTACAAATTTTAAAATGGAATAAACTACAGAACAGAACACTAATGTTTAGTATGAAAAATTGTACAACAGAACCTCTTTAGAACCTCTAGTTTGTCTTTAAGAGTAAGTGTTGAGTGTCTACGCTTACTCGCCATAACAATCTGTTTACGTACACTGTATCACAGATAAATGTCCAAAACACAGAACAAACTGTTTTCACACACTGTAGAATATCACACTGTAACACTGTTATTAACACAGAGACAAAAGCGGACGAGTATAGAACGAGCACGGAACGACTGACGGCCAACAGTACGGGCACACGCACAGTCACACTGACACACTAAGTTAGGAGTGGTGGAGGGAGGAATCACGCGTCGAGGAGTGGGGGTACAGTCCACGCGGCAAAAAAGCGGGCGCGTACGCTCACATTACGACAAAATACATAGACACAATAGACCCGTGAGTGAGTGAGTGAGTGAGTGAAGATTAACGTCGCACTGTTAAGCTACACGAGGGCTTTTGGCGACGGACCACGTAATTTTGAACCATGGTCAAGTGACGTGGACGACACCTGAGCTGGCACCCCCCTCTCCTAACTACCACACCACACCAACGGAGGACGTTTCAGCTCGACAGATTTAGCGTGCATCGCTGCCCTACACGGCGGGTCTTTAGTGGTACTGGGCTCGAACTCGTGACAAAGCCAGCCACGATCCGATGCCTATACCACTCGGCTACCGTGGCCACTCAATAGACCCGTACTCCCGGTTCAAATAGTGATTTCGCTGTTACTCCGGCTAATCCGAACAATCACGTAATCCGAACAGGGGTCGGTCCGATATTGTTCGGATTATCGGGACTGTACTGTATGTTGATAAATGAATACTATTCCAGTATGGGATTTAATGTTAATATTAAAAGCATCCCTGTTACTAAAAATATTGCTGCTTAATTTATGATTCAGCCAGGTGGGTGACGGGGTTGGTTTGTCGCTTGTCTTCTGCACTAGGTATCCGACTACCCTAAAATCATGATTTTTTTTTTCAAAAATTAACAAATTTTTTTTTCTGATTTTATTTTATAGGTCATCTTATTAGCTTATTAAAAATACCAAGTTTTTTACTTTCCATTCACTAGAACAGAAACTGCAAGTGTTTTAGTAAAAGCAGATGCCATAACTTTACATAAGATGTCAAACTTTAAAATGCGTTCGACTCGAAATGTGTCTTTTTTCAAAAAGCTAAAACGGGGACAGCGATTGCTCAAAAAGTTTTAAAAATAATTTACTGGAATTTTTTGTGTATGTTCTGTATAACAGTAGAAGTGTTTTGACCTTCAGATTTGTCAATCACTATTTTATTTAAAAATTTACAGTCCTTTATGTGAATATAGTCACTTTTTTTTAAAGCAATTTCATATAATCACTAAGATAAAGTGCTCCAGTTTTTGTAAAAATTAAAATATCTCTTATCCTGAAGGTCATTTCAAACAGGAATAACAAATCAACACATCAAAGTTGCAAAATTGAGAATTTGTTCATAAAATTTTTGTACAGAGCGGGCCCCGTTTATGCTCTCTTTTTTTTTGTACATTTTCACCAGTTTTTCCCCATTTTAATAATAATTTTTTTTCTGGGTTCAATTTTAGGATTTTTTCATTAAAATATACTAAATAAATCTAAAAATCACAAAAAATCCCCATATCTTCATTTTTTAAAAAAAATAGTTGTTACAAGTAGTCGGATACCTTAAGGTTGCAGGTTCGACCCCGGCCCAAGTCAAGGGATTTTCCTTATGCAGAAACTCGACAGCGGTCATGTCGTATGATTATATGGCATGTATGAGTTCCCTAGAGTGTCTCTTTGGCTTATGTGCTCTACCAAAATTAAATCCTAGTACAGGTTTGCATCGTCAGAGTTCAGGTGCCTCCTCTAGGGAGGAAACTGGGCCTCAAAATTACCTGCGGTGATTGGTATCCACCTCTATGGTGCCGCACTCAAAAGAGATACCAGCTTCCGGAGAATGTACTAGGTCTGCAATGGTAAAACACCAATTCGCAATCCATATTAGAAATAAAAAAAATTATGATTCATAACATATTCAGTGATTTTGTTATAAGTTGGTGTTTATTAGTTTAAATTAGGTTTAAGTGAGTAGGGTAAAAGGTGAGTCACAAAATGCTTTCACCAAAGAAAAAAATTGTATCATTAATATATCTAAATAGATAAAAATTATTATGAATATAATGTTTTTCATAAAAATTTAAAGATAAATGGGCTAAACTATTTCTAGCAGGTCACCCTTGAGGTAAATTTTTAATGTATTTATTATAATGATGTTATATATAATTATATAGTTTTCTTTGTGAACTAAATCTACGAGAATATTGTGATTTTAAAACATTATTACATTATTTAGACCATAATTATCATAATTTTCTAAAATAAATTTTACTGCATCTTAAAAATAACAACTGTATTTATGGAATAAATATCTTAGTCTCTTAAATAATTAATGAGATCCATAACAATTTTGAAAAATTAACTACAACTCTGAGAGATTACTTGAAATATTTATGTAAAAGTAAATTGTAATAAAATTTACCAGAAATAGTAGTAATGTAAATTATATATGGAATTGAAATTATTACAAAAAAATGTTTACTTATTTTTAACGGAGGGGGAAAACGATTTCTCGTATACAAGTAAACTAGCTGGTATACCCGTTCTTCACACGGGTGAACTGAAAAATTAAACAACACAGATTGAAGGATAAATAAGTTTTTAATGAGTTAAGTTTTACGTGAATTTCAAATTAAACAAAAAGTGTTTTTGCATATCTCAGCTAAACAAAAAGAAAGAAAAAAACACCTTTGTTAAATTTTAAGTATGTAGATCTAATAGCTGATAAAAAGGATTTTTTTTTTATTAATAACTCCCCGTAACACTCTTGATGCTCGATTTTTGAAAATACCTCCCTAAGCTGATCTCTGCTCAGCAAAAGTAACACATTGTTAAACGTTTTGCGTAACGAACGCTTAAAATAGTGTAAATAATGTATATCCGAAAGTGTAATACATTAATATTACTTTCTGTTGCATTTATTTTGTGTTAAAATGGTAATATTCGTAAGCAACGCCGTTTCTTAAATTATAATGGTGATTCAATGAAAAACAAAGCGAAATGTTGACGATAGAGTCAAGTTGGCAAATGTCTAGCTACTGTCATAGCTCGAGCTTTATTAGAACTTTGTAAGACCCGCCGTGTAGGGGGAGTGATGCACGTTAATACTTTATCCACCGCATTATGATTTACCGCAGTTTTTTTCATACAATATTTTTTTTTGGATCACTACATTGAAAATTAAGCGATATACATAAGCAAAATACTCCATTTTGGGAAATTTAATCCGTTAGAGCTGATAAATTAATTAAAGATATTCCACTGTAAAATTAATTTTATACACACCGTTCACTTAAAATAGATAGTCAAATCGTTTTCTAAGGTCTACATTAATGTATACAAAACATAAGACACTTAAATTTTGACAAACTATTTTTCGACAAAAATAATAATCTTTGCAATCCGCTGAAAAACGCGTCAGCTCAAAACGCAACATCTGCTACAAAACTATTCGCCTTCCCCGCAAAAATACCCTTTCATAGAACCCGTGCTGAAAAATATCTTAGAAGAGTGGATTTCAAAGAATATTCCCTGCTAAGTTGGTGTGGTGTGGTAGTTAGAAAAGGGAGTGCCAGCTCAGGTGTCGTCCACGTCACTTGACCATGGTCTAAAATACGTGGTTTGTTGCCAACAGCTTTCGTGTAACTGAACATTGTGACGTTACATATTCACCACCACTCACCCAAAAATACATACAGTTAGTTAATTATTTTTTTATACTTAAAAATGTAATATCTGGCCTATCAATTAAAAATTATAGCGTTATAATTAACTACTAAACACAAACAAATTCCCAAAATTTGTCCAAAAATGATGTAGTGTGAAAGAGAAAGTTTATTTACTTTAAGTACCTGAACTTAGATAAAAGCATTTATTTTGAAAAAGATCAATTTCTTAATACCAAATGTACATAATAAAATCATAAAAAAACATTCAAATAAAAGAGAGATTTATAACAACCTCTCCTTCAAAACTTAGTTTTATTCTGAAATAAAAAAAAATTAGGGATTATGCTGATCACAGAATTAATTAGAAGCCCGAGCGCCTTGTAGCCAAAACAAAAAGGGTTTCTTCACAAACAAAAGATAGATATAGCGCTGTCGTGGGCTTTTTGCAGCGCACGCCAGAATTGCTTGCAGATGGCAGAATTTTTTCCTACTTACTTGACAAATATCGTTATATTTTGGACACTTCACACGATATCTTTATAAATTATAGCTCTATTTTATAATTTATAGCCTATATATGCTTATATAACTGTAAAGCTTTTCAAAATCCATTCAGTTGTTTTTGCGTGAAAGACGGCCAAATATCCTTACAAACACTTTCCATTTATAATATATATCTAGATATTATGCAAATACCTAGAAAATGTTTCTCGAGACTAAGTTTGACTAAACATTTATTTTGTACAGTGTCAACAACATAAATGAATGAGACGGATAGTATTAAAAGGAACAACAATAAAATTCACTTTTAGATTTTTCAGATTGAAATATGAAAAAAAAATTTACCCTGTTAAAATGCATACTTCAATAAAAATCTTTATTCGAGATAAATCTTTAATCTTAAATACAACAATACTATGAAAACCTTTTATACTCTGGTAAATATTTTTAAAGAATGCAAAAGGAATACTTAATTAAAAATATTCTGAAAAACCTATACAGGTTGTATTTATATTGTATAAAAATATTTATAACTTCATAATGTATTTCAGTTAGATGACTAAAAGCGAATTTAAATACTTTCGTAGATCACGTCGTGTTATTTAGGATATTTGTATCCAAACATTCTTTTCTTGATTTTTTATGTTGAGTATATCTAGGCTTTCATTTAGATTCCCCATCCTTTACATTCATTGCAAATTATTTTTTTAGAAAAATGGGTTTTATACTGTTTTGTACAAGAATAAGGATTATTTTTGAAATAATGCCATAAAGCATT
>BMAU01013848.1:0-12147 GCA_019973935.1 Trichonephila clavipes
ATATTTGTTTCACGGATTTATTGCGAATCTATACTGAAAACTTTCATTTTATAAATTTGGAAAAATATTTAGATATGTTTTTATTTTTTCACGAATCAAGTTGGAATATTTAATTGATTGTTGTTAATTTTATCGTTTTGAATTTTTATTAAATTGTTACGCATTTCATTTTTTCTACCTTGTAGTACAGTATAGATTTGAAAATCGGCAAAACTGTTATTTCGAAGAATTTAATGCACTTTTTAAAATATTTTATTAAAAGAAATAGGTTGTACAACATATCTTTTGTAGAAAATGCTTCATACAATTTTCAAGTTTATTACAAACTATATTAATTTTTTACAGAATGCATTCATGAAACTTATTTTCTTTATTAATGGAAAATTGAATATGAAAAACTGTGCTTATTAATTCATTTCAAACTTTAACCGCATTTCTCGAAAAGTACCGCATGAATGAACAAGAAATACTTCCATTTAACAAAAAAAAATTCTCAAGTGGAATAATTAACACATTATAGAAGTATCGTTGAGTAAATGAATATTCGTATTCTTGTGAATAATTTAGCAACAATTGCAGTGCAAATTAAAACAATAATCTTTTTTTTTTAATTTAAAATTAAATTTTGCTGTTGTGTATTTTTAAACGTCAGATCCCACCAACAGTTGAGATATATATGTCAAGAGGAAGCAGAAAAGGTTCATTTATCTTTGTATAAAAATTTTTTATTTCTGTCAGCAGATAATTTTAAGGATATTTATTATATTTTAAAATAATTTGTTTTTATTTCTTGAATGTGTCTAGTACACATGAGTTCTTTCTTTTTCAGTTAGTTACTTATGGTTTCACTTTAAAAGAGAAAATGCTTTTGAAATCGAGTGTCTTTATTTCCATTATTTCTTAAAAGATTCAATTTGTCTCCCGAATTTAGAGAAAGAATACTTTTTAGGTGGAATTATTTTCTTTTAATACCTTTTTCACTTAGCCAAAAAAAATGTTTATTAAAACTAATTTTATTTTTTAGGTAAGAAGACCAAGAAGAAAAACCAAGAACACAAACAAAATTTCAAGTACATTCATGAATTGCCTACAAAAGAACAACAGAGCGTTGCCTTCTTCTTTCTCTGCCTTTGTTCAGAGCAAATTTTCGTTTACATCGTTTTGGGCATACATTAATATAGCATTTTTTTCCATACTATTTAGATTGTAATATTTTTTTGTTTACTAACATTTACTGTACGTGTATATGTATGTGTGTATTTGCATCTTAAACCTCGGTTGAGAGACAAGGATGACACCTGAGCTGGTACCAACGGGAGGATATTGAGCCTCAACAGATTTACCGTGCATCGTAACCATCAAGACTCTGGCTACAAGTTCATGACCATGGCCACTATTCTATCGCGGCCACAAGGAACTGTAAAAACTCTATTGAAAAGGTAAAGTGAGCTTCAGTTAGATACGAGGAGTTGTATATGGCAGGCATATAACAAAATACAGCAACATGAAAGGGAAACATAAAGGTGTAAAATCTCGAATAATTACTCTAAATCCCATGCAATTTATGTCTTGCCTAGCACGCTCTTTTAACTTTTTAGTTCCTTATGCCGCTTCCAGTAATATAGATTGTAAACATTTTGGTAGGATATCCCAATGTTTATAATTGCTTATTTTTTGCGTTTTCAATAAAATGGTAATTCAACAAAATCATTTAAGCATTACTCATCACTCGTTGTGAAGTTAAAATAGATACAAGTAAAGCAGTTTATACAGAGTTTAAGCAAACTTGTTATATCCTAGAAGAATTTATTGATGCAAATTATTACTTTAGGGTATCCAAGACTCAAATCTATTGGATTGAATACAGAAATGCCAGTCATTTTGTTTTGTAGTATGGTTTGCAATATTGACCAAAATCAAAATTATCTATAAATTATTTCAAGCAGAAACAATTTCTTTTTGGCTCGACTTTTAATTTATTTAACAAAACTGAGACTCAAGTCCAAACATAAAAGAACAACATCCAAATGTTCGGATGAAATACATTTTCTGTAATGACATTTTCGCATGCGGGCCAGTGACGGTTTAAGCTAATTTCGAGCCTTTTGTACAGCAAATCGACAGGGCCCCTTGGCACTGGCGGATCCTAGGTAAATCTGGTGTATTCCATCTTTTTCAGACTCTTCCGAGCCCTAAGCCCCTGGGAACCCACTCAAACACCCAATGGATAATCCTGCACTTATGCGAGTGTCACGTAGTTCTCTTTTTCATGCCACTCATCAGAGGAATTGTTTATTTCATCATTTTTCTTTAATGGGCAACGTTTAAATAATTATGTATTCTTATATATTTATATATGAGAAAAACAATTTAAACATCAATTAGTTAAATTATTTTAAAATATTTATACGTGATTTAATTATGTAGAATATATGTTATGTATCTTTATACGGTACTTATACGTATTGTGGAACATTGCCAACGTTCAAGTAACTCGCTAAATCGGCAACCCTTATTTAACATGTATTACATTTCTGAAATGGCAATCATGTGCTTCCTATCCTATAATGTCGCCAATACCTTTGCAATAATTCCTAAGTACAGTTTATACAATTTATATAACGCCGTATGCAGTGTATGGCTAGGAAACATTATGCCCTGAACGCTGTTTCTTTTGATAAAATTCTCTAATCAAACAAAAGGAGAGGTTCCATATTTTTTCACAATTAATGCTTTTATTCTCTCGTAATCTCTTAGTTGCCATCACTAATGTAAATTAAATTATCAGCAAATTTCTCGCCAATTAAATTCAATAAGATTTTAGATTTTAATTCTTTTGGCACATTTCTGTGCTTAAATGCTCCTTCTAATGAATCAAAAAATACATCTCATATACTTCCTTTCTTCATATTATCTCGATCTCCTACATAATATATGTATAATTTTTTCATTTATTTTTGATTAATGTTCTCTTCTCATGTTTGAGAGGAAATGGTCTACATGAAACTAATAATTAAAAAAATCAAAGTTTAAAAAAATATCACTTATAATTAGTATTAATTTATAAACTTCGAGCAATCACGGTATATGCTTCTATTACCTTTTAATTCTGTTTTCTTCGATCCCTCACCCTCAATTTACAACACCCACAACACGGCCCTTTTGAATCGTCGCATTCAAATATCTGCGGCACACATCCCAGAACCAAAACATTATCAATCTAGAATCTGCGGTTTTAGTTAAAAACCAAATTCATATTTTCAATATTTTTTTTCACCATCCTGGAAATTATGAATGAGATTGGAATTGATGCTCTTTTTGTGGTCATAAAATTGTGTGCATGGCTTCATGCTTTCCGCTAGATGTCGCCAGAGAAGTACAAAGCTTTTATTGATTTGGAAGCCTGCTTTCATATTCACAGGAAGGACAGACAATCAGCGCCGCGTAAAGGGCTTATAATGCAGTAAAAATGTGCAATAACACTGTGGTGTTCTATAAAAAAATTTAAATTTACGAAGTTTCTTTGGCAGCAAAGTTTTGATCAACGTTTGTGTACTAAAGCTCCAAGAGAGACGATAAACCCTGATGGGCAACAATCCTTTTTTGAAAGAGAGGTTAGATTATTTCCCGAGTACTCGTACTGATGGAGGCTCCTCCATATACTAAAAAATTATGTGCGAAACACATAGAGGTCTCTTTTTAGAGACAGGGAATATGTTTACAACAGTTACCGTGCTTAAAATTAATAGGTTTTTGTGGATTAAACTTGTCTTTGTTTATAGGTCAGCATTTACGGTAATATCAACAATCTTTTTCTTAAGTGTAATTTGTAGAGAATATTAATTTTGTTTAAAACTTAATTATTGTAAGACATAAATGCTTGTCATATACATTGCATCAACGTTGTTTCAACATATTCAGCTTCCCGTTTCACTGAATAGTACGCAATAAATCAGATATGGGGATTGTAACTCGGCATTCTCCTCCGTATATTTAATTCCTTTCCCGTTTGGAAAAATAATTTGATATTGTTGATCCAACGTTTCACAAGATATCGTATTTAACAAGTAGATTGGAGCTGTTATTGATAAATACCAATAAATTCATTATAAAATGATCTATTTTAATTTATAAATGTATTGATAGTGTATTATGTACTGGCAATCCGTACTAGTGAAATCCATAGAAAATACAGTAAAAGTAATATTCCTAAATATGTATTAAAAATAAATTCTGTGTAGCCTAAATTTCCTTTCTGTATGACAAAAAATGTAATGTTTTCTAACTGCAATGCTTAGTGTAATTAATTAATAAACATTACTTTTTTATTAAAAAAAGAGTAAAAAAACATCTATTCACTGGCATTACAAAGAAATATTTATTATAGAAAGGGTGTGGATGTTTACTTATCAATTTTTAAAATAGGACATACACAATAGTTAGTTACTCGAGTTTAAATTCCTGGGTGTTGCAATGTATGAACCAACATGTATGTGGTTTGCTAGTGCATATAATCGTGTATGCACTAGTGGAACATTTCGTTGCCTAATGCCGCTATTACACATTCCTCTGCGTGATATAGTACGCGATTCGTATTTCTTACTGATTATACAGTAAACTTGAATGTTTCTATACAAAGTAAAGCAGGAGTGGCTAACCAGTAGCACGGAGGGTGAGTGATGAGTGAGTGATTATTGGGTTTTATTGCGCAAGAGCCAAATTTGGCTATACTGCGCCACACGTTTGTTAAAATATTAAAACCATATTAAAAACGGTGTTAGTCGAAAACAAATAATGCAACACAATCAAAATTTTTAAAGTAATATACGAAAAAGAAACTAAATAACGCAATACGAAATGTAAACCAGAATATGTTAGTAATAAAAAGTAAGCTTTTTCAATAGAAAAAACCAATTCAAATTGTAAATTTGAAATATTTGTCTGTGGAAATTAGAATGGCAAGAAAGAGGGCCAAAAATAGAAAAAGATCACTAGGGTTCCCCGGGTTCGTGAAGCCCGTGTTTACCAAAGACAGTAAACCCCTACGGAAAAGATCACTAGGGTACCTCGGGAGCGTGAAACCCGCACTCACCTAAAGAAGGTGAAACCCCTGAGGGGGGTAGCACGGTGGAGTTGCAACAGTGGAACTTGAAAATTTACTGAAAAATTTTAAAAAATTGAAATAATAAAAATGAACAAGAAGTTATTTTTACTATTTTACTGAAATGCGGTTGTCACGCACAAGAAAGAAGTCACAAAAAATAATTTTATAAATACACTTATTGATTTACTACAGATAATTATTATGTTTTATAAATATTCCTTCATTGTTGTGAGCAGTTGCTCTCCAGTTTTGGAATTAAGAGTGTTTTAAAATATCTGGAAGAACACTATTTACTGCCCAATAAGTGTTTGCTACTTAAGAATGAAGGTTGGCTCTGAGATTTAGGTTTTCTTACTCCCCGATGTTGTGAACATTAAATTTAATGTTACAAGGAAAACATTGTATTTTTCATTCTCTAGTTACAGTCTTATATAATTTGGGAAATAAGTTTTGCTTTTTGTGACTCGATTTTTGAGAAAAAAAATTATCTACCAAAATTGAAACTGCTCGAAATTATTCTAGATTTTAAAATTTAATATTCATTTTGCAGGATCCATTTAAATCTAAGTTTCAAGACTTTTCAAGATGATGGCAGGAAAATTTGCTGATCTTTTCACAAATTCTTTTTCAGTTTCTTGCGAGATGTTTATTGTTACCAACTAGATATTCAAATGGAATTTATTTTAAAAAAATGTTAGAGGTTTTTTAAAAACAAAACCTAAGTGTGTACTACTTTGAGTCTAAATTATTACATTATTTTTAAATCTGCTCTTAGGTTTGCATAAAAAAATATGCTATATGCGTAGAAATCAAATAATTACAATGTATAATTAATATTTTACACAATTTCATCTTTGTACTGTTTGTTGAAAAAGTTGGAAGTGGCACGAAGAAAAAAATTTTTTCAGATAATGGCACTCTCTTCCTAAAATTATCAGCCAGCCCTGATGCAAAGCGATTGCTGCAGAACATTTCATATTAAAAATTCTTAATCGCCACGTGACGCTAGTGTTGTGGAGAGAGTGGAATCTTCCCTGGGAAATAAAGAAACACGTGTACGTTTCCGTTATTATGTAACAGACCCGCTGCCTTCTGTTTGATGCTGAAATAATCAAGATCGATTCTTTTAAATGTTTGTTTGTTTCAAATTGGCTGCATTTTGGAAGCTATGGCATTTGCAGTCAAGGCAACTCACCTAGAGTGGGGGCCATTTCAGAAGGGGCACCAAGTAATAGCGTCTCCCTCCACCAAATTTCAAAGTCTGACTTTTATTTAATTCTAAGTCCCGCCGGGTGCTAAATACTGCCGTGATTTAATTTTGCCGCAAGTAGTGGAGACAAACTGATAGTTCAAGGGACCTTTTACATACCACAAAATCACATGACATGCGAGCTAACGATTTACTCAGTCAAAAAATCTAAAGACCCCAGACGGGAGTGAGAACCCAAACTGTGTAGACTCGTAATACCTGCACGCTGCCTCACAGCCACAGGGCAGACAATCTTTTAAAGGTTAATGGAAAGTTTTTATCAAATATACTCTAGCAATGGAGATGTAAAGTATTTCTGGTATATTTTTTGTTTCAGCTCTTGACTATGCATTACTTTGGATTCCACTTCTGTTATAATTTCTCCCCTTCTGACGATACAACTGCATTCAGATTTCAAACCTATTATATATTATGATATTGAATGTGTGATTCTACTTCAAGTAGTGCTTCGCAAACATTCAATGTTTGTAAACCGATTTTGAATGATTGTTTTCATCGCAACCCTTTCCATGCAATAACAATTTATTCAATGCAATATTAATGAACTATGACGCGAACGATACAATACGACTTTAATTATAAACTTTACTAATTATCGAGATAATTATTAAATTTTGTATATGACAAGCCTATATTTTGTATATGACTGTTGAATGCAATAATACTCGTAATGTACTGCGATACTAAAGCTACTATACAACTTTAATTATGAATCGTACTAATTATTAAATCTTTTATTTTCTGTGCAACTTATATCGAATACCAAAAATAATCTTCTCAAAACCATGTGACAAATATTTATATCACTATACAGTTGTTTCAGTTCTAACATATGACGAATATGTTTTTTACTTGATGTATATTTTGTGTCATTTTTGTAGAGAAATTCAGTAGTGAGGGTCATTGAAGATTACTTGGACCAGTTAGAAGGCAATTGGCTATCAGATGACGAAAGTTCTGTCGATAACTACAGCGTACGCAGAGGAAATTTGAATAATAATTACTGATTTTTTAATTATTACCAGGAATAAAAATGATACAAAGATATATTATTTTTTTTTAAATTTACTTTTTACTGAGCTTATAAAATGTAAATTTGCATGATGATGGATAATCCATCGTACTTTTATTTGTGATTATTTCGCAAGAAAAGAAAAAAGTCACGCAAATAAGGGTTATAAAATCCCTGTAATTAATAATCCATGAATGTCGTGATGTGTGTGTAACGCGTTTTTTTATCCTATATACATAAATGGAACTGTACGTGTTTTTTCAAATAAAGTGCTTATTGAATATCTAATTTCAGCTTTTGTAAATGTGTTCTTAAAAACCTTCATTTTTTTGCTGTTGAAACTTTTCATATTTAATTGTACCATAACGTTAAGTAATTTGAAAAGCAATCCAAAAAATATTTATCCTTGTTTTTGATACAAAAAGCTTGATGAATACGAAGCTAATTTAAACTTCTAAAACTATTTAATACTGTTCTAATATTTTCTCTTGCATTTCCATTTAAACCCTACAGATGGCGCTAAGTTTATCTGCATCAAAAAATCTAGATTTTAAAACTTGGGAACTAGAGGAAGCCTGGCATCACCTATTGCATGGTTATATTTCATGAAATGCAAATTTCTTCGTCGGTAGGCAGGAAATAGATGTTGGTATGAAAGAGAGAAAAAAATAAATAATGTATAATCAAAGTTATGCTCAAGAAACGCTCTTAAATCCACTTTTCCTCGGACAGGTGGAGCACAACATTATTGGGCATTTGGGGCCTATAACGAATGCAGGATACTCAGGCATCTCTACTTATTCATGGAAAGAAGGAAGATTGTTTGTAACTAAAGAATTCCAATTTTAACTAGAATAAATCGAAATTATACATAGATAATAAATTAGGTATAATGACCACAATACGCAATATACATTAATATCTATTATTAAAACGTCATTTTACCCACTTTTATGGTTGAAATCCTTTTTTTATAAATAAAACAAAATACATTAGCCATTTCTTCATCTTCAATTCATTCAAAAGTTTCGGTTAAAAAAACGAGTCATTGTTGATGCGTGGAACATAAGCATATTAACTGATTATTCTACGATTTATAATTGAGTCAAGCTGAAATCATGAGTTAATCGATCCGGATGTAATTATTTCTTCTTCTCTAATACGAATAGTTTTTTTTGTATGATAATCATCAACGTAAGGATGGCGATTCTTTCGAAAAACATTGATTTTTAAATCGATTCATAAACAAATCGAGGTCCTAAAGAACGGTTTTTTCAAGTCTGCATTTTAAAATGAAAATATAAATCCATTTTAGAAAACAAAGAAAGATACCTTAATAAAAGATTTCTTATCAGTAACATCAGGAACTCGAAAATTACAGTTATTTTAATTACCATATCAAAATATCAGGTGTAAAAATTAATGTGTACAAAAATAATAATACGAACACGTAAACTGATTTTACTTGATTAAATTAAAATTGGAGTAACATCGACGCTTCCTTTTTAGACAGATAACGAGAGCTTTACTATTTTGTATTTAAGCAAAATAAATTTGAGATTATACAAATGAATAGACAATACGAATAGTAAAACATGAACATTTCATCAATTGGGAATTCCACAAAGTTATATCAATGCTCATGAGTAATTATACGTTAGTAAACTAATTTAAGGGGACTTGCTTGCATACATGATAAGATTTAACGGCAATGGCAACAAACGGAACAAACTCAAGAATAGCTAGCATCAGTAAAAATGTAAACTGATTCAGCTTAGCTTCAATTATTTTTATTATTCCGTAACAAACACACATAAAAATAAATATTTATATCTCTAATCACTGGGATATTATGACGAGTCAATCAAGGCACAAACAGAAGACGCAATGGCACAACAAATACAAAGTCAAAGATTTTAAAAATAGCTTCTTTTTTTTTTTTTTATTAAAAAGAGGAGTAAAAAAAACTAAGGACACAGGCATCTCACAGGAGTTTATGAGTAATTAACCCTTTAACCGCCAACACTGTTATATTACGGGTTTTAAAGGTATCCTACTATATATACTTTCAGGGCAAGTGATTTTAAAAGTGCATAAATGGATAATTTTCATGATATTTAGCGTCACTCTGAATTTAGAATACAAGCATGTTTTAAGGACATTTTGACAAAAAAAAATTTGTTTAAATATAATATTTTGGCAAAATTAACAGAATAATCTTTTTTTCAAATGTTCTCCTTTTGTGAAAAATGGTTCTATCATAATAATATTTTGCCTGCATATAGCTCAGACCTCTCTACAGAGGCTCAACTAGAATTTTTGAAAAGCTCACAATATTTTCAGAGTTACCACCCATTGAATTAATTATTCGCGTTTTTCTTAAAATTGCTCCTCTGTTGTCTTAAAATATGAATAAACCACTTCTAAGTTAAATATTTCAATACTTCTAGTTGAGCCTCTAGGAACAGAGGTCTGAGCTATATACAGGCAAAAGGCTATTATTATAATAGAGTTTCAGAGTTACCACCAATTGAAATAATTATTCGCGTTTTTCTTAAATTTGCTCCCCTCTGTTGTAGTAAAATATGAATAAACCCACTTCTAAGTTATATATATTTCAATAATTCTAGTTGAGCGCCTCTGAACAGAGGTCTGGGCATGAGCTATATACAGGCAAAACATTATTATAATAGAACCATTATTCACAAAAGGAGAACATTTGGATAAAAGATTATTCTAAGTTAATTTTTGGCCAAAATGGTTGTATTTTAAATAAAAAAAAATTTTATCAATACGTCTATAAAACAATTTTATGCATATATATATTCTAATCAAGACACTAAATATCATGAAAGCGATCCATTTATGCGTTTTTGAAAATCACGGTTCGAACGATGATCGGACATCTTAAAGACTAATTCACAACTAGTAATTAAATTTATGGTTTTACCAAAACGAAAAAATCAAATGTCGATTTTTCTGGGATTAAATATCGATTCAAGTGCTACATATCGATTTCAAAAATCTGTTTGTTGGCCCGAGAAAACGTTTTTTGGATTAATCGATCCCAGATCGCCATGACTACAACAAAGCAATTCCGTAGGTTTTGGAACGAAAAATGAAAGGTTTGTCATATATTCAGTAAAACCTTGTGGTGGCACCAGGAGTGAATCCTGTATTTTTTAAATCGGCGAAAGGAGTGTTTCTCAAGCTGTGGGGAGTGCTCCCTGGGGGGGCATGATAACCCTACGGGGGGCGCGGCATGTCTAAAGTCGAGAATAAAAAGTTATTTTAAAAAAAAAATTACTTATATAAAGAAAAGTAAAACAAAATACATTCTGACAATAAAAATATGCGCTTTAACTTTTATTTGTTCAATTTAAAAATTAGAAAAAAAAAGTAACATATAATACTTTTCTTATTACTTAAAAGTATATAAAGGGTGTTTTTTGAGAGGTATAGAACTTTAAATTGCAATAAAACAACGATGTATTATTCGATTGATATGAATTTTTTATTCGAAAGATAATCTCGTGGCATTACATTTTAAATATGATTTCTGGCATATGACTGCCCCGGCTGGCTCAGATGTAGTCAATCTGGACGTCAATTTTCGATGACTTTTTCAACATTCGTGGCCGTATATCGGCAATAACACAACGAATGGTGTCTTCCAAATGGTCAAGCGTTTGTGGCTTATCCATAGACCAATGACTTTACATAGCCCACAGAAAATAGTCCAGCGGTGTTAAATCTCAAGATCTTGGAGGCCAATTCACGGGTCCCAAAACGTGAAATTAGGCGGTCACCAAACATTGTCTTTCAATAAATCGATTGTGGCACGAGCTGTGTGACATGTTGCGCCGTCTTGTTGGAACCACAGCTCCTGGACATCATGATTGTTCAATTCAGCAATAAAAAAGTTAGTAATCATGGCTCCCCATACCGATCACCATTGACTGTACCGTTGTGGCCTTCATCGTTTTGGAAGAAGGGATTCCACTTCAGCCCATAAAGCGCACCAAACAGTCAGTTTTTCTGGATGTAACGGTGTTTCGACACCTTTTTACTTGTGTGGATTAGCTTCACTCGTAAACGAGTTTGTTTGTTGGCGCTGTCAGTGGCATTCAACCAGCCAGGTAATGGCACTTCTTCGCTAAACAAAAAATTCGCTTATGAAAATCGACCATTACTTTCGAAATAAAATTGCACAATTTGAGAAAGCGTTGTTCAGGCGTGAGTCTATTCATGATGAATTGCCAAACCAAACTGAGAATAAATCATGACAGCTGTTAAATTGGTCGCCATCTTGGAAAATAATGCCAACTTAAACTTTCTATACCTGGAAAAAAAACACTCTTTATATACATATATATAATTTACTCAAAATATCTATTACTTAAAAATAATGTAATTTAAAAATCTATTACTTGAAAGTAATATTTATAAAATTTAATACTTATCTTGATAATTTGAATGGTTAATAATTAGGTCTTATCGTAATTTTAGCGTCAAATTACAAGTATCTCATTGCATTCAATACATTGTTGATGTGGCTACAGGGGCGCGATGAAAATTATGATTGAACATTGGGTTGCCAATATTGAAAGTTTGAAAAGCACTGCTTTAAAGGGTTGAATAATGTTCGTTGATATAATTTGTGTGAAATAAATTTTCTGTTTTCCGAAATAACATCCATCTCTTTAATGTGATTTTCTTGGGAAAATTATCTTGAAAGATACTAATGGCGTTCATTATTAA
>BMAU01013849.1:0-19279 GCA_019973935.1 Trichonephila clavipes
ATAAGGGGTGTGACCCAATGTAATAAAGGGACACGCGGGGAAGGGGTTCTTAATTAAGTCCACTAGTTAATTAAACACGTTTATTAGACAAAACAAACATTTACATACATAACTAGAGAACTAACAGTTACAATAGAATTGAAAGGGATCGGAGCGCATGCTCGTACGTCCTTACAGTTCCGAAGCTTGGCCATTACTGAAGATTGTTCTAGCCGCTAGAGGGCGCGATAGTCTTTCTACTGTTCATATGAGAAGAGTTTAAACTACGGGGGTTACAATCTCCCCTATGGATCCGACGACGTCCCGGCGAGGAGACATAATTAGCTGTTGTAGTAGTAGCTCTTGTTGAGGGATGGATGTTCTGTTGGAAACTGCTGTTGTAGCAGTCGACGGGCTTGGAAAATGTTTATTTTGTGATGTGGATGTAACTTTTCTTGGTCGGCCTCTTTTCCGAAGTGGAGCTACGGGAGAAGTGTTTATGTCTTTAACAGGTGTTAAAGCAGAAGTAATATTAAGTAGCAAAATCGGTTCAGAATGGATTGGCAAGTTCGACAACATAAGTCGGTGACTTTTGGGTGAGAATTAGATATGGACCGTCACGCTTTGGCATGAACTTGAAGTTTTCTTGTTCTTTGCATTACTGATGGGATGCAAAGTAACCCAGACTTTATCTACAGGAGAATAGACTGGACGACAATTTTTATCATATTGCTTTTTCGTTGATCTTGCTTTGCTTCTATTCTTTCTCGTATGTCTTCGGTAATAGTTGCGAATCCTTTTAAATAATGTGTTTTTTCGGCAACAAAATTGTCATTGTGAACGACGCTTTTGAAATCTTGCACCACATCGTCTACAGTTCGTAGCTCTCTCCCGAATAGTAGGTAAGCAGGGAGTGTGACCTGTAGTATCACAGACAGGTGTATTCATGGCAAAAACGTATGACTGGAGTTTGGAATACCAACTAGAATGATCGTCTCCAAACAAGTATTGCAAGTCGGGGTTTAAGGTCTCTGTTTTTCGCTCTACTGGATGGGTGTGGTGAATAAACTGGTATTAAGTTTTTGACTTATATTTAAAGTAAAAACAATCTGTTGAAGAACAGCACTGACAAACTGCGTTCCATTGTCACTGATAAATTCAACGTCTTGGTATGCCATGACGCAGCCAGCTCTTCAATAGGATTGTTACATTGACGAGCACTGGCTTGAAAGGGCAAATAACTCAACCCACTTCGTGGCACAATCACCGACAATGAATATCCATTGTTTGTGTGTCAGTTTGTGAGGCGTGGCCCAAATAATCAATGACTTCGGAAATCTGTGAATAGACTGGAGTTCTAGGCAAAGCAGGTTTTTGGTTTCAGCAACCTTAAAACGAGCACATTCTGGACATTTTCTTAATATAGTCGGATATGTACTTTCTCATGCCTGTCAGTAATATCGTCTGGCGATTTTCTGGGAATGTTCCCTCTTCTCCATAATGTCCCAGCCATCGGATCATTATGATGTCTTTCCATTATCAATTCACGTTCAGCAGTTGGAATGACTAACTGAGCTTCCCCCAGAATCAGCATCAGGAACATAACGATACAAAAAACACCTTGATTCATCAAAAATCCACGTTCAGTCCAGTTTTGCATATTCTTCAGTTTTAGAGGGGGATTCAAAACTGTCGATGATTTTCTTTTTAAATTATCATCTTTAAGCTGCGCCTCACGCATGTCTTTACAACTTCGTGTAGGCATATCAGCTATCGTGATATTATTTTCTTCGCAAAATGATTCTTCTTGAGTAACTGGGCGAGATAACATGTCTGCAACTGGAAGATGGTTTCTTGTATTTATACGATGTTCAATAAATGGTGTAGGCTCTCTCCCTGGTTGAAAGCATTCTTCATACTTTTCCAATAGTGAATTTAGTTCTTCCGTTGTGGAAGTGAAAGGTGAGTACCTTCATTTTCCAAAGTTGACAAAGATGTGGTTCAGGGTCACAGTGAGCAGAGCATTGATATTAGGAGGCGCTTTCACAAAATTATATTTTCTGGCCAAGACGTTTCGGTGAAGTACCATTGTTTTCTTTGGAGATCTAAGACGATCCCCCTGCAGCTGTTAAAAGTCTATGCCTAGAAGGGTTCTTATTTTACCTCTAGCATTTTCAAAATTAAAAGTTCCGTGGGAATGACTTTCCTTGAATACTAATGTCTACAGAAGTTGTCAGTATTTCTGTGGTTTGAGTACGACCATCAGCAAGAGTCATCTGCATGGTTTTCTCTTCAAATTCAATCCTTTTGTTTAAGTAAATGGTATAATTTTCACCAGCCACTGAATGTAGCACCCAGTATCAGCACAAACTGCTGCTTCTGTATTACAAATGGAAATTTGGATTATACTAATGGGATTACTTTCACTAGAAAAACTATAAAAAAGTTTGATTGATTCAGACTTGATGACAAGAAGGCATCATCTTTTCTCGAACTGGGTTGCAAGTGTGGCATCTTGATCGAATGATTCCAGGAGCACACCATCTATAGCAAGATATAGGAGTTCTGTCTTCTTTTTGTATCAACGATTTTCTTTTCAGGTATTCTGTCTTTGGAAATGGGGATTCCACCCTGTTACTGGGAATCCCCGGTTTCGCCTACTTGACCGGGAAACCAGACAGAGAATGTTCATACGACAACTTAGGATTTTTGTGTGTAGTTACTTCTCAGGGACTGGGAATTCATTTCTTTTTGTTTCCTGCTAAAGTTTTTTTTTTATTTCTCATGTTTTTGACTTCTTCATACGAATCCTAGCGCTTATCCACTAGTTGTAGAGGATTGTTCCAATTACACCACTGGTCCAAAAAAGTGATCTTTTTGTAATCTTGAGGGGTTTTCTTTTTTTTATTTGGTCACCACATAATCAAATCTTTCAATTCTTCAAGCGTCGTAACTTTTGATTCTTTCAGCCACCCATCAAAAATATTTTTGCAAGTCAAAGTAGAAGTCACGCCAGGTTTTCACAGAATCTTTAGTGTGTCGGAAAACATCTGCCGAAATTTTTCTGCACTTAATTTAAAGCGTTTTTAGAAGAATTTGTTTGACTTTATAGTAGTCTTGAGCATCGGCAAAAGATTCTTTTTAGTGATTAAATTTGAAACTTCAGTTGGTAAAAGACCAACAAGGTATACACCACCCACTGAGGAACTGGTACTTTTAAAAATGTTAACTGCCTTTCGAAGAGGTCTAGAAAAATTGTTACATCAGTTGTCTTTTGGATCAAAAATCGGTAATAGCTATGGAGTTCTAACTTTGGCATATTGGAGTCTGAAGTTGTAGAATTACATTGAAGTTGTAATTTTTGCAGTTCAAATTGTCTTTGGTTTTCTTTTTCTCTTTTCAACCCGCAATTCGAGCTCTTTTCTATCACAAATAATACGATTTAAACATTCTTTAGAAAACTCTACATCATACCCTTCACTTTTAAGATTGCGTCTTTAATGTCAAGAAATTTGAAATTGTCTGGTATTGATATGTCTAGCGTTTCCGCCAATTCAAGGAGATCCTGCCTGCGACCTTTTGCTAAAATAGGCCATCGTGAAATGTCACTTCAAATTAGTTACAAATTTATATTCTTTGAACTTTAAATTTAATTTAACAAAATGTTATTAATGAAATAATAATACAGTATATATATACATACATAAAAGTAATAGCTCAATTTCTTACAATATGCAATTTGAAAAAAATTTCATGAATCACAAAATGAAAAAAAAATAAAACTATTTTCGTTGTTTTCTAAGCTCAATACACAATCAAAGTAAAATTACTATCAAACTTTTAGTTAAAAGAATCATCAAAATGATCTGAAAACACATTTGAAATACATCATACCACAAGTAAAAAAAGAATCATATACGTTCTCATAAATAAAAGTTCCACTTAGCCGAAAAAACAAAATTTCTATTAGTATTCAAAAAGAAAAGTTATTAGAACTCAGAGTTATAAATAACCTTGAACTGTCTATTTCTCCTTGTTTAAATTTATTCTCGCTTACGCAGCATGAAATATCTCATCAGTTTCATAAATGAATCATAACCAAAAATTAATACTAGCAAGAAGAGAAAAACGGAGATATATATATTCTTTTTCTTTTAACCCACTAAATATATTATTTAACTGAGACAAATCTTTCAACATA
The DNA here is from genome assembly GCA_019973935.1 of Trichonephila clavipes. NCBI lineage: Eukaryota > Metazoa > Arthropoda > Arachnida > Araneae > Nephilidae > Trichonephila > Trichonephila clavipes. Next base: position 4,181 of record BMAU01013849.1, read on the forward strand.
TAATGCACATTTTACACTTAAAAATTATACACATAAATGAATTTTTTTTTTTTGAAAATAGCATATAACAATACAAAAATTTTCCAGCTTAAATGCTTTCGAACAAGAATTGTAATCATTCAAAGAAAATAATACACATAAATACATATATATTTGGTTTTGTGTTCTCACTTAAGATTTTAAGTAAACAACGTTATACTTATTAGTTTAAACAATACAGGAAGTATATTTTAAATACACATTGAATATAATTTAACTGTATATTATGCTGTTTAAAATTACACAATTACCTTTCTTGAAATAAGAAAAAGATTCTCTTAATTTAATTCTGAACAGGACGTTCTAAATTTAAATCAGTAAAGAATGTTCTCTATGTCAGAACAATGAAGTCAATTTTTAAGAAATTAAAACTTACACAATTCTTTAGGATATTAAATCCAATTTGCATTTGGGCATGCAATGGATATTTTAGTATTATAAGGTATAATACTTAAAAGAAAATTCAAAGTAAAAACTTTACTTGTTCTTCAGGTGAAGATAAATCCAACGATTTTGTTAAACTTGCTCATTCTACAGGTGAGAACGGAACAATAGCGGTTAACCTGAAAATTAATGGCGAGCAACAGCCAAGCCTCTTTAACTATACAAACACGTTGGGCGTCAAATTATAAGGGGTGTGACCCAATGTAATAAAGGGACACAGGGGGGGTTCTTAATTAAGTCCACTAGTTAATTAAACACGTTTATTAGACAAAACAAACATTTACATACATAACTAGAGAACTAACAGTTACAATAGAATTGAAAGGGGTCCGGAGCGCATGCTCGTACGTCCTTACAGTTCCGAAGCTTGGCCATTACTGAAGATTGTTCTAGCCGCTAGAGGGCGTGATAGTCTTTCTACTGTTCATATGAGAAGAGTTTAAACTACGGGGGGTTACAGATGTAAATATTTGTTTCACGGATTTTATTGCGAATCTATACTGAAAACTTTTATTTTATAAATTTGGAAAAATATTTAGATATGTTTTTATTTTTTCACGAATCAAGTTGGATTATTTAATTGATTGTTGTTAATTTTATCGTTTTGAATTTTTATTAAATTGTTACGTATTTCATTTTTTCTACCTTGTAGTACAGTAAAGATTTGAAAATTGGCAAAACTGTCATTTCGAAGAATTTAATGCACTTTTTAAAATATTTTATTAAAAAAAATAGGTTGTATAACATATTTTTTGTAGAAAATGTTTCATACAATTTTCAAGTTTATTACAAACTATATTAATTTTTTACAGAATGCATTCATGAAACTTATTTTCTTTATTAATGAAAATTGAATATGAAAACTGTGCTTGTTAATTCATTTCAAACTTTAAGATTAACCGCATTTCTCGAAAAGTACCGCATGAATGAACAAGAAATACTTCCATTTAACAAAAAATTCTCAAGTGGAATAATTAACACATTTTAGAAGTATCGTTGAGTAAATGAATATTCGTATTCTTGTGAATAATTTAGCAACAATTGCAGTGCAAATTAAAACAATAATCTTTTTTAAATTTAAAATTAAATTTTGCTGTTGTCTTTTTAAACGTCAGATCCCGCCAACAGTTGAGATATATATGTCAAGAGGAAGCAGAAAATGTTCATTTATCTTTGTGTAAAATTTTTTATTTCTGTCAGCAGATAATTTTAAAGATATTTATTATTATTTTTTTAAAATAATTTGTTTTTATTTCTTGAATGTGTCTAGTACACATGAGTTCTTTCTTTTCAGTTAGTTATTTATGGTTTCACTTTAAAAGAGAAAATGCTTTTGAAATCGAGTGTCTTTAATTCGATTATTCCTTAAAAGATTCAACTTGTCTCCCGAATTTAGAAAAAGAATACTTTTTCGGTGGAATTATTTTCTTTTAATACGTTTTTCACTTAGCCAAAAATGTTTATTAAAACTAATTTTATTTTTTTTTAGGTAAAGAAGACCAGAAGAAAAGCAAGAACACAAACAAAATTTCAAGTACATTCATGAATTGCCTACAAAAGAACAATATAGCGTGGCCTCTCTCCTTTCTCTGCCTTTGTTCGAGCAAATTTTCGTTTACATCGTTTTCGGCATACATTAATATAGCATTTTTTCCATACTGCTTAATATTTTTTTTGTTTACTAACATTTACTGTACGTGTATATGTATGGGTGTGTATTTGCATCTTCTTGTTTTTAAACCTCGGTTGAGAGACAAGGATGACACCCAACCGTACCAACGGGAGGATATTGAGCCCTCAACAGATTTACCGTGCATCGTAACCATCAAGACTCTGGCTACAAGTTCATGAGACCATGGCCACTATTCTATCGCGGCCACAAGGACCTGTAGCGACTCTACTAAGGTAAAGTGAGCTTCAGTTAGATATAAGGAGTTGTACAAGAGTGTTTTTTCAGGTATAGAAGTTTAAATTGGCATTCCTTTCCAAGATGGCGACCGATTTAACAGCTGTCAAGTGATTTATTCTCGGTTTGGTTCGGCAATTCATCATGTGAATAGACTCACGCCTGAACAACGCTTTCAAATTGTGCAATTTTATTTCGAAAATAATGGTCGATTTTCATAAGCGAATTTTGTTTAGCGATAAAGCGCACTTCTGGTTGAATGGCTACGTCAACAAACAAAACTGCCGCATTTGGAGTGAAGCTAATCCACAAGTGTATGTCGAAACACCGTTACATTCAGAAAAACTGACTGTTTGGTGCGCTTTATGGGCTGGTGGAATCCTTCTTCAAAAATGATGAAGGCCACAACGTTATGGTGAGTCAATGGTGATCGGTATAGAGCCATGATTACTAAGTTTTTCATTCCTGAATTGAACAATCATGATGTCCAGGAGCTGTGGTTCCAACAAAGACGGCGCAACATGTCACACACAACTCGTGCCACAATCGATTTATTGAAAGACACGTTTGGTGACCGCCTAATTTCACGTTTTTGGACCTGTGAATTGGCCTCCAAGATCTTGTGATTTAACACCGCTAGACTATTTTCTGTGGGGCTATGTAACGTCATTGGTCTATGCGGATAAGCCACAAACGCTTGACCATTTGGAAGACAACATTCGCCGTGTTATTGCCGATATACGGCCACAAATGTTGAAAAAGTCATCGAAAATTGACGTCCAGGGTGGATCACATCCGAGCCAGCCGTGGCAGTCCTATGCCAGAAATCATATTTAAAATGTAATGCCACAAGATTATCTTTCGAATAAAAAAATTCATGTCAATCGAATAATACATCGTTGTTTTATTGCAATTTAAAGTTCTATACCTCTCAAAAAACACCCTTTATATGGCAGGCATATAACAAAATACAGCAGCATGAAAGGGAAAACATAAAGGTGTAAAAATCTCGAATAATTGCTCTAACCCATGCAATTTATGCCTTGCCTAGCACGCTCTTTTAACTTTTTCATTCCTTATGCCGCTTCCACTAATATAGATTGTAAACATTTTGGTAGGATATCCCAATGTTTATAATTGCTTTGCGTTTTCAATAAAATGGTAATTCAACAAAATCATTTAAGCATTACTCATCACTCGTTGTGAAGTTAAAATAGATACAAGTAAAGCAGTTTATACAGAGTTTAAGCAAAACTTGTAATATCCCTAGAAGAATTTATTGATGCAAATTATTACTTTAGCGTATCCAAGACTCAAATCTATTGGATTGAATACAGAAATGCCAGTCATTTTGTTTAGTAGTATGGTTTGCCATATTGACCAAAATCAAAACTATCTATAAATTATTTCAAGCAGAAACAATTTTTTTGGCTCGACTTTTAATTTATTTAACAAAACTGAGACTCAAGTCCAAACATGAAAGAACGAAATCCAAATGTTTGGATGAAATACATTTTCTTTAATGACATTTTCGTATGCGGACCAGTGACGGTTTAAGCTAATTTCGAGATCTTTGTTCAGCAAATAGACTCGGCCTTGGCACTGGCGGATCCTAGGAAAATCCGGTGTAGTCCATCTTTTTCAGACTCTTCCGAGCCCTAAAGTCCCCAGAACCCACTCAAACACCACTGGATTCCTCCCCTTATGCGCGTGTCAAGTAGTTCTCTTTTTTATGCCCACTCATCAGAGGATTTGTTTATTTCATCAATTTTCTTTAAAAGGGCAACGTTTAAATAATTATGTATTCTTATATATTTATATATGAAAAACGATTTAAATATCAATTAGTTAAATTATTTAAAAATATTTATACGTGATTTACTTATGTAGAATGTTTGTTATATATGTTTATACGGTACTTATACGTATTGTGGAACATTGCCAACGTTCAAGTAACTCGCTAAATTGGCAACCCTTATTTAACATGTATTACATTTGCTGAAATGGCAACCAGCGTGTTTCCTATCCTATAATGTCGCCAATACCGTTGCCATAATTCCTAAATATAGTTTATACAATTTATATAACGCCGTATGCAGTGCATTGCTAGGAAACCTTTCGCCCTGAAAGCTATTTCTTTTCATAAAATTCTGTAATCAAACAAAGAGAGAGGTTCCATATTTTTCACAATTAATGCTTTTATTCTCTCGTAATCTCTTAGTTGCCATCACTAATATAAATTAAATTATCGGCAAATTTCTCGCCAATTAAATTCAATAAGATTTTAGATTTTAATTCTTTTGGCACATTTCTGTGCTTAAATGCTCCTTCTAATGAATCAAACAATACATCTCATATTACCTTTCTTCATATTATCTCGATCTCCTACATAATCTATGTATATTTTTTTTCATTTATTTTTGATTGATGTTCTCTTCTCATGTTTCAGAGGAAATGGTTTACATGAAACTAATAATTAAAAAAAAGAAAGTAACACTTCAAGTAAGAAAGTGTGTATGAAATTTTCACTTTAAAAACATGCTTTTTAAAAGTTTTTAATAAAAAAACGAAGTGAGCATTGTCGACTCGTATACGATTGCCAAAGGAGCTGAGTAAAACGAATTGAACGTAACGCAGCGGAACCTAAAGCTTAAGTTAGATTCACTGTTTAAACAAACACCCCAAAAGTTATAAGTTTAAAAAAATATAACTTATAATTAGTTTTAATCCATAAACTTGAGCAATCACGGTATATGCTTCTATTACCTTTAATTCTGTTTTCACGATCAATCAGCCTCAAATTACAACACCCACAACACGGCTCTTTTGAATCATCGCATTCAAATATCTGCGGCACACATCCCAGAAACCAAAAACATTATCAATCCAGAATCTGCGGTTTTAGTTAAAAACTAAATTCATATTTTCAATATTTTTTTCACCATCGTGGAAATTATGAATGAGATTGGTATTGATGCTCTTTTGTGGTCATAAAATTTTGTGCATGGCTTCATATTTTCCGCTAGATGCTCCCCAGAGATAGTACAAACTTTATCGATTTGAAAGCCTGCTTTCATATTCACAGCAAGGACAGACAATCAGCGCCGCGTAAAAGGGCTTAGAATGCTGTAAAAAATGTGCACATAACCGCGGTGTTCCACTAAAATTTTTTAATTTACGAAGTTTCTTTGGCAGCAAAATTTTGATCAACGTTTGTGTACTAAAGCTCCAGGACGAAACCCTGATAGGCAACAATCCTTTTTGAAGGAGACGTTAGATTATTTCGAGTACTCGTACTGATGGAGATTCTCCTCCATATACTAAAATTATGTGCAAAACACATAGAGGTCTCTTTTTAGAGACAGGGAATATGTTACAACAGTTACCGTGGCTTAAAATTAATAGGTTTTCACGTGGATTAAACTTGTCTTTGTTTATATGTTCGCATTTACGGTAATATCAACAATCTTTTTCTTAAAAGTGGAATTTGTAAAGATTATTAATTTTGTTTAAAACTTAGTATTGTGAGACATAAATGCTTGTCATAAACATTACATCAACGTTGTTTCAACATATTCAGCTTCGCATTTCACTGAATAGTAGGTAATAAATCGGATATGAAGATTGTAACTCCGCATTCTCCTCCGTACATTCAATTCCTTTCCCGGATGGAAAAATGATTTGATATTGTTGATCCAATGTTTCACAAGATGTCGTATTTAACAAGTAGATTGGAGCTGTTATTGATAAATACCAATAAATTCATTATAAAATGATGTATTTTAATTTATAATTGTATTGATAGTTTATTACGTACTGGTAATCCGTACTAGTGAAATCCATAGAAAATACAGTAAAAGTTATATTCCTAAATATATATTAAAATGAATTCCTTGTAGCCTAAATTTCCTCTCTGTATGACAAAAAAATGTAATATTTTCTATCTGCAGTGCTTATTGTAATTAATTAATAAGCATCACTTTTTTATTAAAGAGTGAAAAACATCTATTCACTGGCAAAGGTACACCCCTTTTCGACCCGATTAAAAAAAAAATTTTCTAGCAAATGGACAAGAGGGAATTTCCTTCGCTAACGTAGTTAGTGGAGAATACGCCAGTCAGACCCCTCCCGAAACTGAAAATTTAACTGTAAATAAAAGGAAGACTCTCCCAGTGGATTCCTTTACCCAAGATAATAACAGTTCAGATTTCTCAAGAGTTTTGGAACTTTTTAATACAAATCTCAAACCTCGTAAAAGAAAACCCCAAAATTCTCGACCTTCTCTCTAAATTTAAAACAGCAAACTCCGATGAAGAAAAAACCTGCCTTCTGGCAGAAGCTATATGAACAAAATTTAAATTTCCCTATTATTCTTAATTGTAATTCTTAATTTTCTCCCATTATCATTTTAAATTCTCTCAAATTTTATTCAGATTTCTCTTTTCAAAATTTTTTAAAGTCACTTTCTATCACAAGTACGTGATTTCACTCTTAAAGAAGCTACTGCCATCCTCCAATCAACGATCGTTTCATGGCCAACGCCTCCTGCACTACCATTGGACCTCCTCTCTGGAGTCACTCTCTTTCAAGCTAGTTTCCAAAACCAAGAAATCAGAGTCCCAGATAGAGGGATGAAGGCTGCTGGCGCAGCCCTGGGTTCTGTTGCTCAAAGAGATCATCCGTCAAATTACAGTATTTTAGTGAAAGGGTGTGGATGTTTAATTTATCAATTTTAAAATACGACATACAAAGTTAGTTACTCGAGTTTAAATTCCTGGGTATTGCAATGCTTGGCGACTTGTCATGTATGTGGTTTTCCTGGTGCATATAATCGTGTATGCACTAGTGGAACATTCGTTTGGCTAATGCCGCTATTACACATTCCTCTGCGTGATGGGAGTACGATTCGTATTTCTGACTGATTATACAGTAAACTTGAATGTTTTTATACAAAGTAAAGTAGAATTGGCTAACCAGTAGCACGGTGGAGTTGCAACAGCGGAACTTGGCTTACTGAAAATTTTTAAAAAATTGAAATAATAATAATGAACAAGAAATTATTTTTACAATTTTACTGAAATATAGATTTGTAATATCCCGCACAAAAAAAAAAAGTCACCAAAAATAATTTTATGAATACACTTATTGAATTACAACAGAGGTTATTATTTCAAAATATTCCTTCATTGTTGTGAGCAGTTTCTCTCTAGTTTTGGAATTTAGGTGTTTTAAAATATCTGGAAGAACACTATTAACTGCCCAGTGAGTGTGTTCTGCTTAAGAATGAAGGTTGGCTCTGGGATTTTTTTAGGTTTTCTTACTCCCCGATGTTGTGAACATTGAGTTTAATGTTACAAGAAAACGTATTTTTCATTCTCTAGTTGAGTCTTATATAATTTGAAATAAGTTTTGCTTTTGTGACTCGATTTTTTAAGAAAAAATTATCTACCAAAATTGAAACTGCGAAGTATTATAAATTTTAAAATTTAATATTCATTTTGCAGGATCCCTTCAAGGCTAAGTTTCAAGACTTTCAAGATGATGGCAGGAAAATTTTGCTGATATGTTTTGCAAATTCTTGCCAGTTTCTTGCGAGATGTTTATTGTGTGTTATTAACTAGATATTCAAATGGAATTTATTTTTAAAGAATGTTAGAGGTTTTAAAAACAAAACCTAAGTGTGTACTACTTTTTGAGTCCCAATTATTATATTATTTTTAAATCTGCTCTTAGGTTTGCATAAAAAAAAAAATATGCTATATGCGTAGAAATCAAATAATTACAATGTAATTAATATTTTTTTCACAATTTCATCTTTTTACTGTTTGTTGAAAAAGTTGGAAGTGGCACGAAGAAAAATTTTTTATAAGATAAGGGCACTGCCTTTCTAAAAAGATAGCCAGCCCTGATGTAAAGATTGCTGCAGAACTTTCATATTAAAAAATTTCTTAATCGCCACGTGACGCTAGTGTTGTGGAAAGAGTATGGAATCTTCCTGGGAAATAAGAAACACGTGTAGGTTTGCGTTATTATGTAACAGACCCGCTACTTTTCTGTTTGGTGCTGAAATAATCAAGATCGATTCTTTTAAATGTTTGTTTGTTTCAAATTGGCTGCATTTTTTGAAGCTATGGCATTTGCAGTCAAGGCAACTCACCTATATTACGGGCCATTTCAGAAAAAGCACCAAGTAATAGCGTCTCCCTCTATCAAATTTCAAAGTCTGACTTTTATTCAATTCAAAATCCCACCGGCACCGGGTGCTAAATACTGCCGTGATTTAATTTTGCCGCAAGTAGTAGAGACAAACTGATAGTTCAAAGGACATTTTACATATCAAAAAATCACATGACATGTGAGCTAACGATTTACGCAGTCAGAAAATCTAAAGACTCCAGACGGGAGTGAACCCAAACAGTGTAGGCTCGTGAGACCTGCACGGTGCCTCACAGCCACCGGGCAGACAATCTTTTAAAGGTTAATGGAAAGTTTTTATCAAATATACTCCAGCAATGGAGATGTAAAGTATTTCTGGTATAATTTTTGTTTCAGTTCTTGACTATGCATTACTTTGGATTCCACTTCTGTTATAATTTCTCCCCTTCTGACGATACAACTGCATTCAGATTTCAAAACCTGTTATATATTATGAAATTGAATGTGTGATTGATTCTCTACTTCAAGCAGAGTGCTTCGCAACATCATTCAATGCTTGCAAACCGGTTTTGAATGATTGTTTTCATCGCAACCCCTTCCGTGCAATAACAATTTATTCAATGCAATATTGATGAACTATGACGCGAACGAAACAATACGACTTTAATTATAAACTTTACTAATTATCGAGATAATTATTAAATTTTGTATATGACAAGCCTATATTTTGTATATGATTGTTGAATGCAATAATACTCGTAATGTACTACGATGCTAAAGCTACTATACAACTTTAATTATGAATCGTACTAATTATTAATTCTTTTATTTTCTGCGCAACTTATATCGAACACCAAAAATAATCTTCCCAAAACCATGCGACAAAAAATTTATATCACTATGCAGTTGTTTCTGTTTTAACATATGACGAACATGTTTTTTTACTTGATGTATATTTTGTGTCATTTTGTAGAGAAATTCAGAAGTGAGTGGTCATTGAAGATCTTGGACCAGTTAGAAGGCAATTGGCTATCGGATGACGAAAATTCTGACGATAACTACAGCGTACGCAGGAAATTTGAATATAATTACTGATTTTTTAATTATTACCAGGAATAAAAAATAATACACAAAGATATATTATTTTTTTTAAAATTTATTTGTACTGAGCTTATAAAATGTAAATTTAAATGATGATGGATAATACATCGCTTTTATTTTTGTGATTATTTTGCATTATATTATTATTTCAAAGAAAAGAAAAAAAAAGTCACGCAAATAAGGGTTAAAGTCCTTGTAATTAATAATCCATAAATGTCGTGATGTGTGTGTAACGTGTTTTTTATCCTATATACATAAATGGAACTGTACGTGTTTTTTCAAATAAAGTGCTAATCGAATATCTAATTTCAGCTTTTGTGTAAACGTGTTCTTAAAAACCTTCATTTTTTTGCTGTTGAAACTTTTCATATTTAATTGTACCACTTAACGTTAAGTCATTTGAAAAGCAATCCAAAAAATATTTCTCTTTGTTTTTGATACAAAAGCTTAATGAATACTGAAAGCTAATTTAAACTTCTAAAAACTATTTAATACTGTTCTAATATTTTTCTTGCATTTCCATTTAAACCTAAAGAAGGCGCTAAGTTTATCTGCATCAAAAATCTAGATTTTAAAACTTGGGAACTAGAGGAAGCATGGCATCATCTATTGCATGGTTATATTTCATGAAATGCAAATTTCTTCATCGGTAGGAAATAGATGTCGGTATGAAAGAGTGAAAAAATAATGCGCAATCAAAGTTATGCTCAAGAAACGCTCTTAAAATCACTTTTCCTCGGACGGGGAGCACAACATTACTTGGGCATTTGGGGCCTATAACGAATGCAGGATACTAAACTAAGCAAATTACTTAAAAGAAAAAATTACTTAAAAGGAAGTAAAACAAAAATACATTCTGACTAAGCAACTAAAATTTCAATTTTAACTAGAATAAATCGAAATTATACATAGATGATAAATTAGGTATAATGACCACAATACGCAATATACATTAATATCTATTATTAAAACGTCCTTTTACCCCACTTTTTTATGGTTCAAATCCTTTTATAAATAAAACAAAATACATTAGCCATTTCTTCATCTTCAATTCATCCAAAAAGTTTCGGTTAAAAAACGGAGTCATTGTTGATGCGTGGAACATAGAAATCATATTAACCGATTATTCTAAGATTTATAATTGTGCCAAGCTGTGAAATCATGTGCTAATCGACCCGGATATGGTATTTCTTTTTCCTAATACGAATAGTTTCTTTTGTATGGTACTCAGCAACGTAGGGATGGTGATTCTTTTCGAAAAACACTGATTTTTTAAATCGATTCATAAACAAATCGAGGCCCCTAAAAAGAACGGGGTTTTTTCAATTCTGCATTTACAATGAAAATAAAAATCCATCTTAGAAAAACAAGAAAGATACCATAATAAAGATTTCTTATCAGTAAAATCAGGGAATTCGAAAATTACATTTATTTTAATTACCATATCAAAATATCAGGTGTAAAAATTAATGTGCACAAAAAGTATAATACGAACACGTAAACTGATTTTTACTTGATTAATTAAAATTGGAATAAATCGACGCTTCATTTTAGAAAGATAACGACAGCTTTACTATTTTGTAAAATAAATTTGAGATTATACAAATGAATAGACAATAGGAATAGTAAAACATGAACATTTCATCAATTAAATTCCACATAGTTATATCAATGCTCATGAGTAATTATACGTTTTGTAAAGCTAATTTAAAGGGACTTACATACATGATAAGATTTAACAACAGCAACAAACAAGAACAAACTCAAAATAATAACATCAAAATAAAAATATAAAGCAATTCACTTAACTTCAATTATTTATTATTCCGTAACAAACACACATAAAAATAAAATTTATATCTCTAATCACAGGATATTATGACAGTCAATCAAGGCACACAAACAGAAGACGCAATAACAACAAATACAAAAAGTCAAAGATTATAAAAATAGATTCTTTTTTATTAGTAAAGAAAGGTAAAAAAACTAAGCACACAGACATCTCGCAAGTTTATGAATAATTAACCCTTTAACCGCCAACACTGTAATATTACGGGTTTTAAGGTATCCTACTACTTTCGGAACCGTGATTTTTAAAAAAAGCGCATGAATGGATAATTTTCATGATATTTAGCGTCATTCAGATTAGAATACAAGCATGTTTTAAGGACATTTTGACAAAAATTTGTTTAAATATAATATTTTGGCAAAAAATTAACTTAGAATAATCTTTTTCCAAATGTTCTCCTTTTGTGAAAAAATGGTTCCATAATATTTTTTGCCTGTGTAGCACAGACGCATCTCTACAGAGCTCAACTAGAATTTTTGAAAACCTCACATTATATTTTTCAGAATTACCACCCATTGAAATAATTATTCGCGTTTTTTTTTCTTAAAATTGCTCCCCTCTGTTGTCTTAAAATATGAATAACCCACTTCTAAGTTAAATATTTCAAAACTTCTAGTTGAGCCTCTGAACAAAGGTCACGAGCTATATACAGGCAAAACTTTATTATAATAGAACCATTGTTACAAAGGAGAACATTTGGATAAAAGATTATTCTAAAGCTTCTGGCCAAAATAATTGTATTTAAATAAAAAAATTTATCAATATGTCCTTAAAACAATTTTATGCATATAATCTAATCTAAGACACACTAAATATCATGAAAGCGACCCATTTATGCGTTTTTGAAAATCACGGTTCCGAACGTAGTCGGACACCTTAAAGAACTACATTCACAACTAATAGTAATATAAATTTATGGTTTTTACCAAAACAGAAAAAATCAAATGCCGATTTTCTAGGATTAAATATCAATTCAGTGCTACATATCGATTTCAAAAATCTATTTGATGGTCCGAGAAAACGATTTTTGGATTAATCGATCCCAGATCGTCATGACTACAGCAAAGCAATTCCGTAGGTTTTGGAACGAAAAATGAAAGGTTTGTCATATATTCAGTAAAACCTTGTGGTGGCACCGAGGAGTGAATCTGTGTATTTTTAAATCGGCTTGAAAGGAGTGTTTCTCAAACTGTGGGGAGTGCTCCCTGGGGGCATGATAATAACCCTACGGGGGCAAGCATGTCTAAAAGTCGAGAATAAAAAGTTATTTTAAAAAAACTTACTATAAAGAAAGTAAAACAAAATACATTCTGACATAATAAAAATACAGCTGCGCTTTAACTTTTATCTGTTCCAATTTAAAAATTAGAAAAGAAAAGTAACATATAATACTTTTCTTATTACTTAAAAAGTATATAAAAGGGTGTTTTTTGAGAGGTATAGAACTTTAAATTGCAATAAAACAACGATGTATTATTCGATTGACATGAATTTTTTTATTCGAAAGATAATCTTCGTGGCATTACATTTTAAATATGATTTCTGGCATAGGACTGTGGCCGCGGTAGCCGAGTGGTATAGGTATCGGACTGTGGCTTGCTTTGTCACAGGTTCGAGCCCAGTACCACTAAAGACCCGCCGTGTAGGGCAGCGATGCACGTTAAATCTGTCGAGAGCTGAAACGTCCTCCCGTTGGTGTGGTGTGGTAGTTAGGGAGAGGGGGTGCCAGCTCAGGTGTCGTCCACGTCACTTGACCAGTGGTTCAAAATTACGTGGTCCGTCGCCAAAAGCCCTCGTGTATCTGAACAGTGCGACGTTAATATTCAATCAATCAATCTGGCATAGGACTGCCACGGCTGGCTCGGATGTAGTCCAATCTGGACGTCCAATTTTCGATGACTTTTTCCAACATTTGTGGCCGTATATCGGCAATAACACGGCGAATGTTGTCTTCCAAATGGTCAAGCGTTTGTGGCTTATCCGCATAGACCAATGACTTTACATAGCCCCACAGAAAATAGTCTAGCGGTGTTAAATCTCAAGATCTTGGAGGCCAATTCACAGGTCCAAAACGTGAAATTAGGCGGTCACCAAACGTGTCTTTCAATAAATCGATTGTGGCACGAGCTGTGTGGACATGTTGCGCCGTCTTGTTGGAACCACAGCTCCTGGACATCATGATTGTTCAATTCAGCAATGAAAAAGTTAGTAATCATGGCTCTATACCGATCACCATTGACTGTAACGTTGTGGCCTTCATCGTTTTTGAAGAAGGATTCCACCAGCCCATAAAAGCGCACCAAACAGTCAGCTTTTCTGGATGTAACGGTGTTTCGACATACACTTGTGGATTAGCTTCACTCCAAATGCGGCAGTTTTGTTTGTTGACGTAGCCATTCAACCAGGAGTGCACTTCATCGCTAAACAAAATTCGCTTATGAAAATTCGACCATTACTTTCGAAATAAAATTGCACAATTTGAAAGCATTGTTCAGGCGTGAGTCTATTCATGATGAATTGCCAAACCAAACTGAGAATAAATCACTTGACAGCTGTTAAATTGGTCGCCATCTTGGAAAATAATGCCAACTTAAACTTCTATACCTGGAAAAAAACACTCTTTATATACATATATATAATTTACTCAAAGTATCTATTACTTAAAAATAATGTAATTTAAAAATCTATTACTTGAAAAAGTAATATTTATAAAATTTAATACTTATCTTGATAATTTGAATGGTTAATAATTAAGATCTTATCGTAATTTTAGCGTCAAAGTACAGTATCTCATTGCATTCAATACATTGTTATTGTACGGGGGCGCGATGAAAATTATGATTGAACATTGGGTTGCCAGTATTGAAAGTTTGAAAAGCACTGCTTTAAAGGGGTTGAATAATGTTCGTTGATATAATTTGTGTGAAATAAATTTTCTGTTTTCCGAAATAACATCCATCTTTAATGTGATTTTCTTAGGAAAATTATCATGGAAGATACTAATGGCGTTCATTATTATAATAAATTAGGTAATTATGTTTTCTGAAAAAGAAACTTTCTGTACAGTTAGAACACATCATTTCCAGAAAAATCCACAAATTTTGAAATTGTATCAATAATAATTAGGAAGAGTGTTGTTAGGGTACCATTTCAAATAACTAAACTTTCCTGTTTCGTTTAAATTCGGATAATGAACATTTAACTCTGAATAAATACCATTAAGCTTTTATATATTTGTACAACTGTAAAATTTTCTGAAAATGAGTTCATCTCTCAATATTCTGTTTACTTTATTATCAACAAGCTTTTTTGTTTCCTCACACATTTTCTTTCTTTTTTAGAAAGCATAATTTATTCAGATTTTTAATGCAATAACGCCATTTTGTAAAATATATTCACTTTCAAAACTTCGCTAAGGTAATTTTTAAACAATTAATTAAATTTCGTTCTCTATTTTGCTCTCTATCAGTTTAACACCAGTGCGACCGGAATTGTAATCTTTTTTTATTTGTCATTTTAAAAATTGTCCAATTACGTAATGTTTTTCTTAATCTACGTCCTATAGTGTAAATTATTTAACTGCCTAATTTTACATTATTTTCTA
>BMAU01013854.1:0-11753 GCA_019973935.1 Trichonephila clavipes
GATGTTATTTTTTTTTATTGAAAACAATTATAAAATCCCCGTGCACCACAAAGTATCACACGGGGCTTACAGAAGTAAGTATTAAACACACATTCAAGGAAAATAAACAATTAAAAAAATGAAGTTAAGAAGGATTACAAACAGTTACAACAAATTTACAGAAATTTTTGAAAGCACTTCTGGTGGAAAGAAGTTGGTGAAACTTCGGTGGCCAATTAATGTTGAGTCTCTTGAACGCCAGTCTTATGATCTTTCTCTCTAACATACTTGGAACACAGAAGGATCACATGTTCTACATTTTCCTCGCCACCAATATTACAGTCACAGAAAGATGAAGGAGCTAAATTAAATTTGTTCAGGTAGCTTTTGAAATTACCATGACCAGTGAGAAATTGGGTTAATTTGTAGTTAGTGTAAAAATGATGACATGGTAGTCTCTTATTAATGGAGGGAAAATTTTTTTGTTATGCTCCCTTATTAGAAATGAGATATTCTTGGTTCCAAGACTTCATTATTCTTTCATTCGTGATCTTCTTGTAAAACGATTTAGGAATATTAACGTCAATGTCAATTTTGCGCTTGGTTGCAGCTTTTGCAAGCCAATCGGCTCGCTCATTTCCAAGAACGCCCGTGTGTCCGCGAACAAATGCAAAATCTATTGAGATGTTTTTTATCTCTTAGGCTTTTAAGTTGCTTCTGGATCTCGACGATTATATTGTTAGATGAAGAAATACATTTAAGAGAATCCAAGGAGGAAAGAGAGTCAGTACAGATGAGATATTCTGAGATGACACTATTTTGCTCAGTGATCCATTTAACGGCGAAATTTAAACATAAAAGTTCAGCTACAAAAACTGTGCATTCATCACGAATTCTAAATTGAAAGTTCTCGGATTCAACACCACTCCTGAACACAACAAATGCGAAACCAACTCTTCCATCAATTTTACTGCCATCAGTATAGCAAATAACAGGGAAATCTTCTGTGCTCTTGTCACTAAATTGAACAATATTGATGGCATTCCTCTCTGAAGGATGAGGGATAAAAATGGAGATAGAATACAATCATAATTAGAGATGGAAGAAGCAGAGAGATTTTCCCTAAAAGCAATATCATGAAGAATGGTAATGTTGATTGGAGGGAAGCCAGAAATAGCATAAACTGAGTCGTAACTTATTGTGCGATAACCACATATGACCCGTAAAAGTATCCTTCTTTGTATGCGTCGCAGATACTTAGAATTCATCTTTCTTTTAAGTGCCTCGCCCCAAACTCTAGAGCCATACAAAATGAAAGGCTCGATTCCTTGCTTATAAATGAGAGAATGTACATTGAAATTTATTCCGAACGTGTTGCGAGCAATCCGATTTAATCCACGCTGTAATTTGTCACATTTCTCGGATATGTAACTTAAGTGTTGCTTCCAAGAAAATTTAGTATCAAGAAGAACCCCAAGATACTTCATTTGCTTTACCATAGTCAAGGGAGTTCCATCGAGATATATAGCTGAAATGCATCATAGCAAACGTTTCGTTTTTCAATAGCCATGAATCTGGTTTTATCAGGATTAAATTCCAATTTAAAACTTTTTGACCAGTCAGAAGCGAAGTTCACAAAGCTTCCTGTGCATGTAGGAAAGTCTCAGAAATATCCCTACCTTGGGAACAAACTAAAATGTCATCAGCAAAAGCTATGATTTCACAGCAGGCAAAAGCGATGTT
The DNA here is from genome assembly GCA_019973935.1 of Trichonephila clavipes. Taxonomy (NCBI): domain Eukaryota; kingdom Metazoa; phylum Arthropoda; class Arachnida; order Araneae; family Nephilidae; genus Trichonephila; species Trichonephila clavipes. The sequence goes on from BMAU01013854.1 coordinate 1,723, forward strand.
ATTAACAGGCCAGTCTTAAGCGCACGGCGGTCGTATAATTACCACAAATGCATTTATTGACGAATACATTTATGTGCGTTTTGTAATTTATTTGTACGGGTATTTTGTTTATTTTGTAAGCGCACACACAATTCCCTTTGAACATTCAATATTAAGAAGAGCTCGATTAATATATTCTTCATTTTAATACCCCAAACTACAATGGTTTTTTATAACGCTCAAATAGAAATGTTATCTTTTTGGTTATTATGCGTTATTCTAAAAATGCGTCAAATGTATCAATAATGATATTAGTTTGAAATAAAGGTCATCAGGACAACGGGCACAGGAAAAAATAAATTTCACTATATATGTTCAATATCAGCAATTGAAGTAAAATATCAGTAAAATATAGCCGCAGACAGTCAACAATTCTATGGTGCTAGATTTTATTATGTATTAAGGCTTTAATTTTTTTTCCTTCTTTTTTTCGTTTTGAATAATAAAAATTCAAAAAATTATCACTGAAAACGAAAAAAAAAAGTTAATATTTATAGTTTTACGTTTATTTCATACTTTAAATAAATATTTAAGCTTTCATTACATATTTCACCTTTTTGAAAGGAGGAGTAAGTTTATGTCTATTCTTGCTACTGACTTATATAGATCTGGGTTTTTTTTCTTATTATAATATGTTTTAAATCTTACTTTTATAATGCATATATTGGCATCCGAACATTCTATGAAAAATCTTAGAAAGAGTTTGACAATCGTTCAACTCTATAAAGACTTTTCAAAATTGTAGTGGTAATTTATAATGTACAAAAGAATGAATATTTTTGGTACAGTTAATTTCTTTAGCAATGCCTAAGATGTGAATTATAAAAGTTTGAAAATTTACATAAAATTAATTTTTATTACTTTTTATTGGAGCCATGATTTGTTAAATATTTATTATTTAAGATATTTAAATATATTGAAATTTGTAACAGTAGAAAAATTAAAAATTAAATTTTACAATCTATATATATATATTGATTTAGAAGTTTTAATGTTCCTTTTCTTATTAACAGGAAATCCTGCTCATTGATGTTGAATTTAATTGATGATCCTGCTCATTGATGAAATGGTGTGGCATCACAAATTTCTATATATATCTTCTATATTCTATATATAGGAAGACATGTGGTTTTCAGAACACAAATACTTAAAAACTTATTAAATTCTATGAAATAAATAGTTGTATAAAAAAACTTCACTTAGAGTTAATATTAAAATAATCATTATGATCAACAGATTTCAACGAGCATTTTTTATGCATGTTCCTCTTTGGATAAATGTTTTTCACTCAGAAAAGAAAAATTCAGTAGAAATGTTCGAAAATTTCTCAAGTGTTATTCATATTATTTCGTTGTGTCTTTTCATCTATATGTTACGTACTTGTTCATAGCTTTTCAACGCAATTTAATCATTACATCGATGTAAAATCAGGTTTGGGATATCTCTCTCACATCGCTGTATGTACTTTCTGCTATTATTCTATGTTATATATCAAGAAGAACTTACATTTGCTAATTAATTTTCTGCGCTCTAATCTTAATCTATCAAAAACTTTTCAATAGAAATTATTCAAAGTTAATAAGTTTTTTCTTTTGTTTAATTCTGTATTTCCTGGGTTAATTTTTTGGTTTTACTTTTTTTTTTTTATCTAAACGATGGGAAAGATGAAACATTATTCGAAGGCTTTTTACTTTTAGGTATTCGATAGAAAATAAAATATACCAGCGAATGATTTATTATATGGCAGAATATATACATTATACAATATGGGGAATATCCGTGTCTGTTCGTGTTATGTGTCTGCTTACTAGTTTTACCATTATGGACTTATTATCGTCAATTCAATGACGATTTATTGGGCAGTGACTACGCTGGTATTCCTGAAAAATTCTTAGAAATTGTAGAAATGCATACGGCAATATCGAATCAAAAATACAACTATTAAAAGATACATTGTCAACACCATTGTTTATGCTGCTGTTGTGCAGTTTTAAATTTTTATACTGTCTTCTCCAATTATTTCTTAACAAGTATACCTTTAAATTATATTGTGGAAATAATTTACACAACGCTTCCACAGGAACTGTAATCATATTTTTTTTTTTTGCTAACAGTTTGTCTGTCAAGGATTCCAGAATACTTGTTAAAGGACGAACAACAATAGGATCACTGATAGAAAAATATCAAAGTAATCTGGGTGGGTAAAAAGTGTATACTTTCTAGAACGAATCCGAGAAGAAAAAGATAATTTACTTGACAGCTTGTGACATTATTTACTTTAAAAAACATTTCTTTTATCCGCTTTTTGGAACTATTTTTACTTATGGGTTAATAATTGTAAATTTAAAATGAATGCTAATTTATAAAAAATAAGAATACCTTCTCACCAGTGATTGTATGTGCTAAATTTTGTGTGTGTTATATTTATCTCATAAAATACTGTTGTTTATTTTTATATAATCTTCAGTTACATGTAATTTTTCAATGTAAATGTGTGTTTTATTTGTTTATTATTATTTTTGAATAGGTATCTTTCTATGATTAATATCGAGTAATTTTTTAGAGTTATGCAGTTATTTGTAATTCTGAACAACTAAAAACTAAGCAAAATTGTAAAAGTTATTAAATCTTTAGAAACTTTATGTGCGAAATTAGGCTTTATATTTTGTGGTGTGCATCATTTCTTAATAAATTTATCATTTTATAACATTGTTTTCTTTTGAAAAGGATGAAATTAAAGTTTTCTCAGAAGACATGTTTATACTTTGACTGAAGTGTATAAATATTTTCGTTGTGTTATTAATGTTTAGACTAGTTGCATGGCGCGCCGTTGCATGGGCTTTCTCTTTCCCTCATGACCCCAGCATTTCTGTGTGTGTATTTGTACACGCGCAAAATGTGAGTGACTTCTATAATTATGTCATTAAATTTCCCTTTTTCGAAATTTGTTCCACTTATTTGAAATTTAAGACAAGTTTTTCTTTTCTCTCTCTATAGCCCGGCATTACACGGGTTGTTTTAGTGTAAAATTATTGTTCCTTCTCCCACCCCCCTCACAGATAAGATTTCTCTTCAGATTTCGCTCTATGACTTATAAAAATAATATTGCGTTAGTTAAAAAATTATTATTGTAAAGCAATTAAGAGAAAAACGATTCTGATGCTAAGAGTAAAACAGGTGTAAATTTTCATCATTTTTAAATAATAACTAGCTGCATGGTACGCGTTGCACGGGCTTTTTCTATACTTTTATAAATTTTTCCTTTCCTTCACAAAAAATCAGCACTTCTAACACTCTTTTTCAAAATGACTTTCACCTCCACCCCTCCTCCGCCAAGCCTTGCGTTGCTCAGGCTTTTTTGCCGGTTTCTAACTTTAAAATTCCCTGTTTTCGAAATTTTCGCTTCTTTTCTTTGTCAGACGGGTTTATTTTCCCCCGGCGTTGCATCAAGCAAATTTTTAAATGCATAACATATTGTCAAGGGAAATTTCCCCTTTTGCTATCAGAGCTGTCGAGTAAGTAAACAGTGGGTCTTTAATATTCACTCATTCACTCAATGTATCTTTAAAAAATAGCTGTATCTGAAAAACAGTAGAAATTTTTATAATTACAAAAATCAATCCCGGGTCCAACAATTGGTAATTGTGCTTATTACAAACGCGCCGAAATCGTCGGGAAAAAGGAAGTGAAAAGACTTTCAAAATAAAGGCAAAGTTATTCTATTGTAAAAATATTCTTTTTATTTGTTAAAGTTTTAATTTTTTTTTCGTTCTTCATTTTTAAATTAATGCCTTCAAACTTCATATAGCGGTTGCAAACAACAGTAATTTTTAAACAAAAATGTAACAAAAATAATTCTTAAATATTTCTCGCAAAAGGGGGAGAACAAGAAAAAACAATTTTAAAAAAAAAACCCGTAATTTTTAAGTAATTTTTTCAATCTTTGTACATATTACGGATAATATCGTTCTACTACACGGAAAAAGGTTTCGTGAGATTATTTTTATAAATAAAGAAGTTGTTAAGTATTTATAATAAAATTTTTGAGTATTTTTTGAAAATCGTAAACAAAAAAGTTTTTACTATATTCAATTTCACCAGATCTAGGATTTTAAATATATAGTAGAGCGACTTTCTTTTCTAGTGTAATCTTTCATGAAATGTAACAGGGCTGAAAAGTTAATGCCTTCAAACTTAACACATCAATTGCAAACAATGGTAATTTTTAAACAAAAATGCTAAAATATTTCTCGCAAAAAGGGGAAACGAAAACTGTATTTAGTATTGAATTAAAATTGTGGACATTTTTGAAATGGTCGATAAACGGGAAAGAAGTTTCATACAATTATTTTTATAAAGGGAAGAAGTATAAAAACCTCGCAGTAATTTTTAAGCAAACAATGTAACAAAATAACTCTTAAATATTTCTGCAAAAAGGGGAAAACGAAAAACACAATTAAAAAAGCCGTAATTTTAAGTAATTCTTAATCTTTGTACAGATTACGGATAATATTGTTCTACACACGGAAAAAAAGTTTCGTGAGATTATTTTTATAAATAAAGAAGTTATTAAGTATTTAAATAAAATTTTGATTATTTTTTGAAAAATTGCAGAAAAAAAAGTTTTTGATATTCAATTTCGCCAAATCAGGTGATTTTCAATACTTATAGGAGCGCCTTCTTTTCTAGTGTAACCTTTCATCAAACGAGGGCTGAGGAAAACAGTTTTCTTGCGCCAAACAGGTTTTCACCACCAAACTCAGAGCTATTATAAATTGATTTTTTAAAGTTTTAATTGGGTTTCGGGCTTCAGTTTTAAGTTAATCCCCTCAAACTTCATATATCGATTGCAAGCAATGGTAATTTTTAAACAAAAAATGTAACAAAAATAATTCTTAAATACTTTTCGCAAAAAGAGAAAAAAAAACCACAATTGTTTTTTTAAAAACCGTGATTTTAAAGATATTTTGTCAATCTTTGTGCCAGCTTACCTACAATATTGTGTCTTACACAAGGAAAAAGTTTCATGAGATTATTTTTATAAATAAAGAAGTTATTAAGTATTTTTGGAAAAATCGTAAAGAAAAACCAGATTTTGACGATAAATCTTTTAAATTACTGATTCTAAAACAGAAAAGCATGAACTTTTAGTGGTAAAAATATTTTTTTCGTTAGCGCGATAGAAAAGGCAAGCGGAACGATTTAGAAATCTTATTCATAAAAACGTATCGATTTTGATTCATTTTAAAAACATCGAAAAAATAGAAAATATAATTATTTTGTAAAATAAATTATACCGTACTGGGGGCGAAATAAATGATCCTTCCGAATCTGTAATTATTTTTTGTCTGAGTCCCATGAAAAATTAGATCGCGTTTTAAAAACGCTCTGAAAAATAGAAGTTCCGAATTTCGAACTTCTCGCCTGGTTCAGAAACATCGTACTAATTATGCGTTTAAGGTTCTTAATTAATATCTTTTTAACTAATTGGAATATCGGAATATAAATGATCAAAACGGATTCCTCGGATCATTCCCGAAATTTTAGTACCTTCGGCGAGTTCCTGCAACGTGTGGTTCGTGAGAAAATAGGTTCGCATAGATTCATACATAGATACGTTTGCTTACCTTTGGATTTTAATAGTGTAGATTAGTTTCTAAGAATCTGAAATAAAAAAAAATAAATTTCAGATTTTCATCAACCCTCTAACCGGATAGCACGGAAAATTCCGTCAGTGTAAAGATGCTTCGAAAATGAACTGCACGGGTTTTTCTGCCTTCAAGTAACGTTTTCAAAAGCGGATTAGCCGCACTTTTCTGAAATCCTTTCCCCTTTTAAGGTTTAACATCTTGAAAGATAATGAGGGACGGAGGAAGCAACACAGCAGGACACTGATAGGAAGTTTTATGGCTCGCAGGGAACCCCGTGTTTTGACCCTGGAGCAATCGTAAAAAATCGGGGGGAAATTTCTTTAGAACCCAAGAAGTGTTTGTTTGCTAGCTTGTATTTTAAAAGTTTTCAAAAGTCCCAACGCATAAGTAAAATATGTTACAATTCCTTTTGGTTTCATATTAATTTCAAACTGTAACAAGTTGGGGCGTGTCAGGGCAATCTGCTATTTTATATAGTTAGACAAATTATATCTTTTTTAAAGTATATTCTTTCGCTTCATTTTTCTTATCTTAATCAATGCTTTCAGTTTTTGAAACATGATTATTTCATTATAAGATGCCAAAAAAAATAATAAAACACCAAACACTTTAAAATTTGAAATCTTTTCAACTTTCCAACCACTAAAAATGAATAAATTTAAACTTCATCAAATAATTTGAAACATTTTCTTACACTTTGATAAAAATAATAACAAAAAAACTAATTAAGATCTATTAATTTTTTTAGATTTCAAAGCCCAAGTGTTCAGGGAAGTTTACGTACAGTGCCTAGTTATATATTGTTAAAATACACCGAATTATATTTGAATTTTAAGTGCTTGAACTTCAGTTTACATCAAAGACAACATGAATGAAGATTTTCCCACATTTTTTTATAACTTGAATGTTTGAATAAATGGTAATCAAAAATATACGGAAACATTTACAGTAGACATTTATGCATATAAATAAACATAAAAATCAATTTTAAATTCGAGCTATTCAAAAACATTCGAATTATTCTTCAAAAATATCTATTTATGCAAAATACCTCAACATTTATCTTTTTTAAAGGCTAACTGAATAAGTAATTAAAATCTGGATATTTTTTGAAATCTCGACCGTATAAAGCTAGAAATTTTATGTTAGAAATTCCATTTGAAATTTCGAAAAAAAAATGTATCGCAAAGTTAAAAATTATTTACCATAAGTTCTAGCAACTCTTTGAGTATAATATAAATTTCAAATTTTATTATATAGCTTCTTTGGTATTTTTTAATATATTTCGAAGATTTCATACAATTCAGTTGAAAAATGCATGCTAAGAGCAAAAAATATACTAAAAAACCGACGAATATACAATAAAGTTTTACATAGAAGCAAAACTGAGAAGCTAAAGCGTAGGAATGAAAAATTTTGAGTATATCTGAAGTAGTTTTCGAAATATTTATTTTAAAGTTCAGAAAATTTGTGTGCGTTATGCTATACTTAATATTAATTAAATGGTTAAAATAATATGTTAATAACAGTCATGTAATCGTGTGATGACACATTCATATACTAATAAAAATTATAATGGTCATTGATGCGAATGTCAATAATTTTATGTAAATTTAAATTCAGACATTAAGATATTGATGTAGAAAATATAAAACGACCATCTAAAATACATGAAAAATGCAATCTGCTATAAAATGATCTTGACAAACAAAATCCGGCATTTTCACTTACTATGGCAGAGCCGGCTTAATCAGAGGCGATCTAGAAAAACAGAGAGAGAACCGCGGTTTTGATGGATGCCGCTCTAGCTTTTAAAGTTCCTAGGAAAAATTATATATATATATAAATTACAAATGCAAAAATAAATCTTGTAATTTTCCATACATTTTTATAACAACGAATTGTGGAATTGGCTTCCAATACATTGTTGTGTTTGACAATATGTAAAGGTAACCAACCCTACTTTAGATAGATTTGTACTACTTTTTCGTAACCGTATTCCTTTTAAAATTAATTCGTGCAGCCGAAATACACCTTTTGCACCCTTAAAAATTTATGTAAACTATAACGGTTAATTTTAATTTATGCAACTTGTTGAAATGTTCATAATTAACCATTTCCGTCTAAACAGTTTACATGAAAAAAAAGTTTGGACTCCCTCATTCATTAGGGGATTTATATAAGATTCTAACATTAAATTTTATTTTTCACCGAATAGGATCGAGTGGTAGTGTATAGTGCTTCCACACCACAGGTCTGGGGTTCTATTAACGGGCTGCGCAAGGTCGACTCTGCCTTTCATCCCCGCTACATTGGGTCGATAAATGAGTACCAAGCTTGCTTCGGGTCTTAAACACTGAAGGTCTCTCTTCAGACAGACCACCAAATCGGGACATCTGTTCATGCACCTCAGCGTCCAATGGTCACGTGTATTATGATGGGCACAGTAGTTCCTGGCCCTCATGGATTGTTGTGCCACTGAGTTTGAGTTTTAAGTTTGAGGATTACCTCACTTTGGGGATACCCCTTAGATAAACATGTATTTCCACTCATTTGCAATTAAACATTTTTCTTTCAATTACGTTTATTTCAGAAGGAAGTTTGATTTTTCAAATGTATTTGCTTAATAACATGTATATTTGTGTATTATATGAAAAATTTGATCAGTCCAAAATTACATGTTTTGCTCCTCTAAAAGCTTTTAGGATTTTACAACTGATCTTACAATCCATACGTTTTATAGTAGTATATTTCACAATGAGCAAGGACATTTTTACGACTGTGTGAGCTGTTATGCCTCGTTTATAAATATAAAAATTGCATTCAGCTACAGTTTTTAAAATGTACACAAATAAGTGGAGCAACAGGATACTTACATATTATGAATATTTTTGACAGCAGTAAGATATATTTATTATATATATATTTTAGTTTCTTTACAATTTGAATAGAAGTTGTAAGCCATTTTGCGAATAGTTTGATATTGAGTATAAACCCATAGGTTGTTTATCATTGTAAAAAGTGTTTTACTTTGATACCAGCACACATTAAAATAAGGCTCATTTGCAGTTATATGATCAGCTTCAGTGATACTTAAATTTTCAAAAATAGTCTACACGTACGAAAACATTCTTTCTTTCACAACCGCACACCACATCTCTCATACTATATCTTCCCTACAGCAGGAAATATTTGTGTATACCGAAAAATTTAATACAGGATACCATTTCCAAGTGTTAAATTTGTTTTTTTAAAATTTGGTATGAATACATTGTGGAACTGTCGGTTAACTTCATTGAACAAAATTGTTTTAAGTGTGCTGTTTTGAAAGACAAAATTAATTAGGGAGAACTTTTCTCACAATAGAATTTGTAATGACTGAATTGTGTGAAAATGTAGTTATCGATGTGTGACATTTTCCTTGTAATAAAAGAAACAGAAAGATAAGAAATTTAACTTGAGTAGAAAATGGTTAGAAAGTACTGTCATGCGCATTTGAAAAGTATATCCCATTAAAATTAAAAATAATTGACTGAATGTGTGTTATGTCCATCACAAATGCCGATGTAGAAAAGATATTTTTATTTAATACAAAGGAGTTCGAAAAGGAGAGCACTAGAATGAAAAATTCAGATTTTTTCCGAAAAATATTCAGTTAACATAAAAAATCATTTATATGATTTAAATTTAAATAAATTAAAAAGTATTGAAATCATTTTTTATGTTATTCTTAAATTAAAAAATATAATTGAATAGAAAGAAAGATCTGTTTTTCATAAATATGCACTACTTTATTGTTCATTGTTTTAAAAAAAAAAAAGATAGGGCCTTTACTCTTTTACCTCATAACCTTTAAAAACAGTGGAAAGTGAGCGTTTTCTACTCTGCTATTCAAAATGAATACAGGATGCTTTTTCTGGTTCAAATCGCAATACCAAAATATTTTTTAATTTTTAAAAAAAATGACAGAAAAATAAAATTGCTTCGAAGAAAATATAACTATTTTTTAACTTTTAACACGCCATTTATTTCATGTTTTTTTACCCTGCATTTGTTTTAATTTCCTATCAGACTGAATTCCATGGGGAAAACGACAGAGTAGAACTACGGTTTTCATACAAGATTGCCCAAGGCAACTTAACAGCTAGCTGTAAACGATTGCTATCCTGGTTCTCACTGATACAAAGACGCCGAACCAAGTCATAAAATTGTCCCCTTTCGACCTCCCAAGTTTTAAAAAGGGGGAAAGAATTGAAGTCTGTTGCATTTTTGAAGGGAATAGCAAAATAAGAGTAAAACGCTTTCGGAATAACTTTTCAGGAGGAAGGTATCCACTTAGAG
>BMAU01013856.1:0-13865 GCA_019973935.1 Trichonephila clavipes
ACCCTCTAACCGGATAGCACGGAAAATTCCGTCAGTGTAAAGATGCTTCGAAAATGGACTGCACTGATTTTTCTGCCTTCAAGTAACACGTTTTCAAAAGCGGAATTGCCGCACTTTTCTGAAATCCTTTCCCCCTTTTAAGGTTTAACATCTTGAAAGATAATGAGGGACGGAGGAAGCAACACAGCAGGAGTTTTATGGCTCGCAAGGAACCCCGTGTTTTGATCCTGGGGAAATCGTTAGAAATCGGGGAGAAATTTCTTTAGAACCCAAGAAGTGTTTGTTTGCTAGCTTGTATTTTAAAAGTTTTCAAAAGTCCCAACGCATAAGTAAAATATGTTACAATTCCTTTTTGGTTTTATATTAATTTCAAACTGTAACAAGTTGGGGCGTGTCAGGGCAATCTGCTATTTTATATAGTTAGACAAATTATCTTTTTTAAAGTATATTCTTTCGCTTCATTTTTTCTTATCTTAATCAATGCTTTCAGTTTTTGAAACATGATTATTTCATTATAAGATGCCCCCAAAAAAATAATAAAACACCAAACACTTTAAAATTTGAAATCTTTTCAACTTTCCAACCACTAAAAATGAATAAATTTAAACTTCATCAAATAATTTGAAACATTTTCTTACACTTTGATAAAAATAATAACAAAAAAAAAATAATTAAGATCTATTAATTTTTTTTTAGATTTCAAAGCCCAAGCGTTCAGGGAAGTTTATGTACAGTGCCTAGTTATATATTGTTAAAATACACCGAATTATATTTGAATTTTAAAGGCTTGAACTTCAGTTTACATCAAAGACAACATAAATGAAGATTTTCCCACATTTTTTTTATAACTTGAATGTTTGAATAAATGGTAATCAAAAATATACGGGAACATTTACAGTAGACATTTATGCATATAAATAAATATAAAAATCAATTTTAAATTCGATCTATTCAAAAACATTCGAATTATTCTTCAAAAATATCTATTTACAAAATACCTCAACATTTATCTTTTTTTAAAGTTTAACTGAATAAGTAATTAAAATCTGGATATTTTTTTGAAATCTCGACCGTATAAAGCTAGAAATTTTATGTTAGAAATTCCATTTGAAATTTCGAAAAAAAAAATCTATCGCGTAGTTAAAAATTATTTACCATAAATTCTAGCAATTCTTTGAGTATAATATAAATTTCAAATTTTTTATTACATAGCTTCTTTGGTATTTTTTAATATATTTCGATGATTTCATACAATTCAGTTGAATACTACATGCTAAGAGCAAAAAATATACTAAAAAAATTGACGAATATACAATAAAGTTTTACATAGAAGCAAAACTGAGAAGCTAAAGGGTAGGAATGAAAAATTTTGAGTATATCTGAAGTAGTTTTCGAAATATTTATTTTAAAGTTCAGAAAATTTGTGTGCGTTATGTTATACTTAATAATAATTAAATGGTTAAAATAATATGTTAATAACAGTCATGTAATCGTATGATGACACATTCATACACTAATAAAAATTATAATGGTCATTGATGCGAATGTCAAGAATTTTATGTATATTTAAATTCGGACATTAAGATATTGATGTAGAAAATATAAAACGACCATCTAAAATACATGAAAAATGCAGTCTGCTATAAAATGATCTTGACAAACAAAATCCGGCATTTTCACTTACTATGGCAAAGCCGGCTTAGTCAGGGGCGATCTGGAAAAACAGAGAGAGAACCGTGGTTTTTTGATGGATGCCGCTCTAGCTTTTAAAGTTCCCAGGAAAAATTATATATATATATAAATTACAAATGCAAAAATAAATCTTGTAATGTTCCATACATTTTTATAACAACGAATTGTGGAATTGGCTTCCAATACATTGTTGTTTTTGACAATATGTAAGGTAACCAACCCTACTTTAGATAGATTTGTACTACTTTTTCGTAACCGTATTCCTTTTAAAATTAATTCGTGCAGCCGAAATACACCTTTTGCACCCTTAAAAATTTATGTAAACTATAACGGTTAATTTTAATTTATGCAACTTGTGAAATGTTCATAATTAACCATTTCCGTCTAAACAGTTCACATGGAAAAAAAAAGTTTGGACTCCCTCATTCATTAGGGATTTATATAAGATTCTAACATTAAATTTTATTTTTCACCGCATAGGATCGAGTGGTAGTGTATCGTGCCTCCACACCACAGGTCTGGGGTTCTATTAACGGGCGGCGCAAGGTCGATTCTGCTTTTCATCCCCGCTACATTGGGTCGATAAATGAGTACCAAGCTTGCTTGGGGTCTTAAACTACTGAAGGTCTCTCTTCAGACAGACCACCAAATCGGGACATCTGTTCATGCACCTCAGCGTCCAATGGTCACGTGTATTATGATGGGCACAGTAGTTCCTGGCCCACATGGATTGTTGTGCCACTGAGTTTGAGTTTAAGTTTGAGGATTACCTCACTTTGGGGATACCCCTTAGATAAACATGTATTTGCACTCATTTGCAATTAAACATTTTTCTTTCAATTACGTTTATTTCAGAAGGAAGTTTGATTTTTCAAATGTATTTGCTTAATAACATGTATATTTGTGTATTATATTAAAAATTTGATCAATCCAAAATTACATGTTTTTAGCTCCTCTAAAAGCTTTTAGGATTTTACAACTAATCTTACAATCCATATACGTTTTATAGTAGTATATTTAAAAATGATAAAGACATTTTTACGAGTGTGTGAGCTGATATGCCTCGTTTATAAATATAAAAAATTGCATTCAGCTACAGTTTTTAAAATGTACAGAAATAAGTGGATAAATAGGATACTTGCATATTATGAATATTTTTGACTGTAGTAAGATATATTTATATTTCAGTTTCTTTACAATTTGAATAGAAGTTGTAAGCCATTTTGCGAATAGTTTGATATTGAGTATAATTCCATAGGCTGTTTAATATTGTAAAGTGTTTTACTTTGATACCAGCATCACATTAAAAATAAGGCTCATTTGCAGTTATATGATCAGCTTCAGTGATATATTTAAATTTTCAAAAATAGTCTACACGTACGAAAACATTCTTTCACAACCGCACACCACATCTCTCTCTCGTACTATATCTTCCCTACAGCAGGAAATATTTGTGTATACTGAAAAATTTATTACTGGATACATTTCCAAGTCTTAAATTTGTTTTTAAAATTTGGTATGAATACATCGTGGAACTGTCGGTTAACTCCACTGAACAAAATTGTTTTAAGTGTACTGTTTTGAAAGACAAAATTAATTAGGGAGAACTTTTCTCACAATAGAATTTGTAATGACTGAATTGTGTGAAAATGTAGTTATCGATGTGTGACATTTTTCCTTGTAATAAAAGAAACAGAAAGATAAGAAATTTAACTTGAGTAGAAAATTGTTAGAAGTACTGTCATGCGCATTTGAAGAAGTATATTCAAAATTAAAATTAAAAATTATTGACTGAATGTGTGTTATGTCCATCACAAATGCCGATGTAGAAAAGATATTTTTATTTAATACAAGGAGTTCGAAAAGGAGAGCACTAGGAATGAAAATTTAGATTTTTTCCGAAAAATATTCAGTTAACATAAAAATGTCATTTATATGATTTAAATTTAAATAAATTAAAAGTATTGAAATCATTTTTATGTTATTCTAAATTAAAAATATAATTGAATAGAGAAAGATCTGTTTTATTTCATAAATATGCACCATTTATGTCTTATTGTTTAAAAAAGATAGGTCCTTTACTCTTTTTACCTCATAACTTTTTTTAAAAACAGGAAAGTGAGCGCGTTTTCTTACTCTCATATTCAAAAATGAATGCAGGATGCTTTTTCTGGTTCAAATCAGCAATACCAAAATATTTTTTTAATTTTTAAAAAATGACAGAAAAATAAATTTTGTTTGAAGAAAATATAACTATTTTTCAACTTTTAACACGCCATTTATTTCATGTTTTTTTTACCCTGCATTTTGTTTTAATTTTACTGTGACTGAATCTATGAAGAAAACGACGGGAGAGTATAAGAACTACGGTTTCATACAAGATTGCCCAAGGCACAACTTAACAACTAGCTGTAAACGATTGCTATCCTGGTTCTCAATGATCAAATACGCCGAACCAAGTCATAAAGGAAGTGTTGTCCCCTTTCGACCTCTTAAGTTTTAAAAGGGGAAAGAATTGAAGTCTGTTGCATTTTTGAAGGGGAATAACAATATAAAAAGGTAAAAAATGCTTTCGTAATAACTTTCAGGAGGAAGGTATCCGGAAGTTAGAGATTTTTAATTTTAGATTAAATGCAATAGCCTTTTGTTCTGATATTAAATAAGCTTTCTTAAAAAAAAATTTGTCTTGCTGACGAACACAAAGATGCCGTTCGATTTCTCTGGGAGTGATGACGAACTTCGTGTGATTGTCATAAAAGGCCTAAACTACAGGTATACCATATTGTAATGGTCCCTAAGGACCTCACTTTTCTGAGAACTAGAATAATTATGAGACGTAAATGAACCAGTAGCCATTTTTATAAATAACTTTCTTTATTTAGATATCTTTCCCAAATAGAATCAAAGACTTATTAACAACAGTTTTTTGACAAGGCGGAATATTATGAGGTTTTAATTATAATAATCTTTAAAAATTAAGCTCAATTAATTAGTAATAATCCTAATTAATTAATTCATTAAATAACGTCACGCAGAAATTACCACGATAAGAATCCAGAATTATATTCAATAATGTTTCTTCAATGAACATTTAACTTTAAAATCTCACTCTTAAAACTTTAATGAAACTTTAAATACAATTTATATTTACCACTCGGAATCTCAATTCTTCATGAGATAAATTTTATCTTCAACTACAATATTTCAATTCAAAATCACTATAACTCTATGTTTCAATATCCTCTCCTCTTTCTGCTAACTAACTTTATTTCGTTTGGCTTATTACTGATCCAATCTGTATAATAAGGAATCCTGTCCGCTTTTTGGAGTTGATTGGAAATAGGTAAGGGAATTAAATTTCCCTAAAAGGTCGGTTCAGAAGGTTTGATAAAGTTCGTATAGATTCGTCACAACCGTTTTAATCGAGTAAATTTTGGTGTTAGTTCAAGTCGATTTCTTCTGGCAACCACGATTAGGCATCATATTGAGAAATATAAACATGAATTCCCTGACACTGTAGAACTTTTAGATAGAAATTTCTACGTTGACGATCTTATTTCCGGTGGTAACGAATTTGAAGAAGCTCTTCAAACTTCACGAAGAGCAAAAAATATTATGGAAGCTGCTGGAATGGACCTCAGAAAATGGATTACTAATGGTGCTAATTTAATGGAGCAATGGAAAGAAAAGAAAATTTTAACGTACATCCTGTACATGAAACTGTAAGTTTAGAAGCAAATGGAACAAAGGTCCTAGGACTATCATGGAACACTAATGAAGATTACTTGACTACAGATACTAAAAGTCTATTAGAATTTGTTTCCTTAGATATATATATATATATATATATATATATATATTGTATATAAATACGAGGAAGCGCTTCATACTTTGCAAGCAGGGTTGGAAATCTTTGACCCATTGGGGTTAATTTCTCCTTTCACCGTTAGAATGAAATGCCTCCTTCAAGATGCTCTGGAAAGGAAGAAATTCAATGGGACGACTCTTTGCCAACACATATTGTGAAAAAGAATTGGAAAAATGGTGCGAGGAGTTACCCCGCACGAAATAAAGGCCTCATCTCCGGAAACTAGTTACCGGATTCTGCTTTGCTGAAGATGACGTAGGATTGCATAGCTTTTTAGTCGCCAACAAAAAGGCATATGGCGCAACCTATATTTGAAATACGTGTCAAAGAATAAAATTTCTGTTAAACTTTGTAGAGCTTCAAAAAGCCGTGTAGCACCATTAAGCTGTTGCTAACCCTGCCCAGACTAGAGTACTTGGGCTCTAATTCGCTGCTCGTCCTGGCATCTAAGGTGAAAAAGATCGTGAATATTAAAAGATCCTGTTTACAATATCCCTGGACTGATTCCAAAATAGTTCTGTTTTGGATAAAGGGTAACAAGACCCGATGGAAGCAATTTGTTGCTAACCGAGTCAACGAAATAGCCAGCCTAACAGATTCCCCACTCATGGTACCATTGTGCTGGTAAAGGAAAGCCAGCAGACTTCCTCTCTCGTGGGCTGAGCGCTGACTGTCAGGAGTGTCAAATTCAGGTGGTGGACAGGTGCAGAATTTTGTCCGATTCTGAATTTCTAAAAACTTCCGGCAAGTGGTTCCTGAGTTAGACTACCTCACCGAACATGAGAAAAGAGACTGTAGTTCAAGAAAGGGAAAAAATTGCCTGAAGCTGACAGAAGTGAAGACTGTCTTACTGAATAGTGATTCCTCTAGCATCCTTGACAAACTTTTAGAACTTTCTAATAATTATTTCAAAGTTATTAATATTTTTTGTCTTATATTTTCAGATTCAACTACAACTGTAGGAATAAGTCAAAAGAGGTTGGACCTCTAACTGTAGCCGAATTCAAGGAGTCAGAAATTAAATTGATTAAGCATGCTCAAAGATCGTTGTTTGATAAAAAAGATTCAAGTAGTATTTCTAATTTATTTCCATTTTGTAGATGAAGGAATAGTTCGCGTAGGTGGAAGATTAGAAAGAAAATGCTTCTGTGCCATATCTCATAAGCATCCTGCGATTTTTACCAAAAGGTTCAAAAATTAAGTAAACTTTATTTTAACAGCTTGCATACAAGACTCTTTCACGTTGGCCGACAGGGATTGTTAAATGCTGTACGACGACAAAAATTTTGGCCGGGCGGTCGTGGCATCGCTCGTAAAACCGTTCATCAATGTTTGACATGCTTCAAAAGCGGGCCATTCTCTCTTCACAAATTATGGGGTAATTTGCCCATGCGGAAAAGATTAACATATCGAGCCCATTTACTATTGCTGGACTTGATTTATACGCCCCTAGTCAAATATAAAAATCAAGAAAGAGAACTCAAATTAAATTGTGTGTATACGTATTGCTATATTATATTTCATTTGTGTAAAATTGTTGATTTAACTTTATTATTACATTTAAATTGTTGTAATCATTGTAATTAATTATGTGTTAAATTTATATGTATTGTGCTAATTATGATATTTGTAAGTTCTTGCATGTGAACATGGCAAGGCCGGGTGGGATGTTGGCGCATGCGCGCCAATGTCATGCGCACAAATGCAAATATTCTTCCTTGCCGCGCTGTGCCAGCAGTTGAGAACTTTCTGTAGAACGAGATAGACGAGAAAAATTTCTCTTTAATACTCAGACGTGAGCATTAATATAGGACTCTAATACTCGAAGCTCACAATAAAAATTACTTAAAATTTGCTGCGCTTGTAAATAGCATATATATGTTGTGTGATATATGTTGTGTGGTTAAATCAAAAAGTAAAAGAGAAATAAGCGTGGCTGGTCCGTCGATGAAACAAAAACAACAAACTAAAAATAAACAATCTCCATCGTTTAATGAACACATACACTGGTGTGCAAAAATTAAGGACGAGACGGTTTTTTCAATATAACTTTGTACAAAAGCTTTTCAAATCAACACATTTAATACCGTAAGATCCCCAAGAGCTTAATATTAAATGGAAGTTGCATTTTATACTAATGTAGTTAATCTTATTGAATAATGCATCAATTAATTATGATTCACCAAAGATATCTGCATTAAAAATATTTTTCAAGGTTCACTTACTGAGCGGTCTCATGCTGTATTAATGAAATTCGGAATGATTTTTGTTCATCTTTTTTTTGTCTCTAAAACTTTAAAAAAGTTCCTACTTAAATGTTTAGCACAAGTATACACTGGTGTGCAAAAATTAAGGACGAGACGGTTTTTTAGAAAATAACTTTGTACAAAAGCTTTCCAAATCAACACATTTAATACCGTAAGATCCCCAATACATAAGGACATGTGTAATATGTTAGCAACACTTACTAAAAGAGAAATCAGAGGGATAAAAAGAAGCTTTATCGAAAAAGTAGCACGGAGCGCAATGCGACTGAAGGCCGAAACATCCCTGTGATGGGTGTCCAGCAAGAATCATACGGTCTTTAGTAGGGGATATGATCTGCCCTGACTGCTAGGCAGGTTTCACAGCGTCTGCCCATGCTGAGAATGAGGGGTGTCAATGAGTTGTTGAGGCATTGCTGCCCATTCGTCTTGCAGCGCCAATTGAAGCTCCCGAATCGTTACTGGTGGTAAGGTACGAGCTGCCAAGCGTCTGCCTAGAAAATCCCATACATGCTCGATGGGATTGAGATCCAGAGATCGTGCCGGCCAATCCATACGTTCAATATCCTCACTCTCTAAGAGCTGTTCGGCAGCTACTGTGCGATGACATGGTGCATTGTCATCCATGAAAAGGAACTGCAGACCCATAGCGACTATAAAAAGACGCACATATGGAAGAAGAATCTCGTTACAATAACGGGTCCCGTTGACTGAACCTGCGTCGAAAACGTGAAGGTCTGTACGACTACCAAGCATGATGCCTCCCCAAAGAGAACACCGCGACCTCCATACCTGTCCCTTTCAATGATGTTCGAGGGATGATTGCGGCTTCCCCGCTATCTCCAGATGAGTATGCGATGAGAATCGCTACTCAAACTGAATCTGCTCCCATCTGTAAAGAGTACTCGTCCCCATTCATTGTCTCTCAAATTCCGGTGTTCCCGGCACCACAGAGAACGCCTTCTCCGATGGGCTGGCGTTAAAGGTACACACCGTACAAGGTGTCGTGCAAACAGACCACCACCGTGCAGTCTTCTAGCCACGGTAAAACGCGATATCGGTCGTCAGTCGCCTGTGTCGTATGTCTAGCGATTTCTCTCACTGTCTGCCACCTGTTTCTTCTGGCCTGTAAGACAATGTACCGGTCATCTGCGGGTGTGGTTCCTCGTGGACGACCACTACTGAACCCCCGGATAGCTGTTCATGTAGTTTGAAATTGTCTCCAAAGTCGTGAAACGATGTTGTGAGCAATTCCGAACTCTGCAACCACACTTGTCACACTGCGGCCTTCCTCCAACTTCCCAATGATTCGAACTCGGGTAAAAGCATCCAGATGTCGTCTAACAGATTGATTATTCGCCATTTCTCGCTGAGGCAGCAACTCGGTGTGATTTTAACTGCTATACGGCGTGCAATCTCTTTGCCAGAAATACTGATCTTACACCGACAACATGCTTTATACTACTCAGACACTCCCCCATTACGTCTACCTGCATATCTGCGCATGTGCTACCGTACATCCCCTTACTTAATCTCCTGATTGGTCTTTCTGTCCGCTCTGCCTCTTCGTTCAGCTGATATGCTAATTTTTCGACTTCGTCCTTAATTTTTGCACACCAGTGTAGATCCCTTGAATCAGGTATTTACACTGTTGCGAGACTCAGGACTAACTCTTAAAGAAAAATGTCACTTTGCACGTGACAAATTACAGCATTAAGGTCTCATAATTAGTAAGGAAGGGATTGAAACCGACAATAGTAAGGTCAAGAAAATCTCAGAAATGAAACCTCCCAAAAATAATAAGGAAGTGTCGAAGTTTTTAGGGATGGTGGGGTGGTATCAGAAGTTTATACCACGCTATGAAGATATAAGGGAACCATTATATCGGTTAAAGAAAAAGGGGGCTAAATTTAATTGGTCAACAGAAGCACAGGATGCTTTTGATAAAATAAAACGAGCATTAACAGAGGCACCAGTTTTGCAGTTGCCGAATTTTACAGAACAGTTTAACTTATTTACTGATGCTAGTGGGGTCGGAATTGGTGCTGTGCTTAATCAAAACCATAGACCTATTGCATTCGCGTCTAAAACCCTCAATAAAGCGGAACGAAACTATACTGTTACTGAATGCGAATGTTTGGCGATGATATGGGCATTAAATAAGTTTAAAACTTATTTTGGATCCCTGCCGGTGAAGGTAATCACAGATCACGCGGCATTAACAAAGCTAACGAATGGGGAAAACTTATCTAGTCGAATGATTAGATGGGCACTCAAGTTATCCGAGTTCAACATAGAATGGGAACATAGACCGGGGGTCCAAAACGTTGTCGCGGACGTTTTGTCTAGGAATCCAGTAGGCAATCTGGATGGATCACAAATTTCGTACGCAGCTGTTCGAGCCCTAGCCTTAAACTCACAAGAACAACTCATTCGAGTGCAAAGAGAAGATCCTGAGTTAGGACACATGTATCGTTATTTAGAAAATCCAGACGACGGTTCCGTTAATGCAACTATATGCGAGAATTGGTCCCAGGATTTTAAAATTATAGATGGTCTACTCTTTAACGCGAAATATTCTACAACTCTTGGAGAACTAAGAGTGTACATTCCTAGATCTCTTCACGAAGCAATAATGCAAGAATTTCATGATCTGCCATTAGCAGGCCATCTAGGAGAGAAAGAGGAAGACCTATTTAAAATCACGCGACACATGTTATTTTCCATATATGAGGAAATATATATTTGAATATGTATCAACCTGTGATCAGTGTCAAAAATTTAATTACAAAAACACGTCACCAGCTGGTCGATTAATTCCGATAGTATCGAATTACCCCAATGAAATTGTAACGTTAGACCTATTAGGCCCCTACCCCACATCCCGACCCGAAAGATATAGATTTTTATTGGTAATATAACTGACCACTTCACTAAGTGGAGTGAGCTTATTCCTTTACGAAAAGCTTCGGCCCAGACCATAGCTAACGACCTTTTTGAAAATTATATTTCACGTTACAGAGCTCCGATTTCTTTAATTAGTGATAACGGCCCCCAATTTATATCAGAGGTATTTGAACACTTAAGTCACAGGTTGGACATAAAACATATGAAAACGGTAACATGAGGCCACGGGCGAATTTAACGGAAAAAGAGTTAATCGCCAATTTATTCCAGATGATAGCCTGTTTTGTAGAAGAAAATCACGAAAACTGGGACCGATTCTTCATGAGTTCGCATTTCGCTGCTAGTGAACAGAGATAACAAATAAAACTCCGGCTGAGTTATTCCCTACAACAGGCTGAAAGTTTATAGCGCTTACCTTTATTAGAATTAATAATGTCACAGAGGTACTTTGAATCTGGAGGAAGAAACATTGATTATTCGTTGAACAGGCAGAGCCAATACGGAAACAGCAGCAAAGGCTTGGGGAAAATATTATAATCGGAAAGAGGAGAAAGTGAGTAGATTGATATAACGTGCACTGTTCAGCTACACGAGGCTTTTGGCGACGGACCCGCATGTTTGAACCATGGTCAGTGGCGTGGCGGTGTGGCACACGACTAACTCTTTCTATGCCACCACCAACGGGAGGACGTGCTTTCTGCGTTTAAGGCATCGCTGCCCTGGTCAGGAAAGTTTATGCCTATTCAGTTTGCTAACCCAGGGCCATGCAGCCGAAAAGAAGGAGAAGGAGTGAGATTAACATCAAAGTTTTCCGGAATATTGTACAAACTCATTTTTTATAATCATTTGGAAGAGTGGTCGGAAAGGTAAAGGGAGCCATGTGGGGGAGTTAATATCGACCAGGTGCATTTTGGAAGAAATAAAAGTGTTACCGTCGACCAGGTGGGTGACAATCCGACACGATAAGTTCGGATAGTCATGGTGAATACTATATGAGACAGAGGTCTAGTAATGGGTCAAGTATAGATCGCACCCAGGAAAATTCAAAGGATCTAGGAAAACCTCGAGTGAGGAGAGTAAAGGTCGTAAATCAAATAAGGGTAATGCCGGATGGGAGGATCCGAGATTGGAAACGTAAAGTACGGTCAAATGAGTCAGTGGACGGGAGGGATTTAAAGTGGTCCAAAATATGCAGGGAAAAGATCTGCGCAGGGGTCCGAACATAGGGACCAGAAAAGACCAACTCCTGAACAAAACAGGGGATAAAAAGAGCAATTCCGTCCTCGGTTTCATCTCGAAATTATAAAAAATATAGAAGACCTAATAATCCCTCCCAGGGATCACAGTCCATTGCAGGTCCATCACATCAAAGAGACACCAGGCAGGGCAAGCCACCTACAGAAGGGAGTAAGCATGAAAAGTGGGCAATACGACAAGGCCGGGAGACAAGGAAAACTACAAGCGGAACCAACAGGGCAGCTGAGAGGAGACCTGTCCGGTCTAAACAGGCGACAACAGTGAAACCTTGTCCTTACTACCTACGCAGCCGAGTAAAACAGCCCGAAGGAATTCCAGAGGAGCGGAGGAGCATCCCGGAATCAACATTATCCCGCAGAACAATATCAGGAGAAGGAGCCTCAGTATGGAAGCCTTAGACGGAGATCCGGTGGATAGGAGCAAATAGAGGACACAGAAAAAATCAGGTTGTATCGTTTCTTTTTCTCCTTTCAAACAAGTGGTCGGGAGAATTATTGCAATGAAGCAAGTCACGGGCGGATTTTTAATTTAAATAAGCTTAAGGGAGTGGACACTACAATGAGTGTGTTTCTTGATAGAAAAATCAGATTTTGTGTTATTTTTTTGCTGTAAATATGGAAAAACATTGTAAGAATGCATTTGTTTACTTCTATGTATGATTCGCTAAGAGGCGACAATTCCTTTGGTTGTTTTTGTTTGTTGAAAAATGTTTTTGAAATTATGTATATGTATATTTTGTCTCGCATCTGGTGACTCGGGACGCGGCGTAATTAGGTAGGAATAACATTTAATACTAACAAGCGCAGCATGCATGGAATGGGAATGTTAAGGAGCCAGATGCTTCAATTGATGTATATGAGAATGTTATGTAAAAAAAATGAATGTGAATTTGTATATATTATAGATGTTGGTTTCTTCACAAAATTTAAAGAGGTTCTCATTTCAGGGTAGCTTACCCTGAATATTGTATAGTGAGCAAAGAATCAAGGTGTAAGTCCGAATATGGTTGTAAAGTTGTATCATAAGTAATTAACGAAACCACATAGGCAGGTTTTTTACCATTTCGGTGGTTTTTCCCTCGCCTCTTAGCCAGATGGATGTGGTGTAGGGAAATTTAATTCTGTAAATCTTACGTCTTTTAAAGGGCAGTTTTAGGTCGTAATTTTTTTCTTTCCCTTAAGGAAGGAGAATTTGTAAAGTATCCGATTGTTAGATATACATATTAAAGTCGTTGGGACTATAAATCAAGTCTAGGAATTGGTTACCTAATTTATTTTCAGCCCGTTTGTGACCTTCGAATAAATCCCGTTTTCTTTTTGGAGGGATAGTGACGAATCTGTACGGAACCCTTCCACTAATCCTCTTAAGCGTCTTTTGGGGGAATATAAATTCGAGTTTTCCAATCAACTCCAAACAGACGAACGGGATATGCAAATTAGATAAGGTATTTTTAAGTCGAGCGTTGTAAGATAGCAAGGTGGATGATGGAAGGCTATTGAGCCAGCAACTTTAACCGCAATATTAGAGGATTCCAGGATATTAGGATAGTGAAGACGTCGTGCTGCTATTCGACGGAAGTACCAGAAAGCTGATATAGCCAGCGGTAAATATAATTTACGTACGCTTAAAATAAGCGTTAGTTTAGTCGAATTCGTTAAAGTTAATGAAAGTTAAGAATTCGAGTACGTGTATTTCTCGGATCTCCTATTTCGGTAGACCTTACTTGATTAGTTAATTAGTTGCATCATTCGTAGTTTAATTTAATATAAAGGTAAATAAATCCCTTTATTGGACGTAACATGAAAGTATTATATGTTATTAGAGTTTTTGAGAAATTGGAAATAATAAATATTATTATTCAAAATGGCTCTTAGTGG
>BMAU01013857.1:0-11873 GCA_019973935.1 Trichonephila clavipes
ATTGTTTATGGCCAGGAATTAATTTAAATCCCAATCTCTTAGACATATTAATTAATTTTAGATTGAATGCAATAACCTTTTGTTCTGATATTAAACAAGCTTTCTTACAAATTTGTCTTGCTGACGAACACAAAGATGCCGTTCGATTTCTCTGGAGTGATGACGAACTGTGTGTTCATAAAAGGCCTAAACTACAGGTATACCGTTTTAATCGAGTAAATTTTGGTGTTAGTTCAAGTCCATTTCTTCTGGCAGCCACGATTAGGCATCATATTGAGAAATATAAACATGAGTTCCCTGACACTGTAGAACTTTTAGATAAAAATTTCACGTTGACGATCTTATTTCCGGTGGTAACGAATTTGAAGAAGCTCTTCAAACTTCACGAAGAGCAAAAAATATTATGGAAGCTGCTGGAATGGACCTCAGAAAATGGATTACTAATGATGCTAATTTAATGGAGCAATGGAAGAAAGAAAATTTTAATGTACATCCTGTACATGAAACTAAGTTTAGGAGCAAATG
The DNA here is from genome assembly GCA_019973935.1 of Trichonephila clavipes. Lineage (NCBI taxonomy): Eukaryota > Metazoa > Arthropoda > Arachnida > Araneae > Nephilidae > Trichonephila > Trichonephila clavipes. The sequence goes on from BMAU01013857.1 coordinate 526, forward strand.
GAACAAACGTCCTAGGACTATCATGGAACATTAATGAAGATTACTTGACTACAGATACTAAGTCTATTGGAATTTGTTTCCTTAGATAAAAATACGAAACGCTTCATACTGCAAGCAGTTGGAAAGATCTTTGACCCATTAGGGTTAATTTCTCCTTTCACCGTTAGAAAGAAAATGCCTCCTTCAAGATCTCTGGAAAGAAGAAATTCAATGGGACGACCCTTTGCCAACACATATTGAAAAGGAGTGGAAAAAATGGTGTGAGGAGCTACCCCACTAACGAAATCTAAAAATACCTCGACTAGTTCTAGATTCTACTTTGCTGGAAGATGATGTAGAGTTGCATAGCTTTTGCGACAATTAGCAAAAGGCATATGGCGCAGCCATATATTTGAGAACAAAGTCAAGGAATGGAATTTCTGTTAAACTTGTGACTTCAAAAAGCCGTGTAGCACCATTAAACTGTGTAACCCTGCCCAGACTAGAATTACTTGGAGCTCTAGTCGCTGCTTGCTGGCATCTAAGGTGAAAAAGATCGTGAATCTTAAAAGATCCTGTTTACAATATCCCTGGACTGATTCCAAAATAGTTCTGTTTCGGATAAAGGGTAACAAGACCTGATGGAAGCAATTTGTTGCTAACCGAGTCAACAAAATAACCAGCCTAACAGATCCCCACTCATGGTACCATTGTGCTGGTAAGGAAAACCCAGCAGACTTCCTCTCTCGTGGGCTGAGCGCTGACTGTCTGGTGTCAAATTCCAGGTGGTGGACAGGTGCAGAATTTTTGTCCGATTCTGAATTTCCTAAAAACTTTCAGCAAGTGGTTCCTGAGTTAGACTACCTCACCGAACATGAGAAAGAGACTGTAGTTCAAGAAAGGAAAAAATTGCCTGAAGCTTACAGAAGTGAAGAGACTGTCTTGCTGAATAGTGATTCCTCTAGCATCCTTGACGAACTTTTAGAACTTTCTAATAATTATTTCAAAGTTATTAATATTTTGTCTTATATTTTCAGATTCAACTACAACTGTAGGATTAAGTCCAAAAAGGTTGGACCTCTAACTGTAGCCGAATTCAAGGAGTCAGAAATTAAATTGATTAAGCATGCTCAAACATCCTTGTTTGATAAAAAAGAAATTCCCCAAGTAGTATATCTAATTTATTTCCATTTGTAGATGGGGAAGGAATAGTTCGCGTAAGTGGAAGATTAGAAAATGGTTCTGTGCCATATCTCCATAAGCATCCTGCGATTTTACCAAAAGGTTCAAAATTAAGTAAACTTTATTTTAACAGCTTGCATACAACACTCCTTCACGTTGGCCCACAGGGATTGTTAAATGCTGTACGACAAAAATTTTGGCCTTTGAGCGGTCGTATTGATTGATTGAATATTAACGTCGCACTGTTCAGCTACACGAGGGCTTTTGGCGACGGACCACGTAATTTTGAACCATGGTCAAGTGACGTGGACGACACCTGAGCTGGCACCCCCCTCTCCTAACTACCACACCACACCAACGGGAGGACGTTTCAGCTCTCGACAGATTTAACGTGCATCGCTGCCCTACACGGCGGGTCTTTAGTGGTACTGGGCTCGAACCCGTGACAAAGCAAGCCACGGTCCAATACCTATACCACTCGGCTACCGCGGCCACATTGAGCGGTCGTAGCATCGATCGTAAAACCGTTCAATGTGTGACATGCTTCAAAAGCAGACCCATTCTCTCTTCACAAATTATGGGTAATTTGCCCATTGAAAGATTAAACATATCGAGCCCATTTACTATTGCTGGACTTGATTTATACGGCCCCTTTTTAGTCAAATATAAAAATCAGAGAAAGATAACTCAAAGTAAATTGTGTGTATATGTATTGCTATATCATATTTCATTTGTGTAAAATTGTTGATGTAACTTTATTATTACATTTAAATTGCTGTAATCATTGTAATTAATTATGTGCTAAATTTATATGTATTGTGCTAATTATGATATTTAAGTTCTTGCATGTGAACATGGCAAGGCCGGGCGGGATGTTGGCGCATGCGCGCCAACGTCATGCGCACAAATGCAAATATTCTTCCTTGCCGCGCTGTGCCGGCAGTTGAGAACTTTCTGTGGAACGAGATAAACGAGAAAAATTTCTCTTTAATACTAAGACGTGAGCATTAATATAGGACTCTAATACTCGAAGCTCACAATAAAAATTAGTTAAAATTTGCTGCGCTTGTAAATAGCATATATATGTTGTGTGGTTAAATAAAAAAGTAAAAAAGAAATAAGCGTGGCTGGTCCGTCGATGAAACAAAAACAACAAACTAAAAATAAACAATCTCCATTGTTTAATGAACACATACACTGGTGTGCAAAAATTAAGGACGAGACGGTTTTTTCAATATAACTTTGTACAAAAGCTTTCCAAATCAACACATTTAATACCGTAAGATCCCCAATACGTAAGGACATGTGTAATATGTAAGCAACACTTACTAAAAGAGAAATCAGAGGGATAAAAAGAAGCTTGATTGAAAAGTAGCATGGAGCGCAATGCGACTGAAGGCCGAAACATCTCTGTGATGGGTGTCCAGCAAGAAACATCCGGTCTTTAGTAGGGGATATGATCTCCCTGACTGCTAGGCAGGTTTCACAGCGTCTGCCCAAGCTGAGAATGAGGGTGTCAATGAGTTGTTGAGGCATTGCTGCCCATTCGTCTTGCAGCGCCAATCGAAGCTCCCGAATCGTTACTGGTGGTAAGGTACGAGCTGCCAAGCGTCTGCCTAGAAAATCCCATACATGCTCGATGGGATTGAGATCCGGAGATCGTGCCGGCCAATCCATACGTTCAATATCCTCACTCTCTAAGAGCTGTTCGGCAGCTACTGTGCGATGACATGGTGCATTGTCGTCCATGAAAAGGAACTGCAGACCCATAGCGCCTCTAAAAAAAACGCACATATGGAAGAAGAATCTCGTTACAATAACGGGTCCCGTTGACTGAACCTGCGTCGAAGATGTGAAGGTCTGTACGACTACCAAGCATGATGCTTCCCCAAACGAGAACACTGCGACCTCCATACCTGTCCCTTTCAATGATGTTCGAGGGATGATTGCGGCTTCCCCGCTCTCTCCGGATGAGTATGCGATGAGAATCGCTACTCAAACTGAATCTGCTCTCATCTGTAAAGAGTACTCGTCCCCATTCATTGTCTCTCCAATTCCGGTGTTCCCGGCGCCACAGAGAACGCCTTCTCCGATGGGCAGGCGTTAAAGGTACACACCGTACAGGGCGTCGTGCAAACAGACCACCACCGTGCAGTCTTCTGGCCACAGTAAAACGCGATATCGGTCGTCCAGTCGCCTCTGTCGTGTGTCTAGCGATTTCTCCCGCTGTCTGCCGCCTGTTTCTTCTGGCCTGTAAGACAATGTACCGGTCATCTGCGGGTGTGGTTCCTCGTGGACGACCACTACTGAACCCCCGGATAGCAGTTCCTGTAGTTTGAAATTGTCTCCAAAGTCGTGAAACGATGCTGTGAGCAATTCCGAACTCTGCAGCCACTCTTGTCACACTGCGGCCTTCCTCCAACTTCCCAATGATTCGACCTCGGGTAAAAGCCTCCAGATGTCGTCTAACAGATTGATTATTCGCCATTTCTCGCTGAGGCAGCAACTCGGTGTGATTTTAACTACTATACGGCTTGCAATCTCTTTGCCAGAAATATTGATCTTACACCGACAACATGCTTTATACTACTCAGACACTCCCCCATTACGTCTACCTGCATATCTGCGCATGTGCTACCGTACATCACCTTACTTAATCTCCTGATTGGTCTTTCTGTCCGCTCTGCCTCTTCGTTCAGCTGATATGCTAATTTTTCGACTTCGTCCTTAATTTTTGCACACCAGTGTAGATCCCTTGAATCAGGTATTTACATTGTTGCGAGACTCAGGACTAACTCTTAAAGAAAAATGTCACTTTGCACGTGACAAATTACAGTATTAAGGTCTCATAATTAGTAAGGAAGGGATTGAAACCGACAATAGTAAGGTCAAGGAAATCGCAGAAATGAAACCTCCCAAAAATAATAAGGAAGTGTCGAAGTTTTTAGGGATGGTGGGGTGGTATCAGAAGTTTATACCACACTTAGAAGATATATGTGAACCATTATATCGGTTAAAGAAAAAGGGGGCTAAATTTAATTGGTCAACAGAAGCACAGGATGCTTTTGATAAAATAAAACGAGCATTAACAGAGGCACCAGTTTTGCAGTTGCCGAATTTTACAGAACAGTTTTAACTTATTTACTGATGCTAGTGGGGTCGGAATTGGTGCTGTGCTTAATCAAAACCATAGACTTATTGCATTCGCGTCTAGAACCCTCAATAAGGCGGAACGAAACTATACTGTTACTGAACGCGAATGTTTGGCTGTGATATGGGCATTAAATAAGTTTAAAACTTATTTTGGATCCCTGCCGGTGAAGGTAATCACAGATCACGCGGCATTAACAAAGCTAACGAATGGGAAAAACTTATCTAGTCGGATGATTAGATGGGCACTCAAGTTATCCGAGTTCAACATAGAATGGGAACACTGCACGGGGGTCCAAAACGTTGTCGCGGACGTTTTGTCTAGGAATCCAGTAGGCAATCTGGATGGATCACAAATTTCGTGCGCAGCTCTTCGAGCCTTTACCTTAAACTCCAGAGAACATCTCATTCGAGAGCAAAGGGAAGATCCTGAGTTAGACACATCTATCGTTAGTTAAAAAATCCAGACGATGGTTCCGTTAATTCAACTGTATGCGAGGGTTGGTCCAGGATTTTAAATTAATTGATGGTCTACTCTTTTACGTGAAATATTCTACAACTCTTCGAAAACTAAGAGTGTACATTCCTAAATCTCTTCGCGAAGCAATAATGCAAGAATTTCATGATCTGCCATTAGCAGGCCATCTAGGAAAGAGGAAGACCTATTTAAAATTACGCGACACATGTTATTTTCCATATATGAGGAAATATATATTTGAATATGTATCAACCTGTGATTGGTGTCAAAAATTTAATTACAAAAACACGTCACCAGCTGGCCGATTAATTCCGATAGTATCGAATTACCCCAATGAAATTGTAACGTTAGACCTATTAGGACCCTACCCCGCTTCCCGACCCGAAAGATATAGATTTTTATTGGTAATAACTGACCACTTCACTAAGTGGAGTGAGCTTATTCCTTTACGAAAAGCTTCGGCCCAGGCCATAGCTAACGACCTTTTGAAAATTATATTTCACGTTACGGAGCTCCGATTTCTTTAATTAGTGATAACGGCCCCCAATTTATATCAGAGGTATTTGAACACTTAAGTCACAGGTTGGACATAAAACATATGAAAACGGTAACATCAGGCCAAAGGCGAATTTAACGGAAAGAGTTAATCGCAATTTACTCCAGATAGCCTGTTTTGTAGAAGAAAATCACGAAAACTGGGACCGATTTCTTCATGAGTTCGCTTTCGCGCTGCGCACTTCAGTGAATGAGACAAAAAATAAAACTCCGGCTGAGTTATTCTTAGGCAGAAAGTTTATAACACCTTTTAGTAAATTAATAAATGTCACAGAGGGTGCTGAATATGGAGGAAGAAACATTGAGAAATTATTCGTTGAATCAAGGCAGAATATGCGGAAACAACATAAAACTTGGGAAAAATATTATAATCGGAAAAGGAGGGAAGTTAACATCAAAGTTAATGATTTGGTGTTGGTACAAACTCATTTTATAAGTGCTGCGTTTAGGAGAGTGGTCGGAAAGTTTATGCCTAAGTTTGAAGGGCTATGTAGAGTGTTGGAGTTTCGGAATATCAATTTAATCATTTGGAAGAAAGGTAAAAGGGTCACAGTTAATATCGACCAGGTGCGAGTGTACCGTCCACGACAAGTTCGGATAGTCATGTTGAGATACTATATGAAGGACAGAGGTCTAGTAATGGGTCAAGTAGATCGCACCCAGGAAAATTCAAAGGATCTAGGAAAACCTCGAGTGAGGAGAGTAAAGGTCGTAAATCAAATAAAGGTAATGCCGGATGGGAGGATCCGAGATTGAAACGTAAAGTAGGGTCAAATGGGTCAGTGGACAGGAGGGATTTAAAGTGGTCCAAAATATGCAGGAAAAGATCTCTGCAGGGGTCCGAACATATAGACCAGAAAAGACCAACCCCTGAACCAAAACAGGGGATAAAAAGAGCAATTCCGTCCTCGGTTTCATCTCGAAATTATAAATATAGAAGACCTAATAATCCCTCCCAGGGATCACAGTCCATTGCAGGTCCCTTACATCAAAGAGATACCAGGCAGGGCAAGCCACCTACAGAAGGGAGTAAGCATGAAAGGAGTGGGCAATACGACAAGGCCCGGGAGACAAGGAAAACTACAAGCGGAACCAACAGGGCAGCTGAGAGGAGACCTGTCCGGTCTAAACAGGCGACAGCAGTGAAACCTTGTTCTTACTACCTACGCAGCCGAGCAAAACAGCCCGAAGGAATTCCAGAGGAGCATCGGAATCGACAGTATCCCGCAGAACAACATCAGAAGGAGCCTCAGTATGGAAGCCTTAGACGGAGATCCGGTGGATAGGAGCAAATAGAGGACAAAGAAAAAAATCAGGTTGTGTCGTTTCTTTTTTTCTCCTTTCAAACAAGTGGTCAGGAGAATTATTGCAATGAAGCAAGTCACGGGCGGATTTTTAATTTAAGAAGCCAAGCAAAAGTGGACACTACAATGAGTGTTTTTTTCTTGATGAGAAAAATCAGATTTTGTGTTAATTTTTTCGTATAAATATGGAGAAAACATTTGTAAGAATGCATTTGTTTACTTCTATGTATGACTTCGCTAAGAGACGACAATTCCTTTGGTTGTTTGTTTTGAAAAATGTTTGAAATTGTACGTATATGTATATTTTGTCTCGCATCTGGTGACTCGGCGTAATTAGGTAGGGCTAACATTTAATACTAACAAGCGCAGCATGCATGAAATGGGAATGTTAAGGAGCCAGATGCTTCAATTGATGTATATGAGAATGTTATGTAAAGAAATGAATTTGTATATACTATAGATGTTGGTTTCTTCACAAAATTTAAAGAGGTTCTCATTTCAGGGTAGCTTACCCTGAATATTGTATAGTGAGCAAAGAATCAGGGTGTAAGTCCGAATATGGTTGTAAAGTTGTATCATAAGTAATTAACGAAACCACATAGGCAGGTTTTTTACCATTTCGGTGGTTTTTCCCTCGCCTCTTAGCCAGATGGATGTGGTGTAGGAAAATTTAATTCTGTAAATCTTACGTCTTTTAAAGGGCAGTTTTAGGTCGTAATTTTTTTTCTTTCCCTTAAGGAAGGAGAATTTGTAAAGTATCCGATTGTTAGATATACATATTAAAGTCGTCGGGACTATAAATCAAGTCTAGGAATTGGTTACCTAATTTATTTTCAGCCCGTTTGTGACCTTCGAATAAATCCCGTTTTCTTTTTGGAGGGATAGTGACGAATCTGTACGGAACCCTTCCACTAATCCTCTTAAGCGTCTTTTTGGGGAATATAAATTCGCGTTTTCCAATCAACTCCAAACAGATGAACAGGATATGCAAATTAGATAAGGTATTTAAGTCGAGCGTTGTAAGATAGCAAGGTGGATGATGGAAGGCTATTGAGCCAGCAATTTTAACCGCAATATTAGAGGATTCCAGGATATTAGGATAGTGAAGACGTCGTGCTGCTATTCGACGGAAGTACCAGAAAGCTGATATAGCCAGCGGTAAATATAATTTACGTACGCTTAAAATAAGCGTTAGTTTAGTCGAATTAGTTCAAGTTAATGAAAGTTAAGAATTCCGAGTACGCGTGTATTTCTCGGATCTCCTATTTCGGTAGACCTTACTTGATTAGTTAATTAGTTGCAACATTCTTAATTTAATTTAATATAAAGGTAAATAAATCCCTTTATTGGACGTAACATGAAAGTATTATATGTTATTAGAGTTTTTTTGAGAAATTGGAAATAATAAATAAATATTATTATGGACTCTTTTTCACCTGATTCACTTGTTTCAAGAGCGTCGTTCTCAAAATAATTATGTCCCTGATGAAAAGATGAAATGTTTTTCACACTTTTTTCAAAATAAAAAAATTGAAAAGTGCAGTAAGTTTCTTAACTATATGGAAAAATATATTCTTCCCTTAACCGTTTCAAATCATGATAGGAAAAATGTTTCACGTTACCCATAAAAAATATTAGATGAAATATCCTGCTAAAAGAATTTGTTTTTTGTATTAAAATCTAAAAAAAGAAGTTCCATTAGATCATACATTGTTTGTTGTATAAAAGTTTATACCTAAATTTTGAATGAATAATTGCAAACTTTCAATACTTTTGATGTAAGATTTTTTTTATAAACAGATTAAAATTGATTAAATAAAAATATAAAGTTCTTAAAATTATTGTACATTTATTATATGGGTTTATAACACATTTAAGTTCAACACTTTATTTTATTGACTTTTATTCTGAATATTAAACTAGGTTGCTACTAAGATTTCGAATAAATTTAAAACTTTAATGTAATATGATTGAGTTATATGATGATGAAACTTACACACCTTATAAATATAATCTCTAGTTAAAGTGGAACTCAAATGATGCATACATTATTAATAAATGCAGTTGTGATTATAAATTTGTCAAGTTTATACCATTTAGGTTCTTCACTAAACATTAACAAACTAATAACAATTAAATATCCACAAATATTTTTAAAAATCATCAAATATCACTATTATATGAGGTTTTATCACAACGAGAAGTATATTTATCATTGATATACTTCTGTATTTGAACAGGAAAACTAACAAAATATATTTGCTTTCTAAATTGCCTGTAGTACCCTGGAAAACATTACAAATCTTCAAATTTTAATAAATAATGTTATATAAATTGATCTATTAAATTTAGTTTAATTAATATTTAAAGTTAAATAAATAACTTTTAATAATATAATTTTTAAAGACCGTATTGAATAGAAAAAAATATTACTAAAAGATTACAGGGAAATTTTCTGATGCATCTTCAACAACGCAGATTAAAGAGAATTGTCTAGATTTCTTAAGCTATATATATGCATATACCTTGAAATAATATTTTTAACTAATTATATTCTTATCTATCCATAGAAAAATACATTCTTAAGCTCTAAGTATTGTGTGTTTAAATTGAATTTATCTTATACACTCTGTCGCAAAAAAATATATGCACCCAGAAGAAATCAAGCTACAATCACGAAACTCGGCAAGAATGTAGTCTGGTAAGAGATATGCAAATGATTAAAATTTCGAAGCCAATGAGACAAGGCTAAGTGTGCTATGCGCATATTAGTTGCGCAACTGGGAGAGTTTAAAAGCATGAGTACGAGCGCCGTACGGCTATCCAAACGAATCTGATGACTTTGATAGACGATATTGAGACTTAGGATGCCTCTAAGACGTAACCGGCGGCAGTACGAGCAGCTGACGGACTTTGATAGGGGCCGTATAATAGGCCTCAGAGAAGCAGGTTGGTCGAATAGACGTATCGGCCGCCACCTCGGTCGGAGCGATATGGTAGTTGCTCGGTGTTGGCAACAGTGGATCACAGAAGGTAGAGTGTACCGTCGCGGAGGGTCAGGACGTCCCAGGAACACAAATGATCGCGAGGATCGTGCAATCAGAAGAGTGGCCACTTCGGCACCAACAACGTCGCTAGCATCGATTCAACGCCACTTACCTCCTTTCAGACATCCAGTGCCATCAAGAGAAACCATAATGAGACGACTGACCGAAGTTGGCTTGAGGGAGCCGACGTCCGCTAAGACGCTTACCACTGACCCCACATCATAGGCAGTGTCGACTGGATTTTTGCCGACCTCGGGCAACTTGGAGTGTGACAGACTGGAGACGTGTCATCTTCAGTGATGAATCCCGATTCAGTCTCAGTGCTGATGACCACCGCACACGTGTCTGGGAGGCGCACCGGCCAGCGGTCCGATCCGGCATTTATTGTCGAGCGGCATACAGCAATTTCACAAGGTGTGACAGTGTGGGGAGCAATTTTTTGGGACACACGATCATCTTTAGTGGTCCTTCAAGGCACTTTTTGACAGCTCGCAGATACGTGGACGATATTTTAACGCCGATTGTGCTACCCATGCTATCAAGTCGCCCAGGTGCCATTTATCAACAGGATAATGCTCGTCCACATACTGCGCGACTCTCCCAACAATGTCTTCAAGGATATGACGTCCTACCATGGCCTGCCAGGTCACCAGATCTTTCGCCAATAGAGCATGTCTAGGACGCGCTGGGAAGGCAACTGCAGCCGTCCCGAGATACAGGAGAATTAACTGCGCAGATGCAAAAAGACTATGGCAGGATCTTCCACAGGGGTCATAAGTGATCTAATTGAATCGATGCCACGCCGAATTTCGGCTTGTATAGCTGCCAGAGGTGGCTTTACTACTAACTGATTTTTAACCTTTTGCAAGCTGTAACCGCTTAATAAAATGATATTTTGTTCTGAATTTTTAATCATTTGTTTATTTTCATATACACTACATGCATACCAAATTTCGTGAATGTAGCTCAATTTCTTCTGGGTGCATATATTTTTTTGCGACAGAGTGTATATTAAGTAACATTCTCTTCACATCCCAAGAAAATATTATTGTAAAGATTAGCATTACATATTATCTCTTTTGAAGGAAATTTAGAAAAATTACCATGTTTAATATTTACTTTAACTTACCTTTCTTATTATTACTAATATAACATTGATAAATTGTAAATATTTTGTAGTAATTTCTTACCCCAATTGAAACTTGTATTACTACTCTCATTCAGCATTATTATTTGTTTAAAATATTTTTAAAACAAATCTCTTTCACCTACTTCTAAAAGTCATTACATATACCTTATTCGTCATTAGGTTGTATTTTGAATGCAATACAATATTTCATCAATTTACTTAGCAGATATCATTAATCAAAAGAAAATATGTATATTAGATAGAACACCTGAAAAAAATATAAACAACTTAACTTTGTTGAAATGCAACATTATTTTATACCTCTACCTCTTTTTAACAACTGCTTGAGTCTTTATAGTTATAAAACAAATATATAATCTTTAAAATTGTGCTAAAAATTATTTTTATTAATTCAAAAGTAGTGACTACGATGAGGCAAATCATCAAATTAGAATCAACTGTTTTTATAGTTAAACAACAAATGTATTTCAAAATGTGTGTGTGTGTGTGTGTGTGTGGGCGCT